>CM051009.1:22213685-22226185 GCA_027704905.1 Muraenolepis orangiensis
CTCCTGGTGGTGGATGGAGATCCCTCTATATATATATATATATATATATATAATATATATAACACACACCGAATAATACATAATAATACACTGATGTGTGTGTGTCTTCTCTCACAGTTATCGGGCACTGCCACCTGCTGTATTCGTAAGCCTTTACGTTGTCTCTTGTTGGGTTATTGTTGGTTATTGTTGGTTATCGTTACGCACGGAAAGCGCCTGGCTGCTCCGGCTGTGGGTGAACACTAGTGGTGTGATCGATTCTCCACGAACGAGTCTTTTCAGTGAACGACTGTTCCCATCTTCCATCTCGTTCGTTCGTTCCTTCACTTCGTTTGAACGCTTTCCTTTATCTAAGCTCGGGTCAGCCTCTCAGCCCCTCAGCCCCTCAGCCTCTCAGCCTCTCCACCCGACTGAAGCGTCTGACCTCCGCCATCACCGCGAGTATACTTGTTGTTGTTGTTGCTTTGCTCCTACATGATCGTGTGGGATGTATGTATTTGTTTTGTATAATATTAAATGAGGCATGATTAACACAGTGTTTACGCAGTGGCAACGCTTTGCAATGTTGCTGTATGTAGACATACAGGACAATAATAATAGTAGGCCTATTGCAAAGGTTACTCAATCAGACCATTCCCTGTGCTCTAGAATAAGGGAATCGGAGTTACAACAGAGTTACAGAGCGCATTAAGACTAGCACACATTCATTTTTATATAAGGTATACACAAAATATACAAATAAACTATATGGAAATGATTGTCCCTCCAATTGAACTAAAGTAGCTTTCTATAACCACGATTCATGCTACAAAATAGGTCTAAGATTCTAGAGATTCAAGATTCAAGATGTTTTTTATTTAAGTACAATATAATGCTTACTTCCCATTCCCTCTCGCAGTATGACTTTTCGAAAACACTATTCCATAAAAAATACCGTACACAATAAAATAACAATAACAATAATAACCAAGTGACTAATGGATTGTATATACATGAGTTGTTTGTTAGTTGAATTGTGCAAAAAGCATTTAAAAATCATTTTAAAGTGCCAGTAGTGCAGCAGCATCATGAATACAGTGCAGTACAGTAGCAGTGACTGTGCAGTACCTGTAATGAGTCCAGAAAGTCCAGTAAAAGTATGATGGTGTATGATAGTGGGATGTAATATGGATTACACTGTTATGACAGTGGCAGCACTCCTAGCAGTTCAGTGGGCACACTGAACTCTCACACACACACACACACACACACACACGCGCGCACGCACACACACACACACACACACACACACACACACACACACAGATCTATATTCACGCTTACACACTCACCTATCTTCACGCTCACACACACACACACACACACACACACACACACACACACACACACACACACACACGCACACACACGCGCATGCACACGCACACACACACACACACACACACACACACACACACACACACACACACACACACACACACACACACACACACACACACCACAAAGTCTCAATAGGGCATGAGAACGCTTCATTATTAACATAACATTATTAAATATGTAGCCCAAAATTGTGTCTATTAAATCTGAATCGGAAATCGGCAAGTGAAGTGCCTTTAAATAGGCCTACTAGTATTTAACTATTTCATAGCCCTCCCCCATGTATACGCTCCATTCTTTATTACCTTAACTTACCTATATAGCGTGTGTGCTTCCTCATCTGTCCACAAGGGGGAATCAGCGTCTTCCCATTTGCGATCCCGCTCACTGATGTAAATATTACAAAATATAACTATAACTTACTTATTTATATCTAAAAGTGATAAGTAACAAGTTATTTTCATCTGAAATGTATCAGTGAAGGTATATTAGGGCTATTAGGGTTGTGCTAGTGCTAATAGCTAATAGCTCACAGTTTCTTCTATTGTATTAGCAGCCGATTTTTGGACATTTTTTGGAGAAATTAAAGGCGTGATATTTGCTTTCTGATTGATCCAGGAATAAATAAAAAAGGGTGTTATCGTCAGCACGGCAAAACAGCATGAATCCCTCTTTCCATGTCGCTATAGATGAGCGATTATTTGAAAAGCTGCAAAATATATGTATAACTGAACCACTTTATTTTTCAGTTGGCTTCTACCTTCTAGGTCCTTCAATATAAACAAGATGACATCCGTAGTAGTCAGGACAAGTCAGGACAAGCTGGCGGTACACAACATGTCACTCATCGTGTGTAAAAAGAGTTCTTCGAATGGTAAATGGTAAATGGTAAATGGACTGCATTTATATAGCGCTTTTACCCAAGTGGTTGACAACTATTGCACTCACATTCACCCATTCATACACACATTCATCCACGCATTTAGACACCGAAGGCGGGGGCATGCAAGGAGACAAGCCAGCATGTCAGGAGCAGTTAGGGTTAGGGTGTCTTGCTCAGGGACACCTCGACACCTGGCTAAGGAGGAGCCGGGGGATCGAACCAGCAACCTTCCGGTGGTTGTCAGACAGGATATGCAGTGAAATGAAAGTGGCAATGCCATGCAGAAATTGTGCAAAAATACAATAGCAAATAGAAAAACTGCAATGAACTATGTATAAATTAAGTATAAACAAATATATCAAATATATAAAAGTCAATGCAACAGTATGAGATGTGATGAATATAAGTATACACCCCCCGGAATCTAGAAGATAACTATATGGAAACGTATCTATGGGCCCTATTTAAAGTAGGTGCCATCTTTGTACTTAACAGGCAGAAGACTTTCCTATTTTTCAACCAATAGTAATTTATCTATCACATACAAATGAAATGATTTGTCTTCAACCACCCAAGATGGACCTTGCTAACTTATTTAGCTTGTAAACGGTTTACGGCCCTTATCTGACATCAGGGTCGGTGTGTGTGAATGTGGGTGAAAGTGAATAGGAGCTAACCGTGAAGTGTCTATAGCATAGCTTTATACAGTATATACTGGCTTAAAAATACAGTTTTTACAGGATCGCTTTTAGCCTTTGTTGACTTCAATGGGTCTGTAGTGAACGTCTTGGCCGGTCTTGTGATAGCAACCACGTGTGTGTGTGTGTGTGTGTGTGTGTGTGTGTGCGTGTGTGTGTGTGTGTGTGTGTGATTGTGTCATTGAGTATATATGTCTGACCTTCCTCTGTGAATGTGAAGAAGATGGCATGGCAGATATCATTGCATGCCGCATTATTGTACATGATTCGCTTGCTATGGTGACGTTATTATTACAGTTTTGTTGTGACTCTGTATGATAATTGTCTTATTTTAATGTAATGCAGGCTATTCAGGGACAGATTAGTTATTTATTTGTGTATCGCTGGATAACGGGGGAGCCATGGAGTCAAGCTCTTCTGCTACAGGTCTTCAAGGGAAGTTGTGGCCGCAAAAAATGTTCTGACCTCAAAAAGGGTCACGGGCCACAGGTTTTGAACCATCAATTCAATAGTAATAATAGTAGTTTTGCACACAAAAATAACTCTTCATTTCTACAAATGTATGTCAAGCATGACACCATGCGATCAAATATGGAATGGATTTTTTTTTTTTAATATGATTTATTATTTATTATTATTATTACAATAGTGTGTTTCAACAAAGGAAGGGGAGAGAACCACTCGTCACCAGAAGTCAAAAGTGCATTTCATTCCTAACAAGTCTCCAAGATTAATATTATTATAATTATTATTATAATAATTATAATATTAATAATTATTATTATTGTTATTATTATTGGATGGATGGATGGATTATAATAATTATAATAATAATAATAATAATAATAATAATAATTATTATTATTATTATTACTTGTACTGCTACTATTGTAAATACAGGGCTTTGATAACATGCACAATTATGACTTATCAGGGTTTATTGATTTGTTATCTCTGGTGTCGATGAGTCATCAACTCTGAGGAATACTGGGACACTTGTGGTTCACGTGTTCAGTGAACATACGCTCAGGCTCACAGACGATTAGATTGTAAACTCATTTCCATCAAGGGCTTCCAATTTAAAGGAGGTTAATCCAAGGTGCTTTCTGATTATTTCTCAGCATTACTTAGCAGATTGGTTCTGCATCATGGTAGGACCACTGTTCCGTCTATGCTGTCAAAGAAATGTCTTAAATCTCACTCTATCGTCTAAAAATGTCTTGTGGCTTGTGTCACACTACACCTTGTAAAGGTGTAGTGTGTGGCTCATACTATTTCCTTATGAATTCCTGTTATATTTTTCTTCAATTCATCAACCAATCCTACTTATTATTGAATATTTAGACATTTTGCAGATGCCAATGCAACTCTACTGCAATTAATATTATATATTAATATAGCCTATGTTCTGATGGTGAGGCTATTTATTTAACACATACACGCGTGTATAACACATACACGCATACAAAGCATGTGTGTGTGTGTGTGTGTGTGTGAAGGCTAGGCTTACAGGCACAAAGCAACCCTTTAATCTTTCTGTTGGGGTCGTTTGCTGATGTCATCGTTGTCACCGATCTTATCTGACTTTACAGTCCAACATACTCATTAATTAGATCACACAACATGTTGTAGTTCACTAGCGCTCTCTAGTGAATAGTATGAGCACAGCATATTCCCTCTACTGCTCAGATCACACATTACCAACAACAGTACCATCAGTATTATTATATGCCATGCTAATAACAATATCAATTCACCTTCAGCAGTAGGCTTCAATAGCGAGGTAACATGACTAATACAACATCAACTCATTATTAATTTGTACTCAGGGGCTCAATCAGTATCACATGACTATGAATCAGTGGTGAAGCGTCAGGGCCTTCAAGGTATTCAGAGAAGACCCTGGAACTCTCAGATGAAACAAAAAAAATCGAATTAATTGTATTAATAAAATGTAATACAATTTAATCAAATTGAAATAAAATGAATAAATGAGAATGGTATCTGTGTTGTTATCTGTTATATTACAGTGTTACGTTGATTTGTTTGTCTTTCTCGGTCCATGCACGACGCATTTGAGTGGTTTTGTGTTGGAAAAACAATGCAACCAATCAGATATTTTTCTAGGTTGCTGGGAAGAATATTCTTCAACCAAAGTATTCCTGATGACTTTGGCCCTTAGACTGAATGAGAGTGTACGTTTGGATTGGCAATTTGATCAACCAATCATATAGTGATTTGTAGCCAATGGGCGTATTCTTTCAGATTTCCCCACAGCTCAATCGGGAGCTAGAATGTATACTGGCTGGAGCGAGAGGGGATCTAGCGTAGTGCTACTTTTTTTCTACGTAGGTTTTTACATCAAAATGGCGAAGACGAAGATGATGGGCTGTTACTTCACTACATGGACACTGCTTTACTATAACTATAACTATGGTACACTTGGAAATTGGCTGCGACAATCTTATCTGCCTAAATGAGATAAGGCATAAAGTGACTGCCTCCGTGACGTCAGTCTGACTAGAAAAACTGAATTTTTGATTGGGGGGGGGCGGGATTTCAGAATCCTCTTGATGTGACCCATGAGGTTTATTTATTTTTTATTTTATTATTATAATTTTTTATTTATTTTTTATCATTTGTATTATTATTATTATTGTTAAAAATAACGTGAGTGACAAATAAAGGAATTCTGATTCCCACAGATTCATGACAGTATCATCAATGAAAAAAAGCCACACACAATGTTCGTGATCGCGATTACCCCCCCCCCCCCCCCGTTGGACTTCACGATGTTCGCGATCGCGACATACACCCCCCCGTTGGACTTCACGATGTTCGTGATTGCGACAGACCCCCCCCCAGACCCCGTCGGACGGTGATAGTGGGGGGTCGCTAGTCTTCAGCACTGTTATTTTGGGTGTCGCGGGCTGAAAAGTTTGGGAACCCCTGGTCTACAGAAGGTCCAGTTGTGATAGACACGCTTTGCACAGGTGTAAACAGAAAGCATTACACATCATTAACACATTACTCATCGAAAGAGTCATTTATATGGGGACAATGTTATGATAGTGGCAGCACACAAAAACTGTCCTTGAACCTGGTAGTCCAACCGGACGGTAGGGGGGGAGAAGAGATGGTGCCCAGGGTGGTTGCAGTCCTTTGTGATGGACATGGCCTTCTTCCGACACCTGGTCCTAAAGTTCTCCTCAATACATGGAAGTGTTCACCCGAGTTCCTCCAGGTCACTACTGTACACATCAATGGCCTGACTGTGACCATCCCTCACTGAAGTTTTTGATAGCAATACCTTTCACCTAAAAGCAACAGCATTGAATAAAAAATACAATGAATATCCAAATAGGCCTGTCATGGATATTCCATTGGGAAATGCGTATATGTAACGCCAAATCATGTTTGATCCATGCCCCAATTAAGTTCAACTCCACATCTGACTGGAATCTCCAATCTCCAATTTATGACCCTTCCCCCCTTTTGGATAAGCTGCTGAGGAGACCGCCTTCGACCATCTCCGCTAACAGAGCTATCGCCATTCTCCGCTCCGTCTCCGGCACATCTGCCATGCCTGGCCACGCTAATTTCAAGAACACTTATGCCTAATGGAAGGCTGTCCCGAGAGCTTCATCGAGACTCATTAGACGCCACATGATCGTGGATCTGATGAATCCAAATCGGAACATGAAGCAAATTAGTGTGAGAGGGGTTTGACATTCTGTAATGTTCTGGCACCAAAAAACAACAGTGCAGTTCACAGTAAGCGTTGTGTATCTCTTTGCAGATATATGTATATGTGTGGCTGTGTGCGTGTAGTGTGTGTGTGTGTGTGTGTGTGTGTGTGTGTGTGTGTGTGTGTGTGTGTGTGTGTGTGTGTGTGTGTGTGTGTGTGTGTGTGTGTGTGTGTGTGTGTGTGTGTGTGTGTGTGCGTGTGCGTGTGCGTGTGTGCATGTGTGTGTTTGTGTGTGTGCATGTGTGTGAACGTATGTGTGTGTGTGTGTGTGTGCGTGTGCGTGTGTGCATGAGTGTGTGCATGTGTGTGTTTGTGTGTGTGCATGTGTGTGAACGTGTGTGTATGTGCGTGTGTGTATCGAATAATTCTTAGATGGACAGAATGAGCACACAGGGACCACTGCACACACACACACACGTTCCCAGCACACTCAGAAGTTAAGACGAATACATACAGTTACTGTTACATTATACATATATTAGATTATATGTATCATGCTTGATATGACTTAATTAGAAAGGAGTTATCAACAACAATACAACAAAAACCCTAGCTTGACTTAAAGGGAGGCTTTGCCAGTTTCAACCCTGGTTTTTTCCATTACAATGTGGGTATAGTGAATGTAAATTAACAACGATCAATTCTCCTCCATTTCACCAGCATTCAGTTTTGCAAATTAGATCGCCAGCAAAAGTCTACTGAATGACACTGTTCTGCGTCATTTGGCGGACATTTTGTTCTCTGGTCATGTAGCACCGGTTATCTAGGGCTGTTGTTCCAACTGTGGTTTTCTGGTCATGTAGTACCAGTTCTCTAGGGCTGTTGTTCCAACTGTTGTTCTCTGGTCATGTAGCACCAGTTCTCTAGGGCTGTTGTTCCAACTGTTGTTCTCTGGTCATGTAGCACCAGGTCTCTAGGGCTGTTGTTCCAACTGTTGTTCTCTGGTCATGTAGCACCAGTTATCTAGGGCTGTTGTTCCAACTGTGGTTCTCTGGTCATGTAGTACCAGTTCTCTGGGGATAGTGTTCCAACTGTTGTTCTCTGGTTATGTAGCACCAGTTCTCCAGGGCTGTTGTTCCAACTGTTGTTCTCTGGTCATGCGGCACCAGTTCTCTAGGGTTGTTGTTCCAACTGTTGTTCTCTGGTCATGTAGCACCAGTTCTCTAGGGTTGTTGTTCCAACTGTTGTTCTCTGATCGTGAAGCACCAGTTCTCTAGGGCTGTTGTTCCAACTGTTGTTCTCTGGTCATGTAGTACCAGTTATCTAGGGTTGTTGTTCCAACTGTAGTTCTCTGGTCATTTAGTACCAGTTCTCTAGGGCTGTTGTTCCAACTGTTGTTCTCTGGTCATGTGGCACCAGTTCTCTATGGCTGTTGTTCCAACTGTTGTTCTCTGGACATGTAGCACCAGTTCTCTATGGCTGTTGTTCCAACTGTTGTTTTCTGGTCATGTAGTACCAGTTCTCTAGGGCTGTTGTTCCAACTGTTGTTCTCTGGTCATGTAGCACCAGTTCTCTAGGGCTGTTGTTCCAACTGTTGTTCTCTGGTCATGTGGCACCAGGTCTCTAGGGCTGTTGTTCCAACTGTTGTTCTCTGGTCATGTAGCACCAGTTATCTAGGGCTGTTGTTCCAACTGTGGTTCTCTGGTCATGTACTACCAGTTCTCTGGGGATAGTGTTCCAACTGTTGTTCTCTGGTCATGTAGCACCAGTTCTCCAGGGCTGTTGTTCCAACTGTTGTTCTCTGGTCATGCGGCACCAGATCTCTAGGGTTGTTGTTCCAACTGTTGTTCTCTGATCGTGAAGCACCAGTTCTCTAGGGCTGTTGTTCCAACTGTTGTTCTCTGGTCATGTAGTACCAGTTATCTAGGGTTGTTGTTCCAACTGTAGTTCTCTGGTCATTTAGTACCAGTTCTCTAGGGCTGTTGTTCCAACTGTTGTTCTCTGGTCATGTGGCACCAGTTCTCTATGGCTGTTGTTCCAACTGTTGTTCTCTGGACATGTAGCACCAGTTCTCTATGGCTGTTGTTCCAACTGTTGTTCTCTGATCGTGAAGCACCAGTTCTCTAGGGCTGTTGTTCCAACTGTTGTTCTCTGGTCATGTAGTACCAGTTATCTAGGGTTGATGTTCCAACTGTAGTTCTTTGGTCATTTAGTACCAGTTCTCTAGGGCTGTTGTTCCAACTGTTGTTCTCTGGTCATGTGGCACCAGTTCTCTATGGCTGTTGTTCCAACTGTTGTTCTCTGGACATGTAGCACCAGTTCTCTATGGCTGTTGTTCCAACTGTTGTTCTCTGGTCATGTAGCACCAGTTCTCCAGGGCTGTTGTTCCAACTGTTGTTCTCTGGTCATGTAGCACCAATTCTCAAGGGCTGTTGTTCCAACTGTTGTTCTCTGGTATAGACAGACCAGTTTCATGAGTTTCAAGCCCTACTTTCCAGCAGAAAAAAATGCTTCCACTATTGCACTAAGTGTGCTTAGCGTATATTGCTAAAATCATGTTTTACCCGACGGCTTATGCCAATATACATTATTTCAACACTCAGGCATCCTAAACCTTCAAGTACACACAGCAAGTCAAGTCAAGTCAAGTCAAGTTTATTGTCACTTCACAGTACAAAGTATAAAGCAGTGATGTGAAAATATTATGTGCAATACCCGACGACAGACAGCAGTTATAAAATAAGATAAAAAATAGATAAAAATAGAATAAAAATAGAATAAAGTGAAAAAATTAAAATAAAAAATAAAAATGCAATTTATAAAATGCTAAATATCGGCACAGAAAAGAGCAATATGTATATATAAATCAATGTAATAAAATATACATTGTTATATGCTATACGCCCTTGTTCAGCAGCCTGATGGCCTGACTGTGGAAGCTATCTCTAAGCCTATTTGTACGGCACTTGATACTGCGGTATCGCCTGCCTGACGGTAACAGTGAGTACAGTTCGTGGCTGGGGTGGGCAATGTCTTTTATGATTCGTTTGGCCTTGGCCACGCACCGCTGATTGTATATATCCAGGAGGGAGGGGAGCTCACCTCCAACGATATACTGGGCCGCCCGCACCACCCTTTGAAGCGCTCTGCGCTCGAGTGCGGTGCACTTCCCGTACCAGGCGGTGATACACCCTGTAAGAACACTCGATGGTGCCGTTATAGAATGTTCTCAGGATGCGGGGGCCCATGCTGAATTTCTTCAGATGCCTGAGGAAATACAGGCGTTGTTGGGCCCTTTTCACCACGTGTGTGGTGTGCGTGGACCATGTGAGGTCCTCGGAGATGTGCACGCCGAGGAACTTGAAGCTGCTGACCCTCTCTACTGCAACGCCGTCGATGGAGATAGGGCTGTGCTCTCCCCTCTGCTTCCTGAAGTCCACGATCAGCTCCTTGGTCTTCTTGACGTTGAGGGCGAGGCTGTTCTCCTGGCACCACTGCTCCAGCGATCCGACCTCCTCCCTGTAGGCTGTCTCATCGTCGTTGGCAATCAGGCCCATCACTGTCGTGTCGTCAGCAAACTTGACGATGACATTGGAGCTGTGCATAGCCATGCAGTCGTGGGTGTAGAGGGAGTAGAGGAGAGGGCTCAGCACGCATCCCTGGGGGGCTCCCGTGTTGAGGGTCAGTGGCTCTGATGTGGTGCTGCCCATCCTCACCACCTGGCGGCGGTCCGACAGGAGGTCCAGTATCCAGCTGCACGTGGATGGGGGTACGCCTAGACCTCTAAGCTTGGTGTCGAGCTTGGCAGGAACTATTGTGTTGAACGCTGAGCTGTAGTCCACAAACAGCATTCGCACATAACAGTTCTTTCCCTCCAGGTGGGAAAGGGCAGTGTGGAGGGCCATGGCAATTGCGTCGTCCGTGGATCTATTTTGACGATATGCAAATTGCCATGGGTCCAGCGTGGCAGGTAACACGGAGCAAATAAAGTCCTTGACCAACCTCTCGAAGCATTTGCTAACGATCAAGGTGAGGGCTACAGGTCTATAGTCATTCAGGCATGTTACCTTGGGTTGTTTAGGGACAGGCACGATGGTGGACATCTTGAAGACCGCGGGGACAACAGCCTGGGACAGGGAGAGGTTGAAGATGTCTGCAAAGACTCCTGCCAACTGGTCTGCGCATACTCTGAGGACGCGGCCCGGGATGTCGTTGCGGCCTGCTGCCTTATGGATGTTCAGCCGCTTGAAGGTGCGGCGCACATCCGCCTCCGAGATGTTCAGCAGGCTGGTCTCCTCAGGCGGTGCTGGCTTCGGCGGGCTGCCGTTTACGTCGAACCGAGCAAAAAAAGTATTTAGCTCTCCTGGGAGGGAGGTAGAGGAGTTCTCTACACAACTGGTTCTCCCTCTGAAGTTCGTTATCGTCTGCAGCCCCTGCCACATACCCCTCGCATCGTGGCTCTTGAATTTATCTTCCACTCTGTCCTTATACTCCCGCTTGGCAGTGACGATGGTCTTACGGAGGTCGTAACGGGCTCTCGTATATTCCTCCGTATTCCCGGAGCCAAAGGCGGCGTTACGCGCATGTAGGGCAGCGCGAACATCGCCGTTAATCCACGGTTTCTGGTTGGGATATATCCGAACCGACTTGGTCGGAACAACGTCATCTATGCACTTCTTGATGAACCCGGTGACCGACGACGCGTACTCGTTGATGTTATTGTCCGAGGCAACGCGGAACATGTGCCAGTCAGCGTGATCAAAACAATCCTGCAGCATGAAGTCTGATTGGTCCGACCAGCATTGAACCTCCCTCACAGCGATCGGTTTCTGCTTCAGTCTCTGCCTATAGGCGGGGAGCAGCTGGATAGAGCGGTGGTCTGATTTGCCGAACGGTGGGCAGAGGAGGGCCTTGTAGCCATCACGGAAGGGAGTGTAGCAGTGGTCGAGGATCCGCTCGCCCCGTGTGTTGCTCGTTATGTGTTGGTAGAACTTCGGGAGAACCTTCTTCAGGTTCGCCTTGTTGAAGTCCCCCACCACAATGAGAGCAGCCTCGGGGTGTGCCGACTCCTGTTCGCTGATAGCCCCATACAGTTCCTTCAGTGCTGTGTCCGTGTTGGCTTGTGGGGGAATGTAAACAGCGGTCACGGTTACCGCTGTAAACTCCCGAGGTAGCCAGTGTTGACGGCACATAAGCATCAGGTACTCCAGGTCCGGGGAACAGAAAGACTTGAGGGGATGTACATGACATTGGTTGCACCAAGATCTATTTATCATGAGACATACCCCCCCTCCGCAATCTTTACCGGAGAGAGCCTTTGTTCTGTCCGCCCGGTGGACGGAAAAGCCCGTTGGCTCGATAGCTGCGTCGGTAAACCCTCCGACATCCATGTCTCCGTAAGGCAGATGATACAGTTGTCCTTAGTTTCCCAGTGGAATTGAATACGAGCCTGTAGCTCGCTTAACTTATTGTCCAGAGACTGTACATTAGCCAGTAGAATGGTGGGTAGTGGGGGGCGATCGGATCGACGTCTCAGCCTGACTAGCACGCCGGCTCGCTTCCCTCGCTTCCTCCGGCGACGCTTGCGCGTAATCGTGCCCAAGATGGTGGGAGATAATCCAGCTGTGACTTCGGGCGGGACGTCCGAGTCGAAAGAATGAAAAAACTCCGGTAGGCGGCGAGCGACTGTCGATCTGATCTCCCGAAGTGTGCAAAAGTTATAAGTGAACGTGCTGCTAACTTCCGGAACTAAAATAGTTGCGATAAAAATAATAAATAACAAAAAACTGCGTCGTCGTGCGGGAGCTCGCGACACGGCAGCCATCTCGTACGGCGCCATACTCCATACTCGCAC
>CM051009.1:22231185-22281185 GCA_027704905.1 Muraenolepis orangiensis
ATTCTCCTGCCCGTGTGCCGGAACCTCCTGTCCATCCTGCGTGGAACCATCCAGGTAACCTCTTCATCCCCCCATTCAATAGAGACCCCCCTCTTCATTCATACTCATCATCTTCATCAACACCTTGGTACATGGAGCGCTGGGTCAATGGTAGGTGGTGTAGATACGATGTCCATCCATGTAGACAGAGAGAGAGAGACAGAGAGAGAGAGAGAGAGAGAGAGAGAGAGAGAGAGAGAGAGACAGAGAGAGAGAGAGACATCGAGACAGAGACAAAAAGAGGAATAGACAGACAGATGGCCAGGGAGATGTAGGGAGAGAGAACCATAACAGAGAAGCATACAGGCAGACAGATAGATAAATAGACAGAAAGAGAAAGGAATAGACAGATAGATAGATAGACTGTTATATATATATATATATATATATATATATATATATATATATATCAATTGACAGATAGATAGATAGATAAATAGATATAGATCAATAAAAAGAGAGATAGATAGATCACTTTTAGCTTTAGTGACCATCAAAGGACTTAATGAATGATAAGGTGATGTGCCGGCTGTATATTATTACATAAAACATACTATTCACATACTAGCATAAAGCAACGAGGGTCAAAATGTCAATTCAAATAGTAGTAGTTTTTCCCTTCCCCTGATGTGTTAAACAAACACTACCCCTCCCCCCCCCTGCAGTGTTGCAGCAGAACTGCGGCCCGACAACTGGACAGGAACATCACCTTTCACAAGCTGGTGGCCTACATGATCGCTTTCCACACCGGTAACACCTGTGACACACTCTCAAACCCCATGACCTGCTCACTACCTCTTGTCTGTTGGTCATTTCACCATGCCACACAAAAGGGGTGGCAACAGTAAAGTCTGTGTGTGTGTGTGTGTGTGTGTGTGTGTGTGTGTGTGTGTGTGTGTGTGTGTGTGTGTGTGTGTGTGTGTGTGTGTGTGTGTGTGTGTGTGTGTGTGTGTGTGTGTGTGTGTGTGTGTGTATGGTTGTGTGTGTGTGTGTGTGTGTGTGTGTGTGTGTGTGTGTGTATGGTTGTATGTGTGTGTGTGTGTGGTTGTATGTGTGTGTGTGTGTGTGTGTGTGTGTGTGTGTGTGTGTGTGTGTGTGTGTGTGTGTGTGTGTGTGTGTGATCACTTCAAATCCATAGTCAGAAAACCCATAACCAGATCATTGAAGGAATAGTATTATTAAGAAAATATATCAACATACCAATTGCAATTACTATGAATGTGATCTCAGCTTTCACAGTTTCAATTTTCCAGAAATCCCAACTTGGGAGTTGGGAGAAAGCTGTTAATACACAACTGACATTAAGGATAAACCGGTGAACAACAACGTCATATTTGACTCACACAGTTCTTTTCACTGTTTTCCTGGCAGCGGTCCACATTCTGGCCCACCTGTTTAACTTCGAGTGGTTCATGGACGCCCAGCTGGACCGCAACAGCAGCCAGCTGCCCTTTGTCCTCTCACAGATTGGCGACGGGGACAACGCCTCCTACCTGAATCCCATCAGGACCAACAACACTGTGAGTGTCCGGATGGGAATTACTAGTGGGAGCAAGGGTGGGGTGGGGGTCACGGGTGGCGGGTCACACCACCCATGACATAGCTTAGGTTTGCTTTGTGATGTTAGTGAATAAACGTGCCGTGTGTGTGTGTGGAGTGTGTGTGTGTGTGTGTGTGTGTGTGTGTGTGTGTGTGTGTGTGTGTGTGTGTGTGTGTGTGTGTGTGTGTGTGTGTGTGTGTGTGTGTGTGTGTGTGTGTGTGTGTGTGTGTGTGTGTGTGTGTGTGTGTGTGTGTGTGTGTGTGTGTGTGTGGTTGGTGGCTGGTTTAAGCAAGTCAAGTCAAGTCAAGTCAAGTTTATTGTCAAAGTTATACAAGTATAAGCATTGGGTGAAAATCTTATGTGCAATACCCGACAACAGACAGCAGTTATAAAAATAAAAATAATAGAATAAAAAATAAGTAAAAAGTACAAACTGTATAAAGTTAAATATCTAAAAATATAAAAGTGCATATATAAAATGCAATATATTAGCACAAAAAAAGAGCAATATATATATATATATATATATATAAATCAATGTAATAAAATATATATATATTGCTCTTTTTCTGTGCTAATATTTATAATTGACACTGATTGACACTTACACTGATTGAGGCTGCACACCTGTGAATCATTGTGAACAGAGCAGATGGTACATGCTAGCGCTCTCACTCCTCGAGTGGGTTGTGCGGTGTGTGGTGGCTGCTTTAACATGTGGGTCTTGATTAAGGACCCACAGGTGTGTGCAGCCTCAGTAATCAGTCTAACTCAGGCCAGGTGGGGCAACTTAAACCAGACACCAACCACACGCACTGCACAGTGTAGTATTCAGTTGCACCACTCAATTCTACCCGCTGCACCTTTAAGTGAGTGTCGTTTTGGTAATTATTAATGAGCAAATACTGTACATTTACCTCTTAGATTGCTGAATTTCACCCTAAAACCTATTTGCAAACTTCCGTGCTGCATGTATACAAGCGTTGCTACTTAATTGATTGAACGAGACCCACAAGCAGTGCACACAAGCAAAAATAGTACTTTAGAAATGGTAATTCTGCATTTAAAAACATAGCCATAAAACAATTTGTCAAGCGTTCACGCTTTATTACTTGATCACGCAGTTGCCGAGAACTGAAATGATATTAAAAACACAAATGTTGATCCACAGATTGGATTCGAAAGCGAATTTTAAATGTGTAGGCATTTTGTTAAGCAACTTTAAAAAATAGAAAAATATGTGGAACGTTCCATTCCGTCAAAAGTATGAAATAACTGCAGCTGTCGAACATTCTGCAAACCCCCCCCCCCCCCCCCCTAAAGTCAAGTTCAGTCAAGTTCCTGAACTTCGACATCATTGCAGGGTTTTTCATCACCCCACCATCACCCTGCCCGCATGTGTCAACAGAGTAGAATTTCCCTTTTACTTCAGAGAGAGAGAGAGAGAGAGAGAGAGAGAGAGAGAGAGAGAGAGAGAGAGAGAGAGAGAGAGAGAGAGAGAGAGAGAGAGAGAGAGAGAGAGAGAGAGAGAGAGAGAGAGAGAGAGAGAGAGAGAGAGAGAGAGAGAGAGAGAGAGAGAGAGAGAGAGAGAGAGAGAGAGTGAGTGAGTGAGTGAGTGAGTGAGTGAGTGAGTGAGTGAGTGAGAGAGAGCACCATATTAACCGCAAAGGATATGGAACTTGTACAAGAGTCACACTTGAAAAAAAACAGGAACCCCCCTTAGGCCTTAGGGTTTAAATAAATGAGGAAGTGTAATTCAGTAAGCACTCCATGAGCCACCATTCAGATTCAGATTCAGATTCAGATTACTTTATTAATCCCGAGGGAAATTAAGGTGCAACAGTTGACACAGGGGGGAATAAATGCACACACAAAATACTAATACCTAAGCTAAAAAACTAAAAACAACTAACAACTAACTAAATAAAACTAGTATAAACCAAAATATAAGGACTGTAATTACAAAAACCTTGCCTGAAAACAGCTAAATGGATTATCGCCATGTGCAACAAGTATAATGGAACGCTTAATCCCCATTCCCTCTCGCATGGTACGACTTTCAACATCAATGCTAATACTATGCTATACTAAACTACACAATACTAAACTATAAACAACACTGTATACCATCTGCTTTTTCTACAATGCTATATACTACAACTCTATAAACTATACTTTATACTATAAACAACACTATATACTACCTACTATATACTATGCTATGTACTATAAACAACACTTTATACTATACTTTAGTCATTATTTCAAATGCCTTTTGTAAATGCAACTAAAAGGTCACCAACATCCAAAGGGTGACGTAGTTACAGGCCACTGACCAATCCAACCGGCATCGGTCTCACTATGTATGTACTGTGTATTTTGTTCTGGCGAAAAAACCAGAACCCCACCATTGTGCTGTTCACCACCATCGCCGGCCTGACGGGCGTGGCCATCACGCTGGCTCTCATCCTCATCATCACCTCGTCCATGGAGGTCATCCGCAGGTCCTACTTCGAGGTGTTCTGGTACACCCACCACCTGTTCGTGGTCTTCTTCATCGGCCTGGTGTTCCACGGCTTCGGGTAGGTTCCAGCCCCTGCTTATCGTTCAGTCGCAGGTTCCAAGGGGGGGGGGGGGGGGGGGGTGGGTGGCAGGGGGGGCGGGGATTGGGCGGGAGGACAGGGGGGTGGGTTGGGGGGGGGGGGGGGGGGGGTGGTTGCAGGTTGTGGCTGAGGGAAATTCTGCAGCAAGTGAATGCAAAATATATTAGAAACAGAAAAAATAACAACGACACAAGATACAATAACAATGACGCCAGCAGGGGGTGCTTCTGCAGTAAAGTAAACCTCACTCCCCGAGGCCTGAATAGACGTTCTAGCGATGAGGCTAGAGCCCGTGGGTTTTAGCCGCTCACGTTAGAGCGTCCGCCTCTCAGCGTCCACCGGAGGTCGTCAGTTCGAGCCCAGTGCGGGACGCTCACTGATACATATAGATAGTACATGAATATTTCTGTTTTGTGTATTTTGCACAATTTCTATAAGGTGCTGCCACTTTTATTTCACTGCTCATCCTGCTTGTGGATGTCTAACAGTGAGTGTCCCGCACTGGGCTCGAACTCACGACCTTCAATCAAATTTAATAAAATGTAATCAAATTTAAATAAAATTTATAAATGAGAATCGTAGCTGTGTTGTTGATCTGTTATAGTACAGTGTTATGTTGATTTGTTTGTCTTTCTTGGTCCATGCACTACGCATTTGAGTGGTTTTGTGTTGCAACCAATCAGATATTTTTCTGGGTTGCTGGGAAGAATATCCTTCAACCAAAGTACTCGTGAAGGCTTTGGCCCTTAAACTGAATGAGAGCGTACGTTTGGATTGACAATTTGATCAACCAATCATATATTGGTTTATAGCCAATGGGCGTATTCTTTCAGATTTCCCCACAGTTCCATAGTACGCTAGAAGGTTTAGTTCACTGGCTCGAGACAGAGGATCTAGCTTAGTGCTACGTTGTTTTTTTTCCACATAGGTTTTTTACGTCAAAATGGCAACAGGTGAAGATGATGTTGTTGCGGAATTGTTGTTAGTACCCTTTTCAAGACGACCATTCAGTGAAATGATGGACATTATAAAAAAGTTGTAACAATCCCCTTCACCACTGCATCTGTGGAAAGGACATTGTCCGCTCTCAAACGGATAAAAACTTATGGAGGAACAGAACAGGACAATCCCGAACTCACTGCATTAGCTTCCATAGCTATTGAAAGGCAACTTCTTTTGGATCTGAAAAGCAGTGATCAGCTTTATGACCGGGTTATCGAAACATCCAGAAGGACAGGAGAATGGATTTGGTCTTTAAGTGAACATCATTGGTGAGTGAGACTCATTTGTCTTTGCTGGTTTTGTCTCAGTGTTGCATCTCGTCGAGCTGGTTGTTGCATTTTGTTTCCACACACTTGTTGAATGATTAGTTAATGGCTGTCTTGAGTTTGTTAAGCATTGTTGTGCATTTAAATTGAGAGTTTTGACTTGATCTTTCTTTGCACAGTCCTAGCGGAGTGGAGTAGGCCCTCATGGTGTGTGATGATGTAGCGAGCTACAGTACAGGACCAGTACATCCATTCATCAATAGCCTGTGTGTGGTGGTGCTGTGTTGGGCTGTTACTTCACTACATGGACAGTGCTTTGCCAACTATGGTCAACTTGAAAATTGGCTGCGACAATCTTATCTGCCTAAATGAGATAACGCATAAAGTGCCTCCGTGACGTCCGTCTGACCAGAACGGGGGGTGGTGGTGGTGGTGGTCTACAGAAGGTCCAGTTGTGATAGACACGGTTCGCCACTGCTAGAATGTCTATTTAGGTGTCTGGGAGGGAGGTTTACCACTGCACAGCACCACCTGCTGGCTTCCGTTACATCTGCCACAAATTAAGTTAATATTGAATCTGGAATCTAGGGTTTCAGAGAGCAGAAGGAAAAAGTAAAGGAGAAAATAATCGATATACAGTATATTATTATCTAATATACGTATAAACCCTTTATTTGCGTGGCTCAGGTTTTAGCAGATATTGGAGACAGACAGACTCAATGGCCGCTGTTTACAAAAGGAAAGGCCTTCATTGCTTAGTAGGAGATAAGGTAGGATAAGAATAAAAATGGTAACATTTAGCTTCTTCATTGTATAGCTATAGGAACAAATAAATAATATCAAATCAAGCTGCGTCTCTGACAAGAAGTACACAGTTATCATGTTTCGTGTAAAGCCTGGGCTATATGTTGTACTATTTCAGAGAAATATTCCTTTGAGAGACATTTAATATATATATTTGGTATACTTCATCATATTGCTTATAATATAAACAGACACTCGAGCACACGGTTATGTTCCAAATGGATGCTATAAACATGAGACTCTGCTTTGTAGTGTATAACACGTCGACACATCATCCATCTTTTTATTTTATTCTGTCCTATTTGAATCTATATAACAATTTTAAATAGGATTTTATTGTATGTGCAATTTGACCATGTCTGTAAAGCGCCTTGGGTGTCCTGAAAAGCACTATATGAAATCGAATGTATTATTATTATTATTATTATTATTATCCATCAGTCACCTTAGTGTTATTTTTATTGTTCTTTTTATTGTGTCCAGTGTTGAATAGTATAAGTTTAGTACATAGTAAAGTCCATTGTAAAGCATATAGTACTGTACTTGTGCTGTACACTGACAATACATTTGAATCTAATCTAATCTAATCTAATATAGTGGTCAATTGCAGGTAATTTATACTGCAGGAGGGAACAGGGAGTACGCATCCCATTGTACTGGGTGTATATGGCAATTAAAACATCTTGAATCTCTTGAATCGTGAACCTATATGTTTCGCTTTTTTTGGCCCTCACTGCCTTTTATATATCTTTTTCTAAGCTGCTTTCTGTGGAATACTGCAAAAAACCGGCAACAACATCAAAGTCAATCAAATATTCAATAATATCTTGGTAATAATCTGTAATCATTTTTTTCGTACTCATGCCCCACAACTACAACAGTGTGTGGACTGCGATGACCGGGGTTAGAAAACCGCTGTATGACTAATATGACTGTATCAATGACTCTCCTCGCTGTCCTATAGGAGGATCGTGCGAGGGCAGACGGCGGCTAGTCTGAAGGCACACAACCCGCTGAAGTGTGCCGCCAGATTTGAGACATGGGGGACCAATGGAACCGACTGCCCAGAGCCGGAATTTGCTGGAAATCCGCCAATGGTGATGGGGCTATGGGAGAAACTATACTCAAACTACTCGTACCACGTTCATGCTTCTTAACTAATAATTCAGAACAGCTAAAACGGCTAAAGTCCTATTTCATTGAATTTAAATATTTATATTTTATTATAATTAATCCAAATATCCAAATATACAATTATAAAACGTGTGTATAATGAACACAGGGTTTATATGTGTCTATACTAAGGGGCTTTACATATATTGCATCACATTACATTACATTACATCATAGTAGATGCATATTTCCAAACAACTTGCAATAAGTGCATTCAACACAGTAAGGCAAGGGAACAACTAGTCACCAGAAATCTTTCCTTACAAGCTTCCAAGAGCAAAACCAGTGCTCAGGTGAAAGTACAATAAGTCGGCTCCTAATATTGTACACAATAAATACATCAAACAGGCGGCTACAATGACAAATAGCGAAAGCCAAAAGACACAAGCTAATAAGAAAATTAAATTAAAAGCTAATGGCGCCGGGCAAACAATATTAACACCAATACAGATCTTGAAGGAGAAGCGAGAAGCAAACACCAAACAGCCCTTTTTTGTACACTGGTTTGCATTAGATGACTCCTTCTCCTTCTATAGGCTGCTATGGTTACCCACTACACTGAAAAAGCATGGTCAGGCCAGCAAGGTCTGGATCTCCTTCCACTTCCCCCTGTGTTCCTTGTGGTCCCTCATGTTGTTTTGATTGATTCCTCTTCTATCGTCGACAGACATGGAAGTGGGTGGTGGGTCCTATGATCCTGTACGTGTGTGAGAGGCTGGTCCGCCTCTACCGCTACCAGCAGAAGGTGGTCATCACCAAGGTGGGTATCTGGATGAAGGGGGACGAGGGGACGGACGGACGGACGGACACACACACACGCACGCACGCACGCACGCACGCACGCACACACGACACGCACGCATACACACGCACACACACACACACGCATACACACACACACACACACACACACACACACACACACACACACACACACGCATACACACACACACACACACACGCACACACACACACACACACACACACACACACACACACACACACATACACACACACACACACTTGCACACACACACACACACATACACACACACACACACACACACACACACACACACACATAAACGCATGAATCGTCGATTATTCAATTTGCCTAATTGATAAGCTGTTATGTTAATTAGTTAATTACTATATTTCGAGGGACGGACAGACACACACACACACACACACACACACACACACGCACACACACGCACACACACACATGCACACACACACAAACACACACACATACACACACACACAGGCACACAAACCCCCACACACACACATACGCGTGATTCGTCAATCTTTCAATTTGCCCAATTGATAAGCTGCTATGTTAATTAGTTAATTACTATATTTCAGGGACGACGACGACACACACACACACACACACACGCACACACACACACGCACACACACACAAATACACACACACACACACATGCACACGTTGATTTGATTTATCTAAAACAAGGGACAGTGTACATTAATCAACATATTAAAAACATGTAAAAGTACTCGATTTAGCCAAATGCCCAACTTTGATTGGGCAAAGGGACTGGATTTTGATTGGATTTTTGATTGAAACGTTGATCTTTCACTTAACATAAATGATAAGCTGCTATGTTAATTGGTATATTACTATATTTTATAGTATTTGAATTTGGTGAATTTGGTGAATTTGATGAATTTGGTGAAGTTGTGGTTACTGGCTTGCTTGATGCACACACATATACCTAAATCAAGGACCAGTGTTAAACCATGACTTTTCCATTCCACTCGATGATTTCATCCTCCACTACCGTGTTGACCACCAAAAAACGACTCCTCCTGCCAGAGTCTTCCAACACGACTGTCACCCACCAGCGTGACTCAAACGCAGCCCCCGGTTGTGCTCCACAGGTGGTGATGCACCCCTCCAAGACCCTGGAGCTCAGGATGAAGCGTAAGGGATTCAGCATGGAGGTGGGCCAGTACGTCTTCATCCAGTGTCCCGCCGTCTCCCACCTGGAGTGGCACCCCTTCACGCTGACCTCCGCCCCCGAGGATGACCACTTCAGTGCGCACATCCGCATCGCCGGCGACTGGACCCAGGCACTGTACGAGGCGTGCGGCGGGGACAAAACGGAGACGCAGGACGCCTGGAAACTACCCAAGTAAGGTCAAGGCGAGGTCCCCCCCCCCCCCCCCCCCCCCCGTGAGCGAAGGGGCACAGGGAGAGAAAGGCACAACACAAGCCAAAACAATTAAATGAAATTGGGGGGGAAAATTGCCATTGATTTGCTCCACACACTGTTCCTTCCTACAATAAAAATACAATAAAAGGTAAGCCAAGGAGAGTTGGCCCCCAGTTATACAGTTATACAAAGGGGTGTGATTGGACCACCGTGGTGGACATGCCTCACCTGATCTCCAGTTCACCATGGGGGTCCTTGCCTTAGGTGTGTGAGCGATATCATTTATAGGCTGTGGGGCCACAAGCCTTTCATTGACTGCCTGGTGCAGAAACAGCAACCGTTGTGCAATCAAAGTGAATATATATATATATATATATATATATATATATATATATATATATATATATACCTTTTATATTCTTGACAGTATCCTGTGCCATCGTCTGTGTCATCACGTCAGGGTTCGTCCAATTGCATGAAAGCGTTTAAAATTTTCAAATCATAGAAATATATAAGCATACACCAGGATGGCAA
Source organism: Muraenolepis orangiensis (assembly GCA_027704905.1). Taxonomy (NCBI): domain Eukaryota; kingdom Metazoa; phylum Chordata; class Actinopteri; order Gadiformes; family Muraenolepididae; genus Muraenolepis; species Muraenolepis orangiensis. The sequence continues at coordinate 22,241,330 of CM051009.1, forward strand.
GACAATTCCAACTGGGACGTTTGCAGCACTTGACTTTCACAAGCTGTGAGAAAACGACCTCAGGTAATGAGACTGAGAGCTGATGATGATGCGTTATCTTCTGAGATGTCTGAGCCAACACCCACGTCTACACCGTGAATCACTAACGATGGAACGCGATTTAACCCATTTAACCCATCCTAGTATTAGGAGCAGAGGGCAGCTATTGTATATACAGCCGCCCCGGGGAGCAATGCAGGGGTCTGGTGCCTGGTTGCTCAAGGGTTGAGCTTGTTGAACCCAACAGACTGAGCTACTGCCGCCCCTCATTTAGGGGTCTCTTCCTGCTCCCATACTCAGGGGGGGGGGGGGGGGCTTTGTTTAAAAGCCTGACAGGGATCGCCACACTTCTGAAAGCTGCTACCATGATCTCCCTTGTGATAAGATGATGTATCGATGATATGTGTGTGTGTGTGTGTGTGTGTGTGTGTACGTGTGTGCTTGCGCGTGTGTGTGCGCGTGTGCGTGTGTGCGTGTCTTCAGGGTGGCCATCGACGGGCCGTTTGGCACGGCCAGCGAGGACGTGTTCCGCTACGAGGTGGTGGTGCTGGTGGGGGCGGGCATCGGGGTGACCCCCTTCGCCTCCATCCTCAAGTCGGTGTGGTACAAGCACACCCAGAGCAACCAGAAGTTGTTCACCAAGAAGGTGAGAAAAGAGTGATTAAAAAACACCAACACCTAATTATAGAATGTTGGCCCAACAAGTGTACAACTCGGAGGCTGGTGTGCTTTAAAGTGATACTTTTGCTGGTGGTTAACAACCCCACCACGGTTGTATCATACTATGGGGTAGTGTATTGTAAATGAACGACAAACAATTCCCTTCACTTTACCAGCATTCGGTTGTTTGGTAAATTAGTTTACCCCAGCAAAAGTCTGCAAAGGACTGTCAGGATTCGTTTTTTTACATAAAGTCAGACAAAAGTCTCTCCACAGATTGTCACTGTGGTGAATCCCCATTGTTTTTGTGGTGGATGTATCATTGTAATTTTGGATTAGTAAAATCCAGATCTCAGTTAACTCAGGTGAGCAGGTCTCCCGAAAATGAGGTACCACTTCGCCCATAGGGGGCGCTACAACTCACGGTCAAAGTCAAACGTTCAAAAAAACACTTTGGCGTCATGACGTCACCATGAATGACGTCGTTATGTTGTCGCATAATTAAACGTGCGAGATCTACGTCGGCTAGGGCTGGTGGGACCAACACACATTATGATGATAACATAATTACACTTACCGATACCATACTGACATGCATTTTGTGATAATATATAATACTAAGTGTATTTCCCAAATGTAGATAATAATTTCATACATATAATAAAATAATGGCGCACGATGGTCCATATGTGGGTTGAGCTATAGTGACCATCCGTGCATCATGATGCATTGTGGGATACATTGAGTGCCCTATAGAGGGTACAACAATTCTGAATTAACATTCGTACAGCACTACACAATGGCTATCACTATGCAGTGCACTAGTGTAGGGAGTAGGGGGTGATCTATCACTCTATCACTATGCAGTGCACTATTGTAGGGGGTGATCTATCACTCTATCACTATGCAGTGCACTATTGTAGGGGTGATCTATCACTCTATCACTATGCAGTGCACTATTGTAGGGGGTGATCTATCACTCTATCACTATGCAGTGCACTATGTAGGGGTGATCTATCACTCTATCACTATGCAGTGCACTATTGTAGGGGTGATCTATCACTCTATCACTATGCAGTGCACTATTGTAGGGGGTGATCTATCACTCTATCACTATGCAGTGCACTATTGTAGGGGGTGATCTATCACTCTATCACTATGCAGTGCACTATTGTAGGGGGTGATCTATCACTCTATCACTATGCAGTGCACTATTGTAGGGGGTGATCTATCGCTCTATCACTATGCAGTGCACTATTGTAGGGGTGATCTATCACTCTATCACTATGCAGTGCACTATTGTAGGGAGCAGAGAGCGATTTATCACTATATCACTATGTAGTGCACTATTGTAGGGAGTGATTTATCACTATATCACTATGTAGTGCACTATTGTAGGGAGTGATTTATCACTATATCACTATGTAGTGCACTATTGCAGGTAGTAGGGAGTGATTTAGTCACTACATCACTATGTAGTGCACTATTGTAGGAGTAGGGAGTGATGTATCACTATATCACTATGTAGTGCACTATTGTAGGGAGTAGAGAGTGATGTATCACTATATCACTATGTAGTACACTGTTGTAGGGGATAAGAGAGATGTATCACTATATCACTATGTAGTGCACTATTGTAGGGAGTGATTTATCACTATATCACTATGGAGTGCACTATTGCAGGCAGTAGGGAGTGATTTATCACTATATCACTATGTAGTGCACTATTGTAGGGAGTGATTTATCACTATGTAGTGCACTATTGTAGGGAGTGATTTATCACTATATCACTATGAGTGCACTATTGTAGGGAGTAGGGAGTGATCTATCACTATATCACTATGCAGTGCACTATTGTAGGGAGCAGAGAGTGATTTATCACTATATCACTATGTAGTGCACTATTGTAGGGAGTAGGGAGTGATGTATCACTATATCACTATGCAGTGCACTATGTAGGGAGCAGAGAGTGATTTATCACTATATCACTATGTAGTGCACTATTGTAGGGAGTGATGTATCACTATATCACTATATCACTATGTAGTGCACTAATGTAGGGAGTGATTTATCACTATATCACTATGTAGTGCGCATTTGGGACACAGTCATCTCGTCTCATTAATTGTTGCTGATGCTGAGGTCTCTTTCACCCTCCCACCTCCTTCTCCTTGTTCCCCCCCGCTGCGGTCCAGATCTATTTCTACTGGCTGTGCCCCGAGACGCAGGCCTTCGAGTGGTTCGCCGACCTCCTGCAGTCCCTGGAGGGCCAGATGACGGAGAAGGGCATCAGCGACTTCCTCAGCTACAACATCTACCTCACCCGCTGGAAGGAGAACGAGGTGTGTTTGTTTGTTTGTTTGTTTGTTTGTGGCTCAGTATTATGGCGCCTTTTGGGAACAACGCAAAACTTGCAGGCTCAGAATGTATGGCCGTTCGATCTAGCGTAACAAGCGCCAGCAGGGGGTGCTGTGCAGTGGTAAACTTCACTTCCGGACGCCTAAACGACGTTCTTGCGATGAAGCTAGAGAGCCCGTGCGTGGGCTTTAGCTTCTCACGTTAGAGTGTCGCCTTTCAAGCCGGAGGTCGTCAGTTCGAAGCCCAGTGCGGGACACTAGCACTGGGGTCTGCTCCCAATATTCAAATATTTTTCTCTCTCTCTCTCTCTCAGGCTGCCCACTTCCGGGTTCACCACGAGGCGGAGAACGACCCGATCACAGGGCTGAAGCAGAAGACCCTCTACGGCAAGCCCAACTGGGACAATGAGTTCACCACCATCGGAGCAAAGCACCCTGGGTAATGTCATGTGACATAGGCAACTGTCATACATTGGGTAGAAAAAGATCACATAGCAAAATGTCCTTTTCTATTATACACTGTATACCAGAATATATATATATATATATATATATATATATATATATATATATATATATATATATATATATATATATATATATACTTGTAGTCGAAGTAGGGTTGTAGTTGTGGCTAGGATGTTTGAAAGGTACTGGGTTTGATACCCAATGTCAGGTTAAACCAGTGGTCCCCCCCCTTCCTCCCCAACCTCCATGCACCCACATAAAGACACTCTCAGACACATCCTTTTCTTGCACACTTATATATCATTTATATAAAACATTGTCTGTAATTAATACAGAACTACTGCAACAGCAAATCTAAATAGGAACAAGTCACCTTTACGATGATCACATCCTTTTATATTTAGCCTCGCCGTGGCCCCCCCTGTCGTAACTCCCCCCCTAGGGGGGCCTAGCGCCCCCCAGTTTGGGAACCACTGGGTTAATATTATATCTATATATCTATATATATATATATCTATTAAGAAGCAGGTATAGGGACCGGCTCCTTAATGACCATGTATCTGAAATCACCGTTGGATCAAATGTCAATTGACATTTTATGTTGACCTTTTATGACACTACTACTAGTCATAAAACATGATGACAAAATGCTTGAAAAAACGTGAAAACGTAAATATCCATGATGCCGCTGTCCTGATGTGCAGTAAGTAGTGGCGATAACTAACGAGATATGATTTTTTCGCGTCCCATTGCGGATTGTGTCCTCCTCAGTACCAAAGTGGGCGTGTTCCTGTGTGGCCCGACGGTGCTGGGGAAGGCCTTGGGGAGGCAGTGTCTGTCCCACTCTGAAGGCGGCGTGGAGTTCATCTTCAACAAGGAAAACTTCTAACAACAAAACATCAACGACAACAACAAAGAAAGAAACATCATCTGTTTCCTCCTCTCTCCTGTCCCGGTCCATCGCTCCATCTCTCCTCCTCCTCTCTGTATCGGTCTCCTCCTCTCTCCTGTCCCGGTCCATCGCTCCATCTCTCCTCCTCCTCTCTGTATCGGTCTCCTCCTCTCTCCTGTCCCGGTCCATCGCTCCATCTCTCCTCCTCCTCTCTGTATCGGTCTCCTCCTCTCTCCTGTCCCGGTCCATCGCTCCATCTCTTCTCTCCTCTGTATCTGTTTCCTCCTCTCTCCTGTCCCGGTCCATCGCTCCATCTCTCCTCCTCCTCTCTGTATCTGTTTCCTCCTCTGTCCTGTCCCGGTCCATCCCTCCATCTCTCCTCCTCTCTGTATCTGTTTCCTCCTCTGTCCTGTCCCGGTCCATCCCTCCATCTCTCCTCCTCTCTGTATCTGTTTCCTCCTCTGTCCTGTCCCGGTCCATCCCTCCATCTCTCCTCCTCTTCATCTGTTTCCTCCTCTGTCCTGTCCCGGTCCATCGCTCCATCTCTCCTCCTCCTTTCTGTATCGGTCTCCTCCTCTCTCCTGTCCCGGTCCATCACTCCATCTCTTCTCTCTTCTGTATCGGTCTCCTCTCTTCTGTCTTTGTGCTGCCAAACTCTCTCCCCTTCCCTTTCACTCTTTCTCACTTTCCGGGTTGTCTTTCAATCCATCATATCTCACCTTGTATAAATCCTCTTTATTCTAAATCTCTCTCTCTCCTCTCTCTCTCTCTCTCTCTCTCTCTCTCTCTCTCTCTCTCTCTCTCTCTCTCTCTCTCTCTCTCCTCCCTGCTCTATCTTTCTCCCACGCTCTTGTGCGCTCTCTCTCTCTCTCTCGCTTTGTCTCTCTCGCTTTGTCTCTCTCTCTCTCTCTCTCTCTCTCTCTCTCTCTCTCTCTCTCCTCTCTCTCTCTCTCTCTCTCTCTCTCTCTCTCTCTCTCTCTCTGTCTCTCTCTCTCTCTCTTTGTTCTCTCTCTCTCTCTCTCGTTCTCTCTCTCCTTACAGAGGAGTGGGCGATAGTTTTTTAAACATTTATTTAGTTGCTTTCATGGTTAAAAACCAAGGTTAGATTTGACTGAAAAAGATTTTTCAGCCCAAAAACAACAACATGTCCTCTTCTCCCCAGTGTTCCACTGTGTGAACAGTGACACAGTATCAAATGGGCAGTACAGAATTGATCCACTATAGTGCTTTATGCGTCCACTTGGCAGCTTGGTGTATGCAATACCATGTCTGTGTCTATATCTATATGTGGCGCCACATACGTATTGGAAGCGTATATATGTAGGGTATTTTCTTAGTATTATACACGCATTTAAATACACAATTTCATCAGCCCATGCACCGAAAATGATTTGAGTGCATAAACGATGCACGGGCCTGCCACCACAGTTGCAACACTTGTTACAAAGCTGCCATAGTTGCAACGCTTACTGTTACTGTTAAATATACATATTGTTTTGTTTCGTGTTTTGCTGTATTATTAGTTTATGGTTTATGGGAGGAGTGGAGAGGAGTTGGGAAATGCGTCCTCATCCTCGACCTTTCCTGTGTTTGAGCTACAAAGCCGTAAAAAAAACAAAACCATGGATGTTTTACGCTCAACTTTGTGTCGCACTTATATAGCAAACATACTAAATATAGTCTCAAAAAATAGCTAACAACATTAACGTTTACTTGTGTCGTTAGTATTCTTTTTTTTCTCTCACCGTTTACAAGACAATTACATCAAATGACATTGAGGCTTGAATTGGGTTGATAAATAACCCAAGTTTCTGACAAGGAACTCTTGAGTTTATATATATATATATATATATATATGTATGTGTGTGTGTGTGTGTGTGTGTGTGTGTGTGTACACACCAAACCCAACTTGTATGTGGTGTGTGGGTGTGTGTGTGGGGTGTGGTGTGTGGTGTGTGTGTGTGTGTGGGGTATGTACACACTAAACCCAACTCGTGTTGTGTTGTATTGTGTGTAGGGTGTGTTTGTGTTGTGTTGTGTGTGTGTGTTCGGTGTGTGTGTGTGTGTGTGTACACACCGAACCCAACTCACGTAGGCCTTATGTAGTCTTGTATTGTGGGTTCCCCTCTCTGCTTGGCCTTGCAAAACAGGGACTGGTTTTCTTGCTCATTTCTTGCCACAGTATACATATTCTGCTATGCTTTATTTCTTTTTTTCTGTGTAACGGGAAACGTTACAGCTATTTCAAAAACCCTCTCACGGCCTAATTTAGTGGTTGCTTCAAGACCTCTTTATAACGTACCTTGTACGTGTGTGTGTGTGTGTGTGTGTGTGTGTGTGTGTGTGTGTGTGTGTGTGTGTGTGTGTGTGTGTATGCATTGTGTGTCCGCAAATCCAAAGCAAGGCTGTTGAAAGTTTACCTTTAACACATTTCTATGAATGAAAAAAAAATTCAAAAGCTTGTTAAATGAATAAAACTAAATTGGAATGTACTTTGTCTCCTCGGTGGTACATCATCAAGGCCAAACACACTGGAGTCACCTGGGTCATGTTTAGGCTGGCTCTAACATGTAAAACCTTCGACTACACTGAATGGAAACCAAATTCTAAGTAATAATACACATATAAATTAGTATTAGTAATAATGAATCATTTATATATATATATATATATATATATACACATATATACACACACCAGTGGTGTATTTTATATAATATTACTATTTTAACACTTCGACGGCACAACAATTATGTCCCCGTGTCAAAATACCATATCATTTAGCATATGTACTGTCGAACGTCCCTTTTACACAGTGAAGCCGCTTAATTACATAGGAAAGCAAAGTAGTGATATGTATTAAAAATTGTGCAGGAATGTATGCAATTAATAAAATAGTCGCTTATGTCCGTGTATTGAGAAACGGCCAATATAAGAACCACCAGGGCTGGGAGAACTAGTATTAACCCGCCTCTGAAAGTGATGTAATGTAATGTAATTAACTGTAAGTACTCCTCACACATTAACCGTCTGTAATAAAGATAATTAACTAAGTTTGAGACACGTGTGTGTGTTCACCCATGTTACACCTGTCCCAAAAAAGGCTTATTAGTTCACGTTTGGAACAAAAAAAGGACAGAAAAAAATTTGTTGAAAAATTGCAATGTTTATTAGCGGGAACTATCTGCACCCCCCCCCCCCTCACTCTCCCCACTACCACCACTATTACATGAATGGAGACTAGACTGGATAGACACAGCATCACGTAAGCTTTTCATAAACCAAGAAACACAAGACACTACACTACAACTGTTTAAACATGATGATTGTAATTTCAGCCACTGTGGTACTTGACGGCCCCCTAGTGGTGGATAGAACGCATTGCACAACATGTCTGGTGGTGGTGGTGGTGGTGGTGGTAGTGCGTTAATGTGAGTGCAAGAGTGTGTGTGTATGTGTGTGTGCTTGTATGTGCGTGTGTGTGTGTGGGAGTGTGGGAATGCATGTGTGTGTGTGTGTGTGTGTGTGTGTGTGTGTGTGCGCGCACTCTATATGGCCACAGCGAACACGCAAACAACACAGTACATAGTGCGGTTCTCCCATCTCACGGTGCAGCTCCCTAAACAGAAGAAGAAACACAACAACACAATCATTGAGACAACAGCAATCCAAACACTGTAAAACAACCCAGCAGAAAAACAAAATACAACCAATACCAGACGACCACAACAGGAGTGGATGTTGAGGACAGACAAATCCACATTGTCCGTTTTACCTAACCTGTGGGTATTATTGAGCTAGCTGGCTCACCCCCTTACCTTGTCGTTAACGACATGCAGCTAATGATGTTGTTACAAAACCACTGCATTGTAATGCTTTCACTGAAACTGTGATGACTACAATTACAATTAAAGCTGCAAGCAGCGTTGAGCGGGTCTGAGTTATGACAACATCGTGTTCCATGGCGAGGGATCGCCTAGCATCGAGCGAATGCGAAATTTGGCGCCAATCATCTCAGATTTCACGTACAGCTGTTGAGGCATGGACCAGTGATATAAAAGTGAAGATTGGGGGACAATGGGACCGTGTCCATTGGAGTTACAGCGACACCGTGTTTTCTGGCGAGGGATGAGTGTTGCCATGGAAACGCCACATTAAGTAACATCGGATTTGATGTAGAGCTGTTCAGGGCCTCAGTGTTAACCATCGTGTGAAGTTTGGTGGCGTTCTGAGCATGTCAGTTTGAGTTATGACATCATCGTGTTCCATGGCGAGGGATGCGTTGCCAAGGCAACAGCTTTTGAGGAAAACTCACTATTGTCATATTGAGGTGTTGAGGGCCGGACCATTAACTGTCATCTGAAGTCTGGTGCCGTTTGGACGATTTTCCATTGAATTACGACAACAGCGGGTTTTTTGGCGAGGGATGCGTTGCCATGGAAACGGCATATGGTGAGATCTCAGATTTCACGTACAGCTGTTGAGGCATGGACCAGTGATATAAAAGTGAAGATTGGGGGACGATGGGACCGTGTCCATTGGAGTTACAGCGACACCGTGTTTTATGGCGAGTTTTATGGCGTTGCCATGGTAACGCCACATTAAGTAACATCGGATTTGATGTAGAGCTGTTCAGGGCCTCAGTGTTAACCATCGTGTGAAGTTTGGTGGCGTTCTGAGCATGTCAGTTTGAGTTATGACATCATCGTGTTCCATTGTGAGGGATCGCCTAGCATCGAGCGAACGCGAAATTTGGCGCCAAATCACGGCTATGCCGTGCGAAAGAAAAAAAATTCCGTGATAACTTTAGGTCGCCCATGTCTCGAGACGCTACCCGACAAATTTGGAGTCTGTCGGATAAAGTCCCTAGGAGGAGTTCGTTAAAGTGCGGAGGACGAAAAACGCGATAAATCGCGTTTTTCCGACGCCAAATTCAAAATGGCCGACTTCCTGTACGTTATTTTATACCCCTCCAAGAGGGTTTTTTGTTTGTCTCCGCACCCTAGATATGCGTAGCGAGTTTCGTTCGTTTACGTGAAAGTTAAAGTGTTGGGGAGTTAACGTTAAAAACGGAAGTGGGCGTGGCCTACGCAATTTTTTACGCAAAGTTCCGGAAGCAATTACACATCTCAAGTTGCACCACTTCTGACGCGCGTGCAAAATTTGGTGAGTTTTCACATATGTTGCGGGGGTCAAAAGTGCGCGCAAAATACTAAAATAATAAATAATCGGACCGATTTCAATAGGGTCTTCGCCGACCTAGGTCTCAGACCCTAAATACACCAAACCAAAGCAGGACACAACAGAACACCATATGGAAACACCCGTTTCCATAACCTGAGAGCAGAGGCCCAGGGGAGGTTCAAACTGGGGCATCAGTAGCTTTTGTGAGAACTGGTATTGGAAAAAGGTGCTAGTTCACCTCCTGGGCACCTCCTGGAACTGGGTGATTAAGGGCTATACAAATAAAATGGACTTGACTTGATTCAAAATCCTCCAGATTTAAGATTTAAAAAAAACCCGGTGTTTACCGTCCATGGCGGTGTCCCAGTAGCAGGAGTTGGCTGTGTGGAGACCGGCGCCACACTTCTGCATCACCGCACAGTTCACTAAACACACACACACGTTAGCACACACGTTAGCACACACGTTAGCAGATAATGGAATCTTTAAGTGCTTGACATTCTAAATACAGCGAAAAAACACAAATAAACAACAGCCAGGAACCAGAACCTAACAAAATGTTCTAAATTTGACAAGTCACGTGACAAGTCACGTGACAAGTCACGTGACAGTCACGTGACAAGCACGTGACAAGGCACGTGACAAGTCACGTGACAAGTCACATGACAAGTCACATGACAAGTCACCGATGGTCATTTCACGGCAGGAAAAGCAATGGTCACCTCAGGGTTTGTAAAATGTGACCTCCACCTAACTGACCTCAAGTCAGTGTAGGTGAGAGGACCCCAGAGGACCCAGAGGATCCCAGAGCCCGGCTAGTCTAGTGTGAGGGCCGGATAAGGTCAGCCATGTGAATAGGAGACTGGCCATGCAGACCTCCTCTGCTGGTCAGCAAGAGAACTTTGATCCTGAACTATATATTTAGGAAGCATGAATGATCATTTCCATTTCAAACTTGGCCACGACAGACCTTATTTTAGCCATGTTCCCGAGTTAAAAAAAACAAACATGATTATGTGAGCTTGCCGACATGACTAACGTGAATAACAAGGCCATGATGCTGCTGCACTACTGGCACTTTAAAATGCTTTTAAATGCTTTTTTGCACAATATAACACATGTACATATCATCCATCATTCACTTTATTGTTCTTTTATTTTTTATTGTGTATAGTATTTTAATAGAATCGTGTTCTAGAATTGTGATACTGCGGGAGGGAATGGTGAGTAAGCATTCCTTGAAGCAGTACTTGATGCAAATGGCAAAATCGAAATTCATAAATCTTGCATCTCGAAGATATTTTGATAAACATAAAACAAACATGCCTTAGGGTCATTCAGGGCTGTACACTCAAACGTAGCGTACAGACAGAGAAACACAGAGGCCCAGTTCAATGAGGCTTACTCATTCCCTCATTCCCCATCTCCTGTATAGTGAACACTATATAGTTTACTATACAGGGAGTAAGTAAAGGGGATATTCGTAAGCCGATGCGTTGTTAGAAGTCACCAGTAGCTGACAGCTCATTCGCATGAAGAAGCTTTAAGTGTAGTTCCATTATGGGTATCAAGTAGGGCACAACGACAATAGGGAAACCAGATTTGCACACTCACATTTCAGAAGACCACTACAAAACGGCAACCAGAATGACGGAATTAAATAGTGCACTATATGGGGCAGAAGTGGAACCAGTTTGACGCCACAGCCACAGACACACAGAGGAACGCACAGCCTTACCGATATACTTGTAGGGCTTCCCCTGTTTGGCCATCTGGGTGAGCGATAGCTCACAGATGCTGGAAGTCCATTTGTTCACCTGCTGCTGGTTGTAATCCACTCTGCCTATGACGCTGTCGATGCACTACACACACACACACACACACACACACACACACACACACACACACACACACACACACACACACACACACACACACACACACACACACACACACACACACACACACACACACACACACACACACACACACACAGAGAACAGTGGAGACATGTGAGTCATGTGCTTGTCATCAGATGGCGCAGCACTTTTTAAACCAAAGCGGATTCAATAATCACTACACTGCGATACACTAGACTGCACCAACGTGTTACTAGATGAAATCTCTATCTAGTAACACCAATAGTAAAGTGTTATACGATACGTAGGGTTATCGATCCATTTAAAAGGGGACATTTTGTATATAGCGCCTGAGGATTCGGCTGACTAATGCACATAGCTTACTGTTGTGTGTGTGTGTGTGTGTGTGTGTGTGTGTGTGTGTGTGTGTGTGTGTGTGTGTGTGTGTGTGTGTGTAATGAATTTGGTTGGTTTCAAGCTACACTAGCTGTGTTTAATGTAGACTGCTCTCTTTATCATTATAAAACGCCCCTCGTCCATTATCGTCATTATGTTGTCTAACTTACATTCGTTACTATATATATACACACACACATTTGTATATTTTTACATAGGTTACATAGTTTTACCTCTTTGATGGTGTTGGTGGTTTCATCGGGGTTGAACGAGCTCTGTGAAGTGAAGAAATTGATTACCAAACCTGACTCAGTGTGTGTGTGTGTGTGTGTGTGTGTGTGTGTGTGTGTGTGTGTGTGTGTGTGTGTGTGTGTGTGTGTGTGTGTGTGTGTGTGTGTGTTCAACAGTTGAGCATCGGGGACCAACAACAAAATAGGCTGTTTTTTTAAATACATTAAAAAGGGGAATAGAGAACACCAGTCGGTGTTATCGTCACTGCCTCTGTTGTTCTAGGTTTATCGATTAAGGGCATCACCCTTTTATTGATAAAGAGCATCACCCTTTTTATCGATCAACCTAGAACAACAGTGGCAGTGACGATAACACCCACATCATCACTGCCACTGTTGTTATCCATTATCATTATCCCATAATCCCATTATCGATTAAGGGCATCACCCTATATATATATATATCGATCAACCTAGACTAACGGTGGCAGTGATGACAACACCGACATCATCACTGCCATCGTTCTCTAGGTTTATCGATAAAGGGTGATGCTCTTTATCGATAAACCTAGAACAACAGTGGCAGTGATGATAACACCCATATCATCACTGCCACTGTTGTTCTAGGTTTATCGATTAAGGGCATCACCCTATATATATATATATCGATCACCCTAGAACAACAGTGGCAGTGATGATAACGCCCAACAGAGCGTTCTCTGACTAAAGACTAAAACCCTATCCTATCAATCTACTGGACTCAAACCTCGTCGGTGGGGTGGTATTCTTCCATTCTTCTTGCTTCTTGTCGTTTTATTTTTTTTACAGTTTAATAAATAACGACGATGTTTTATTATATTTACAAAGGAGGAATATTTTGCTGGAGGAGACGGCAACACTTCCTTCCGCCCACCAAGATCGCTGTGACGCTGCCTGTCAGACTTGGTTAGCCGCGCCAACGAGTCTCATAACAAAGAGGGGCCACTGAGCGTCACTTGTTTTTGTAATTTATTTTTAGATGCTTCCCTCTAGCGGTGGCGGACGTGAAGTTCAACCGCTACTATTATTTGTCTTATTTTTATGTCTTTGTTGTTACTAACGTCGTGTACGTGTACTTGTTACTTACTGTTACTAACCTCTTTATCTGCACTGTCCCTTTCAAATTCAGATTCAAATGTATTGTCATTGCACAGCACAAGTACAGTACAGCAAAAATCAGCAGCAGAGGGGGGGGGGGGGGGGGGGGGGGTTATCATCAAATTGATGATAAGGGACTTTATCTATATCTATCTCCTTCGACATTACCACTTACTGAATACTTTCTGAATGCTGGTATGTGTCACATCCATAACATTCAACACAAACGTCATTTTAGAGGGAATATAAACAGTTAAGCGTTGTTCAGTATATTATTGTTCATAATTATGAAAATCAATTCTAATGTAATGCATGGCATGTGATATGATGTGTGTGTATTGCCATGTGAGCATAATTAAACAACAAGAATCACGGGAATCAGAGAATATATAAAAAGGCTTTATTGGTTTTCACAAAAGACCAATGAAAAGTAACTGACTGGGTCACTCACATGAGATTATCATATTCTATTAGCACACATCATAAACGCATCTCCTCGAGACACTCATCACGCATTGATCCCATCAAAGTGCAAATGTGCGAGATTTCACAATAAATATTATTTACATCCTCGTAACTGTTTAAAAACACACACACACACTTTAAAAGGCTCAGTGTAGGCCAAAATGTGCCACTCTGATTTCACACAGGTTAACAAAACAGAAACACCAGCATACACTCACACACACACACTCACTCACACACACACACACACACACACTTTGAATGTAGTGGTTGGGTTACAGACAGAAGGCACAAACAGTTTGTTCTTGTTAGCGTCAAGGCTAATACGTGGTTGTGTGTATACGGCATCGTTAAAACACGGTATCCACCAGGTCCGCAGATCGCTCTTGGCGTTAGGTGGCAGCTGGTTCTCACTTTGGTCGTGTGATGAAGAGGAACCTGCTTTACTTACATTTGAATCACTGCTCAGGTGTACGGTCAGTGTCTTACTCTGCGTCTGCCATATTCTCATAAATAATAATAGATTTTAATATATATATATATTTTTTAAAACCATCTCAGAGACCCTCATAAACGGTACAGTGACAGCGATATAGTCGGGTTTTGCACGGGGGGGGGTGTACCTTAAAAAAAAAAAATCACGTTCACTTCACTTCACTTACTAGTGTTCACACTGTCAAAGAAAAACAACAGAAAACCTGTCAATTAAAACACAAACCGCTTTCTGAGGGACTCACAGAGAACCTTTGTTTCTTTTTTTGGGATGTTTTGTTTAAAATATAGTACAGGTGCTAGAGCGAGTGCCCCTGCGGCCTGGGGCCGGGGGGGCCTGGGGGGCCGGTGGGGCCGGGGGGGCGCTGATCACGGAGGTGTGGGGTCCACGGACCTCCTCTCCCCGGGGGGGAGGAGGAGGAGAGGTCCCCGGGGCGCCGGGCGCTGGGACCTGGGGCTTGTCCTGCTTCTCGGGCTGCTTGGACCGGGTGAAGGAGAGCCGGCGGAACAGGGACAGCTGATGAAATAAATAAGAAATAAACCATTGATTTTATGTTCAAGTGAAATAGGGTGTCTAGTCGCTACTACTAATACTACCACCACTACGACTACCACCACCACCACCACCACTACTACTACTTCTACTAGTACAACCACCACTTCTAGTACTACCACCACCACTAGTACTACCACCACCCCTTCTAGTACTACCACCACTACTACTAGTACTACCACCACCACTACTAGTACTACCACCCCTTCTAGTACTACCACCACCACTAGTACTACCACCACCCCTTCTAGTACTACCACCACTACTACTAGTACTACCACCACTAACACCACCCCTTCTAGTACTACCACCACTACTACTAGTACTACCACCACCACCCTTCTAGTACTACCACACTACTACTAATACACCACCCCTTCTAGTACTACCACCACTACTACTAATACTACCACCACAAGACGGTGTTTTTGACTGCTTTATCTGAATACCGTGAGTCCGCATGAAGGAGTCTTCTACATAAATTGACATACCATAAGAAACCTCTGTATATAACAATACTTTGCATACATATGTTTTTAATATAACGATTTAGCTGATCAATCACTGGTCTCTCTCTCTCTAGTGATTGGTTACGGCCCCCTTGCCCATGGAAATGGGTTAGAGTGGAGGTTCTGTGTCAGACCGAAGATGGAGACAGAGTTGACAATTCTGTCCGATATCAGGCCTATAAATATGACACACCTTCTTGTCCGGGCCTGATTGGTCCTTAACTGGGATTGCTGCCGTGCCATTGGTCGCTTTCGTCAGTCCGTCAGCCTTCTCATCCCCTGAAGGGTTGGGAGCCTCTTTCGTTTCAGAAGCTGTCGGATGTTGTCAAGAAAGTTGTCACTTCATTACATTGACATACACAACGATGAATTAAATGAAATATAAAAAACTCAAAAGATTCGAAACGTACATTCTAAGACTATATTCTAAGACTATACGTGTTCAACGACTTCACACTCCACATATAGCTGTGGTTCTCCTGGTATTTGTCCTTAATTGAACGTCATTGAACTGAATCCCAAATCCTGACAATTTCTTTGAGACTTTTCAAATGATCTGTGATTCTTCCATATGTATCAAATGATCAACTATTATTGGCATTGGCAACCTGCTGTTTAGACATGTTGATGAATGAGTACGAGTATAAGATGAGATGTGTGACTTCTGGTCAAGTCAATCGTATTTTAATGCCGTGTTTTATGTTATTAACGTAAGGTTGTTTGCTCTTGAATGTATTTATGTATGTATCCATGTACCAAACGATTTTAATAATGTCAATAAGTGTCAATAAGTCGATAGACAAATAAGTGTCTTTGAGTTTCTTGTAAAGCGCTGTATAAAATAAAATAAATTAATTTATTATTATTATTATTATTATTATTATTATTATTATTAGTATAGTCTTTAATCAGCCACTCTCTCAAACAGATTCAAGTGTCTCATTAAAGGACACACTAACTCCAAGTCATGAACTCCCACATACCAAGAGGGAAGAAACCTGGACTTCTACAGTCTCTCAACGGCCTGTACAGCAAACCCACCTTTCCTCTCTCCGTCCGCTAAGGGTTGGTCCTTTAAGAGCTCTTCCGATGGTCCCTATAAACCATAAAACAAAAACATTTAAAAAAAAAGTGGGACAACCCAAACAGCACACGAGGAAAGCAACTACGGGGACATCTGCAACAGCCTCCTCTACGGCTCACCCAACAAAATCCTTAAACAAACGACCAATACGTCCGGAACTCCGCTGCCCGTCCGCTCACCTCCACCCCATCGCCGAGATCACATCACCACCTGTCCTCCACAACCTCCACTAGCTCCCGGTTAAACAACACAGGATCGAGTACAAAATACTACTCGTCACCTACAAAGCCCTCAATAACCTGGCCCCCTCCCAACGCCTCTCTGACCTCCTCCTCCCCGTCACACTCCTTCACGTGGCCTCAGGTCCGCTGACACCAACCCAACACTTGATAGTCCCCAGGACCGAGCTACAGACCTGGGGCGACGGGGCCTTTTCAGTTGCTGCCCCCTCCCTCTGGAACGCCCTCCCCATCCACATCCGTCAGGCAACTACCCTACCATCCTTCAAACAACCACCCTACCATCCTTCAAACAACCACCCTACCATCCTTCAAACAACCACCCTACCATCCTTCAAACAACCACCCTACCGTCCTTCAAACAACCACCCTACCATCCTTCAAACAACCACCCTACCATCCTTCAAACAACCACCCAACCATCCTTCAAACAACCACCCTACCATCCTTCAAACAACCACCCTATCATCCTTCAAACAACCACCCTACCATCCTTCAAACAACCACCCTACCATCCTTCAAACAACCACCCTACCACCCTTTAAAACAGGCTCTCAAGACCCACCTCTTCAAACTGGCTTCCCCCTGCTAAACATCCTCCCCTCTATCCCATGGCTCTAATTTCAACAGGCTTTGTTATGAGCCGAGACTAAGGCGAGCTGAGACTAAGGTTATTCAATACACTTATAGCCGGGGAAGTCCACCAGTTGCAGGGTACAGATATGTTACGATGGTCGTTTGAACATAGAACACTTGCAAATTTCATAGAACAAGCTCGGACTAAAAGAAAGATGGAACTGTATTGATTCATTTAGTTTAGTGGTAATGGGAATGGATTGTTTTGTTTTGTATGGTACCGGTCAAGTGTCAATGTACTGTATTGGTTTGGTATCGGTGTCACGTGTCGGCCACGTGTGGCATGGCTGAATATATCATTAATTTATTCATACTTCATGTATGAATTTATTTATTCATTTATTCATGTATCATTTTAATCTATGCAACTATACAATTATTTTACTCTGTGCGTAAAACACTTTGAGTATTCAGAAAAGCGTTTTATAAACTGAATGTATTATTATTATTATTATTATTATTATTATTATTATTATGTGCAACCTTGCTGGGACTATTAAGTAGTGTATTGGTGTGTGTGTACCGGATGTGTGTGGAGGCCTCGGCTCACGTTCTCAGCCAGCGCCTCTGGGATGGCTGAAGACAGCGCTTCCGTCTCTGTGGATGTGTCCTGCTCTTCCTCCTCCTGCTCCTCCTCCTCCTCCTCCTCTTCTTCTTCTTCTTCTATGTCGTCATCATCATCATCTTCAGCATCATCATCAGCATCATCATCATCATCATCCCCGTCGTCGTCATGGTGATTCTGCTCTTTGACGCCACCAATCTGAGAGTTCAGGTGATTCGTCGAGAGGGAAATAGAAAGAAATGTGTAAAGTTAATGTCATGTCATGTTCAACACGTTTCAACGTTTGAAAAATACACATACGTACAAACGTTCTGAATCTGAAGGATCGGGAAACACACAATACCACAATGTGTTAATACTACAGTTGGAATAATACACAACACACACATGCACAGGTGACAAACACATTTAGTTTGTGTGTAGCCTACATTCAGTTTCAGTCTATTCGCAATATCTATACAGAACAAAGTATAACATATTACTCATATATAACAAATGATATGAATATTCATTCAATAAAAATACACACATTGAACCGAGCTTAAGAGCGACAACATACTGGAGGTGACTAGTTTACTATCTATGTTACTATCAGGGCGTTAATGGGATTGAACAGGGATTACGGAAGAGGAGGGATTACATAGCGAGTCACATGACTAGAAAAGGCAGGGGTGGGGGGGGGGGGGGGGGGTAGTTGTCCCACCTGTTACCTGGAATTGACCAATCACACGCTCACAACACACTGGTAGAACAATATTGACATCGCAAATTTAAGTCGTGGCAGAAAATCTATAAAAATATATACGTTTTGATCAAATATACTGCGCACAATGTGTATTTTAAAGAAACTGTATGCACACAGGATTGTAAGACGTGTGTACATTTTGTAGATGAATTGTCTCCAAACGGCATATATTATGTCCGGTTACATTAGGACTATGGGCCTATCCACAATAAAACAACAGTGCATTTGTTCGGTAATTAAGCCTTTTTACAGATATAATTAATATTGAGAAAAGAACGGACATTCGAATTGTACACTTATTTATTTACACATTTTAACTTAATTTCTTGTGTGGAAAATCAAACAGAAATGTATCCCGGAATGTAAACATCCACAGATCAAGGCAAATAAAATAACATCTTTATGCTTCACATAACATTACATTACATTTTATAAATGTAACATTAATAAAATAACATTATATTATTACATTTCATCTGCTTTTTTAGGCTTCACGTGGCCGCCACAAACCCAGGACTCATGGTTGGGGATTTTCTATTCTATTCATAACATATGCAGTAATAGTGTGTGTCTGTAGAACGGCATATACATTAACAATGCAGTAGATGGACAATATACCAACAGAACAGAACAGACCCCGTGGGCAGTCAGTCCTTGGCCTTGACTACATGCAGCGAACAAAGTGTCGCTAATTAGCCTCCTTCAGCGAGGGGCACTGGCCAGCACTTGGAGTGGTACAGCGTGGACGCTCTTAACGTTAGCGCTGAGAGGGTTTCATTGTAACCGGTAGGCAAACAACGGAAGTCCAAAAGCATGTCTCGCAGTGCCCGAATATATAAAACACATATCAACACAGTGCCGTTCCCCCTATAAATGCACATACAAAACATCTTAAGATACCGAAGAAAATAAATACATATTCACAAATGATATATATATCTATTTTTTTTTACTATAATTGTTCAAACGAGGCACAGCCAGTGGTTTGTTTCGTCTTGTCGTGCCCGCTTGCCAGACACATCGGTCATTTTGACCTTTCTCAGGACTGGAAAGCAGAGCAATGTGTATATTACCGAAAAAGAAGATGGCTTATTATTTCAGATGAAGGTACTGGGGCAACACGTCACCCCAAAACTGTTGGGGTTCTCCAGAAGCACCACCTTTCCTTCTGGAGGGGAGTCGGCTCTGAGTGGCTGACTTCACCTCACTGGGTTGACGACTTTGTTTCTTAACCTTCTTAACCTCCTCTTCCTCCTCCTCCTCCTCTTCCTCTTCTCCACTCTCCTCTTCCTCCTCCTCCTCTTCCTCTTCCTCTTTTCCACTCTCCTCCTCCTCCTCCTCCTCCTCAACTTCACCGTCATCCTCTTCTCCCTCCTCCTCCTCCTCCTCAACTTCACTGTCATCTTCTTCTCCCTCCTCCTCCTCCTCCTCCTCCTCGACTTGGCTCTCTTGCTCTTCCTCACCTCCTTCTTCCTCATCTTCACTCTCCTCCTCTTCCTCCTCCCCTTCGCTCGTGTCCTCATCTTTTTCACTATCTTCCTCTGTTTGGCTCTCCTCATCTTCATCACTGCTGGCTTCCTCATTGGTGCTACTGGCCTCTTCATCGTCATCATCATCATCCGGTCCTCCATCACTGTCACTCCCGGTATCCTTCTCCTCAGTCTCTTCCTCTTCCTCCGAAGATGCACCCTCTTCCTCTTCCTCCTCTCCTCCTCCTCCTCCTCCTCCTCCTCTCCCTGGGTTTCAGAATCCTCTGTCTTGCTCTCTGCCTCGGTGGTGCAGGCCTCTGTACTTTCAGCCTCATCCTCTTCTTCTTCTTCTTCTAGCGCACTTGAAGTGATTCCCCCTGCATCCGTCCCCTCCTCACTCCCCACGCTTCCTTTTCCATCCTCATCCTCAGCATCGTCGTCCTCTTCCTCTTCTTCATCATCCTCAGTCTCCGCCCGGCTGCCTTCTTGTCCCTCCTCCTCTTCTTCTACCTCAGAGGAAGCTCTGCTCTCCTCCCCTTCCGTCATTTGCTGCAATGTGGAGTCTTCGTCGTCTTCGTCGGCAGTCGGCTGCAGGGTGGTGCTGTTCCCCTCCTCCTCCTCCTCTTCCCCTCCCCCCGTGACCTCCAGACTGCTGCGACCTCCGTCCTCCGCCTCCTCCTCCTCCTCATTCAACTTCTCTGTGTCTTCTTCAGTGTCGTCTGTCTTCTCCTCATCGTCCTCCTCTCCCTCTTCCTCATTGGCTGCAAGCGTGTCGGACGGTCCACTCTCAGAGTCTTCAGTGGCCTCCTCCTCATCATCATCTTCATCAGAACTCTTGCCCCGCCCACTTGTCGGAGGCGAGACATTGATGCTGACGGAGGTTGGCTTCCCGGGACTTCTCGTATCCTCCTCGCTCCAAGATGATTGGCCCCCGGACGGACTCCGCCTCTTCTCCTCAAGGAGGCCCCGCCTCCCTCTGTCAGGGAGGGACGGGACAGGCGTGGCACTAAGGCTCGAGGAGTCCAGAAGGCCCACGGACGTCACCTGCGTGATCAAACAGGCGGCGGCGGTGGCCGTGGCCAAGGCTGCGACGGTGCCTGCTGTTACGAGGCCGCGTGAGGGACCCTCTTCCTCCTCCTCCTCCGGCCTCAGTTGAGCCCGGGTCCGTTTCCCCGCCGTTTTTTTGTACCGCAATTGTTTTTCCCGTTTCTTTTCCAATAACACTTTCTGCTGTTGTTCTTTGGCTTGGTCGTCGTCCGGGAGTGACTCCAAATCCCCGGATATGCTTTGGTCCGAAGGATCGCCTGGATCCAAATCCACATTAGCACGTTGGGTTTGTACCATTAGCGGTCTGCCTTTCACCTTTGTCCTTTCACTCGGCGGAGCGTTTATACGCGGCACTTTAATAACCTCTTTGGCTTTAGACTCTGAACCAGGACTCGTCGTTTCTCGATTTCCTTCCCCTCCCCCGAGGTCACTTTTACCCTGGGACGAAGGCCTGGGACGGGCTTTGGACTTCCCGACATCCGAGCCCGGAGGGTTTCTTTTAGAAGTTCTACCCTTCTTATCAACCGACGCCAACCCCTCCACCGCCGCCCTAACGTTCTCCTTGCCCCCGGCCATGTGCCGGCTCCCCTGCCTGTCGCCCGGTCCTCGGAGACTCTGGGAGGCAGGCGGAGGCCGGCCATTCTGGCTCCTCGAGAGCCTGAGGTCCGGCCTCCGGGTAGAGGGCGGGGCCTGGGGGGTTGTCAGTGGTTCACCCTGCCTCTTGGGCGGGGCCTCCCCAGTCCTCTGGTTCTCTTTCTCGGCCCTCCCTCGGATCGCCTTACCGTTAGCGTGCTTACCCTTCTGCTAATTCCCCGCCGCAAGAACGCAAGCAAAAGAGAAAGAGAGAGGAATGGTAAAGAGTTAAAGAAACATGCAGATAAACTTAAAAGTGATCAATGAGTTAGAGAATTTTTTGACATCTTCATCAGTTATTCTGATAACATAGATAGACAGACAATAAAAATGAGTTTGAACGAAGAAGAAAATGTAATAGCATTTTTTTTGGTTTTCTACCCATGCGGCCTGCCACTTCGCAAGCCATAGCTCCCAGATTTTCTTGATTTGATTTCTCCATCGCTTGATCGAACAAATGTTGACTATAGCCTTCATGTAGTTACCCCTCACAGCCACAAGGGGAACTTTAGCTAAATGCAACTATAATAAAAGCAAAGAGCCACAGTTGGTTCTTGGGTGGCCAAAACCTGGCTCTCTGTCATCACAATCAAGTCAAATCAAGTCACTTTTTGTCGTTCATCATGAGGCCTCGGTCTCAGGATTTTGCCGAAAATAAATAAAATACCCAAATATAGAGTATATCTCCACAACTACTAAGGGCTATAATATGAAATATTACCGAAAAGTACAGATAAGTGAGGTTAACAATGCGGATGCTACTGGGTAGGGCTGGGCGATAAAACCATAACAATAATTATCGCAATATAATTATAGAATTTATTAAACTCAAATTCTTCTTTTTGTTGTGGCTGCGTAGCATGCACGGAAAATCGTGTTGATAATTGTGAAAGAAAGCAGAGTAAAAAAGTAAATGATTGTCCCAGTCCAATTTCAACACTGGTGATTAATAATTTTCATGAATAATACAAAAAAATACATTGTAAATACCAGTTGAACCATTTATTATTTTCTATAGATACAAGATACAGCATGACCGCACAGATCGACCAAAACGAATGAATTTGTCTATCCAAAGTTTACCGCAGCCGTGGTAAACGGCTTCCATGGTACCATGGTAACGGACCAGAGAAAAGCATAGCTGTCCCTTTCTTGGCCTGTGCATATGGAGTCACGCAGTGTATCCACATAGTGTATCGCAGACAAAACCATTAATTAATTAACCATTCATTAAGCGTGTATTATGTTGCACATTTGTTTATATATATGTTTTGGTGGCAATTGGTGGGGTGATGGAAATTGTCAATATTGTACATACCGGTAGTTCATTTTTAGGGGACTTGATAATGAAAGAATGTTATAAAGCATTACATTCATGTCACGTACTGTATGTATATTGCAGTATATTCATATTTTATTGGAGCGGTTGGAACGGAAAAGAGTGTCAACGTGTCATTCCTACTTTTAACCACATTTAACCTTACGGTTTCTTCAGCTATCACTCACGATCAATAACATTTGACAGAAAAATAATAATAAGTGTGTATTCATATTTATACAGTATAAATAGTGATAAATATTGATGTATCTATATTTAACGGATGCCAGCAGGTGGTGCTGTGCAGTAAAGTAAACCTCACTCCCCCCGAACCGCCTAAAAAGACGCTCTAGCTATGAAGCTAGAGCCCCGTGGGTTTTAGCTTCTCACGTTTAGCTACGCGCCACCTCTCATGCCGGGAACCCGTGAGTTCGAAACCCGTGCGGGACACTCACGGTTACACATAGCTAGACGTATATACAGTATATATATATATATATATATATATATATATATACATATATACTGTATATACACATATATACATATGTATGTATGTATATATATATATATCTTCATCCCAAGAGGACCCGTATCTATCCGATGTGTGGGGCCTGGATATATACCGCGGTAACACACACATATATATATATATATATATATATATATATATATTATAATAGTATATATCATACATATACAGACTTACCTTTTGCACCGGGGACAGGGTGAGACTCTGATCGTGGGGGTCCAGCTTCATCATGTGCGTCTGTGGGTAGAACACCGCGTGAAAGAAGAAACAATGGACAATAATACCGATTATATATACTGTATATATAGTTTGTATGGATTAGCCAAAGTTCAAAAAAGCAAAACTGCAAAAGGAAAGAAAAAAATCAATGTAATAATAATAATAATAATAATAGGCCTACATACAGTTCCATGATGGCCAAACTTATTTGACATGAAAATTGATGTAGTGGGTGCTATGGATTGATCCTGGTCCAAGTTAACCGTTAATGGTCCGATTTAACCGTTTACCAGGTAACTGGTAACAGAAAGTCTTCTGGCTACTGACGAGAACACATTTATCATCTTATCCCAAAACGGCTTGGGGGTTGGTTTTCCCCCTATTAGAGCATATTTTGTTAAATTTCCCACATGCATTTGTGTGAATGAGTTAAAATTGAAAAGGTGTTAAAATGGCATTAAAAGTTTTTTTTTACCATATTGAGGAAATCAGCGGTGTCTCCCAGGCCTTTAACGCTCTCTGTGTCGGTTAGGTCCTCCACAACGCTGTCAGCCTCTAGGAGACAACAGGAGAACAACGTCGTCAGTCCAGCGGGTCGTCATAGTTACCGTATGGGCCCCTGGGGTGGACGATAAAGCATTTTGTCGTCCAAGACACTTGGACCTGTCAGCAAGGCATTTGATTTAATAGAACAGATCAAGATACAAGAGGTTTTATTGGCCATTTGCACCAAGTACAATGGAACGCTTACTCCCCATTCCCTCCCGCAATATGAATCTTTAAAACAATACTATAAAAATAAAAATAAATACTATATACAATAACAATGAACATAAAAAGAACAATATAGGGACGGATGATATTTACATGTTTTGAATTGTGCAAAAATATTTAAAAGCATTTTAAAGTGCCAGTAGTGCAGCAGCATCATGAATACAGTGCAGAACAGTGCAGTGTGCAACTGTAATGATTCCAGAAAGTCCAGCAAAGTATGAAAGTGTAATGTTAATGACAATGTAATGATAGTGGCAGCACTCCTAGCAGTTCAGTAGGCGCACTGCCTGTGGACAAAAACTATCCTTGAACCTGGTAGTCCTTGTTGAACCTGGTAGTCCTTGCTGTACGGATGCTACGCAACCGTCGTGGGCAGTAACACAACAAGGGAAACAAGAGGGCATACCTCCTCCACACCGGGGATTCATCTTGGCTCATGGCAGCCGTGGTGGGAGAGGTCAAGTTAATTAGCAAAACACTATGGGGGGGGGGGGGGGGGGGTACATGTCTGCAAGGATGCAAGACAACTGAAGGAATCTACACTATAAAGAAGAAAGGGGAATTGGCATGGCCTCAGCATCAGACTTCGAGGGATACAATGTGAACAATAACTGAACACCTCGGTGGACCTAAACAAGATAGACCCCACACCGCCTCCTGATTGGCCCTGACGAAGCATTGGTACCGGTCAGTTTGTCATCCCTCCTATCCCCTCGGTCAAGCAGCTTGGGGAACCCCGTTAGGGAACTTGTAGTTCCAGGTTGTCCTCCGGCGGTTGTCCTCTCCTTCCTTTCAGTTCTCAGACCAAGTCTGACTGAGTCTGTTACAGCCAGGCGAAAAAAGCCTGCGCCGATTGTAGGGAACGTATGGCAGGCTTGCGGGTTGACACCACCTTTGCTCTGCATCTCGCGCGTCAGAATGCGATCAAGCCGATGCTTGGTGTTGTGAAATGAGGGCTGTGTGCATGCAGGGGTCTCGTCTCTCCTCTTCCCGAGCAGCCCGGAGCAGTCTTCCATACAGTCTTCCATTCCATCTCTCCTGAGCTTCAGAGGCCTGTTTTTTCTCTCCATCCTTGGAGCACGGGTCACGAGAACTTGTCGGCGATTGGTTCACTTTTGAAGGAAGCTGCGATGATACGTTCTGATCTCCTGTGTGCACCGCTACTTTGTGGCCCTCATAATTCCGACGACCTCCAGTAGCTGCTTGAGCCTCCTTCCTCCAGTGGTCATGTACTATTCCAGTGGTCATGTACTGGTCCAGTGGATCATGTACTGGTCCAGTGGATCATGTACTGGTCCAGTGGATCATGTACTGGTCCAGTGATCATGTACTGGTCCAGTGGATCATGTACTGGTCCAGTGGTCATTTACTAGTCCAGTGGTCATGTACTGGTCCAGTGGGTCATGTACTGGTCCAGTGGTCATGTACTGGTCCAGTGGTTCATGTACTGGTCCAGTGGTTCATGTACTGGTCCAGTGATCATGTACTGGTCCAGTGGTCATGTACTGGTCCAGTGGGTCATGTACTGGTCCAGTGGTCATGTACTGGTCCAGTGGATCATGTACTGGTCCAATGGGTCATGTACTGGTCCAGGGGATCATGTACTGGTCCAGGGGTCATGTACTGGTCCAGTGGGTCATGTACTGGTCCAGTGGATCATGTACTGGTCCAGTGATCATGTACTGGTCCAGGTCATGTACGTCAGTGGTCATGTACTGGTCCAGTGGTCATGTACTGGTCCAGTGGTCATGTACTGGTCCAGTGGGTCATGTACTGGTCCAGTGGGTCATGTACTGGTCCAGTGGGTCATGTACTGGTCCAGTGGATCATGTACTGGTCCAGTGGTCATGTACTGGTCCAGTCCTTTGCTGCTATTCAAAGTAGTGAGCATTCCGTCCTGACTGGCAATCGACTGTCGGGCTCCTGGATGACAAACCCCTCCCTCTGCCCCACTACATTCCTAAAGGGTTTGGACGTCCATCAGTAGTAAGGATGAGGCTCTGCTTTTACTTGAGCAGATTCGCCCTTAAGAGACGTCAGAGGGCAGCACACTGCTGAAGGAGGGTGCTCATCAGGCCCCACTAGCGGGCGGACGCTGGCGGTATAAGGAATGCAAGTCGTTTAGGATGTGCATCGTCATGACAGCCTCTCGGGCCAACTGGATGCAGTTGACGTCTTACCCAGGATGTAAAATAACCGACTTTCTTAAAATGAGGATAGTCAAAATTCCGGTTATCGTTGGGGTGTGTATAGTTAGCATAGCTGTCACTGTTACATAATCTCGCGAAAAACAAAGTTCAATCAATAGAAGGCTAACTTTAAGCTGTTGTGGCCTACGTTACACATATCTATCTTTTTATTTAGAAACACACCTACGATCTAAAAAAGCAATACATGCATCCCAACACAACGAGCAAGGGGAGTTCGGTCCAAAGAGAGAATTTCATGGGACAGGGACGAGGAACAGGGGGGGGGGGGGGGGGGGGGGGCGGAGCAAATGGGGAGGGGGAGGAGTCAGAGGAGGCGGGGCAAAGGGGAGGGGGAGGAGTCAGAGGAGGTAGGTACCCTGGTGTCGGTGCGTGCCGTTGTGCACCTGTCTGTGGTCCAGCAGCAGCGAGGAGGGCGGGGCCAGGCGCGGGGGCGGGACAGCGTGGGCGGGGACGGGCAGCGGTGGGTTGAGGTAGCCTGGGGTCCTGGAGGACAGCGGAACATTGCGGAACATTGCGCCGAACTGGTCCGGGGACCGCTCCTACAGGGGGAGGAAGAGGAAAGGGGAGGAGTCTGGTTAGACTATAGGCTGAAGGTACATCCATATATGGGTGTGTGTATGGCGGCGTGCGTTGAGGAACACCTTAATAAAACCACAACACAATGGACCAGGAGAGCGCAATGCATGTGTGTTTTATACACATGTCTGTTGTCCCTCTTTTCGACCCTGTAATTTCTTTTCTACGCACGTTGATTTTTTTTTCGATTTAGAAAACGTTATGAGCCTTGAAACATAAATCTTGTACAGTAATGTAAATTTCTCGACACGAATAACTATTAGATGCGTATAGTATGCTGTTCTTTTTCTTAATTGGGATGTATGTCAACTGTGTCAATGTTGTCACGGTTACGGTGGTTGACAGGGGGCGTGGCCAGGCCGCGTGCGCTGGAGGCGCACACACACGCCCCTGCCAACCATTACCGTGGCTAATTGCCATTGATCTCACCTGGGGGCTATTTATACCGCGGCGTCAGTGAGAGACGCCGCTCGTTCGTACTGTGTGTAACCGGTACGCTACCAGTCCCCAGGTGACCTTCATCCCTGGTTCTGATCACCCTGCTACGGACTATCAGAGAGATAGCCCGCTCGTCTGCTGTTCCAGCCCCTCGTCGGTCCAGACGATCGACGCACCTCGACTTCCCGGCAACCCGACCCATCGCCTGTCCCAACTATCCCTACGTCTGCTACGTGTCGGCTCGACGCACCTTGACTTCCCGGTAACCCGACCCTTCGCCTGTCCCAACTATCCCTACGTATGCTACCTGTCGGCTCGACGCACCTTGACTTGCCGGTAACCCGACCCTGCGCCTGTCCAAACTATCCCTACGTCTGCTACCTGTCGGCTTGACGCACCTCGACCTCCCGGTCCCAGATCCCTCGTCTGTCCTGGAGATAACTGTCGATTGTGTTCTGTGCCGTAATAAAACCCCAGTTCTCCCTGTTCTGGTCTCCGCCTGCGTTCTGGGTCCAACCTCACCACACACCATTGTGACTGTGACGATATATACAGTACGTGTCGCTCGGATCGTCATCTCAGCGAACGACCGTTGGTTAATGTGTGATACATAAAACTGATCATAAAATGAGAAAATTGGGGCCTCGACTCGATTGTGATCCCACACAACCATCGGCCACCACCACAAGCACCATCATCACATGCCGCGGTGTGGGTGGGTGAACACACCACCCACCCATCAACACACCACCCACCCTCTCTCTCCTGCGGACCCTGGCCGAGAGGTTCCTCTGCAGGGTGGTGGTGGTGGTGGTGTTGGTGTCCCCTAGGATCTCCAGGCCCGGCCGCTCCAGGTAGTCCTCCGTCACGTCGTCCTCCTCCAGGGTGACTGGGTCCTCGGCGGGGTCCCTGGGCCGCGCCAGCACCACCAGGTGACAGCCGCCGCACGTCACCTGTCGGCACGGAAACCACGCGCTGTCAAGGCTGTCCGGCCTTCCCCCCCCCCCCCCCCCCCGTTTACCCGAGATTATGGTTTATCCCGGGTTTATTTTTCGGATCGGTTTATGCATCACTGAGTTTTGATTCCAGAGAAATGTTGCTCTTGGTGTACCGAGCATGTGATTAAAACACATTCTCTCCATGTTAAATACAGTAATAATGAATCATCATAATAATAAGTTTACCACGAAAAAACGATCGCAAATCTTCAAATTGCCCTCCAAATTTGAACCTGGGAGAAACTACTCTGTAAACTATAATGTCTGTATGATTTCCAAGAAAATTGTATCAAAAATAAAAAACCAGGGTCGCCACCTACTGCCTGAACGTGGTACTGCAGGAAGCGGGGACACAGCGTGGGCTTGAACTGATTGGTGAAGTTCTCCTCCCCGAGGCCCAGCTTTCCGTGCCGGCCGTCGCCAAACGTGTACAGCAGGCCGCTCTCTGGAAGGGCAATGGCAGTGTCAATAGTAGTATAGCATATCATAGGTAGGTTGTACTTGTTGCAAATGGCAAATAAAACCTCTTGAATCTCTAATTGTGTGAGTGGGTGTATGTGGTTTGCGGCTGTTATGGAAACGGTGCATTGCATAATGTCTAGCTAAGTGTGTGAGAGAGAGAGAGAGAGGATCTTTATCACGCACTCCTGAGGAATTCAGGGTGTGAGAGAGAGAGAGACCGGGTGGTGCACCTGTGATGACGGCCGTGTGGTTCTCCCCGCAGGACACCCGCGCCGCCCGGCCCCTCCGGAAGTGGTCCACGGTGTGGGGCAGGCTGGACTCGAACACGAAGGTGCCGTGTCCCAGCTGGCCGAACTGGCCCAGGCCGAAGGTGTACACCCCCTCCTCTGTGTGGGACCAACCACATGGGGGGAATTACATTCAGGGTACTACTGGTGGGTGACCCACTCGGGGACACAGGACATTCACTGGATAACTAATGAGACGGAGGGTACGGCTCCGTTAAGACAGTAGCGTTCGGAGGGAGCGGGAGTTTTGAATGTACCGGTTTTGATATACTATATACGTTCGCGAGTCGCTATTGCCGTCGCAAGCTTCACCACCGCTGCCGCTGTATTATTAACCGCTCATGTCGGGAAGTAAACGTTTCGACTCGACAACCTCGTCTACCGTCTCCTCGTTTCCACGCACTCCCACAGTAACGGTCTCAGTCGGACTGAGACTGGTTATATAATATTGGTTCTTTCAAAATCAGTATTTTGGTTACTTCCAACTCGTTGTACTATACTTTCAATACGATTGTGTAAAGCTTAGCAGAAGATTATATCTTAAAAAGAAAAGAAAACAAGCAATGTCCTGCCTTAAACAAATTTTTATTCTAAACAGTTTTGAAAAAAAAAGGTACGAATCTGATGCTTCCGATAAATGTATCTCCCCAATGGCATACATGTACATATTAATACAATGCATACATTAAAATTAAATAAGAATTGTAAAAAAAACTGGCTACAACGCACTGGGTTTCGAACTCACGACCCCCGGCATGAGGCCGACGCTAAAAAACCCACAGAACCCCTCTAGCTTCATCGCTCAAACAGCTTTTAGGGGGGGGTGTGTGTCGGGAGGGGGGGTAGGTTCAACCTACCTGTGTGAGCCACGGTGTGGCCTCCGCCACAGGCCACCTGGGTCACCCTCCCCGTGATGCCCCTCACCAGCTGGGGCGCGCGGTGGCCGGGCAGCTTGTCGGGGCCCAGCCCCAGCTTGCCGCTGTCGCGCTCGCCGAACGTGTACAGACCACCGGCCGCTGGAATGAAAAGAGAACGCCACGCAATTGAGAGCGAGAGAGGAGAGAGAGAGAGAGAGAGAGAGGGGGAGAGAGAGAGAGGGTGGGTGGGTGGGTGGGTGAGTATAGCTAAGGAGGTAGAGCGGTCGCCTCACAACCGGAAGAAGGTTGCTGGCTCCTCCTCCTAGCAAAAACTGTCGAGTCCGTGTCCTTGAGCAAGACACCCTAATCCCTAACTGCTCAAACAAATCTGGAGGACTGAATCCTCTTTATTGCTCACATACATGTACAAACATACAGTGAAATGTGTTTTCTGCATTTAACCCATCCTAGTATATTAGGAGCAGCGGTCAGCTATTTATACAGAGGGGAGCAGTTAGAGTTAGGGTGTCTTGCTCAAGGACACCTCGACAGTTTTTGCTAGGAGGAGGAGCCGGGGGATCGAACCAGCAACCTTCCGGCTGTGAGGCGACCGCTCTGCCTCCTGAGCTACACTGCTCCTGACGTGCCGGCTGTCTCCTTGCATGGCTGACTCCGCCGTCGGTGGATGAATGAATGAATGTAAAGCCCTTTGAGTGGCCTCACTGGGTTAGTAAAGCCCTATATAAATGCAGTCCATAGAATTGAGGAACAACAAAGAAATAAAAAAGAGGAACAACAAGGTGGGCTGCAGGATAGCTCAGTCTGTTGGGACTTGGGGCTTTGGAACCGGAAAAGGTCGCCGGGTTCAAGTCCCCGAAACACACAAGGGCACTGCCGAGGTTGCCCTTGAGCAAGGCACCAGACCCCCTCCCAACACTGCACCCCGTGGGGCAGCTGAACTGCCCACTGCTCCGAATACTACGATGGGTTAAATGCAGAGAAACTCATTTTAACTGTGTGTCAACATGTATGTGACCAGTAAAGCAGATTGAGAAGAATAATATAAATTGTCCGTACAAATGGAATTGCTCATTTTTGTAGAGAATTGTGAACTTTTCTCTAAAATTGTGAACTTTACTCCAGGTTAAGGTTATTTGCCACTAGGTTTGAGGATGGGGACTACAGCCTCTACCCATGATGTCATAGCAGGTGTTTTTTTATTCTTGTCATTTAAAAAAACCTGCTGCTTTCTCATCATCCCTGAACAAGTGTCTTTAATATGCAGAGTTTAAGTTATAATAATAATAATAATAATAATAAGGTACTTCTAATAGTAAACGGCGCTTTACAAGTCAAGCCTCACACTCACCCATTCGTACACACATTCACACATGCAAGGAGCCAGCCAGGAGCAGTTAGGGTTTAGGGTGTCTTGCTCAGGGGAACACCGGGGGAATCTAACCAGCAACCTTCCGGTTGTCAGACAACCCGCTCTACCTCCTGAGCTACTGCCGCTCCATACTTCTAATGACGTTGAAATTAATTTGAACGAAACAATAAATGTGATATATATAAATATATATATGTAAGTTAATACAAGTTAATTTCTTGCTTTTGGTTAAACTGGGGTCAAGTCACATGTATTTGTATTGCCTTCCGTCACATGAAGTGATTCAGAGAGGCCCATGTTCCGTTGGAATCAGGTCACCATTTCAGAACCCAAAGGCCACACAAAAGGCCTTTTAACCATGGTCTGACATCATCACATATTTCGAGTTTTGCCACTCACCCGTGACGAAGGCAGAATGGTAGTACCCACAGGAGACCCAGGCCACGGACTGGCCCACGCTGACCTCCCGGGGGGTGCAGGCGTTGCTCTCCTGGCCCAGGCCGATCTGGCCCTCTGTGTTGTCGCCCCACATGAACAGCTTGCCGTCCTCTGATGGAGGGGTTGGTGGTGGTGGTGTATGTGTATGGTGTATGGTGGTGGTGGTGGTGTATGTGTATGGTGTATGGTGGTGGTGGTGTATGTGTATGTGTATGGTGTATGGTGGTGGTGGTGGTGTATGTGTATGGTGTATGGTGGTGGTGGTGTATGTGTATGTGTATGTGTATGGTGTATGGTGGTGGTGGTGGTGTATGTGTATGGTGGTGGTGGTGTATGTGTATGTGTATGGTGTATGGTGGTGGTGTATGTGGGGGGACAACCAAACCGCTCAATGAATACTTCATTGACAAATTCTTGTATTTCTACATTCATGATGGGAGAATTCATATTGTTTCATATTTGACGTATTTATAGCTTAGAAAAAAACAGAATGAGAAATGTGAAAAGCAATCATTTCTGCACGGCTGCGTTATTGAATGTTGAATTAACAAAAATGTAAAATACAGGTTGGAGTCACTATTTGATCTGGAGTTGTCGTGGTAACGCGGTCATAACTACAGTCATAAACTAACAACCCGACACCCGGGAACCAGAACGTATAAAACACAATGCATCGCAAATCACTTGTTATTGTATAGTGTAGTATAGTATATTCTCTAAGTAGATTGTTAGGTAGATATTGTTCTTGATATTGTTATAGTTTGCCAACTTATTGTACTTTTACCTTAATTTACTTTTACTGTACTTTTACCTAAACTTATTGTATTTTTGCCTGAGCACTGACTGGTTCAGTTCTTGGAGACTTGTTAGAAATGAAATGCACTTTTGACTTCTGGTGACGAGTTGTTCTCTCACCTTCCTTTGTTTAAACACACTATTGTAAGTCGCTTTGGTTAGGGTTAGGTGACATGATGTTCATGGTTTGAGTCTCGCACATCGATAACCCTTCTCTCTCTCTCTCTCTCTCTCTCTCTCTCTCTCTCTCTCTCACCAGTGAGGGCAGCCGAGGTATTTGAACCTGCAGCGAGCATTTTGATTGGCCCCTGGGCGCCAAAGAACTTCACCGGCTGGAAGGCCTTCCTTTCGTCGCAGTCCCCGAGGCCCAGCTGACCCTCGCTGTTGCCGCCCGAGGTGTACACTGTGCCCTGAGCTGAACACACACACACACACACACACACACACACACACACACACACACACACACACACACACACACACACACACACACACACACACACACACACACACACACACACACACACACACACACACACACACACACACACACACACCATCATTACAACAGAATGCATAATGTATTGTATTTCTATGACCGACATTTTTTGTTGTTAAGGGAACTAAATGAGGCACTAACCTGTACAGATAATGGTGTGATTTCTCCCACATGCCACAAGGCGCACTTTCTCTGACTTCAAAGCTGAAATAAGGTTAGTGTATATTTTAATGTAACATTTTAGTAGAAAAGGTAACAGTGTCCGTCATTTGAAAAACTGTGACTATGAATGTGTGGCGAAACCAAACTGTTACGGTGACAGCATTTTAACAGAAAACAACTGCAAGTTTCACTTTGTATGCCATGCAATGTGAAAGCCTGTCCACAAACAAAGCTAATGCTACTAATACTAATAGCATTATCTCTCTCTCTCTCTCTCTCTCTCTCTCTCTCTCTCTATCTCTCTCTCCCTCTCTATCTCTCCCCCTCTCTCTCATCTTGAGAGAGCCCCTCCTTCTCTTCTCTAGATAAACACCAGATTACGGACCCTACAGACTGGGATTACGGTCGCTCCAAATCTGGGGCTTTCCCATTCAGAGGAAGCCATAGTCATTCTCCATATGTTCCTCATGCAACAATAAACAATTCCTATTTATGTAATTTGTTAGAGTTCAAATCTTTGGAGAAAGTTTTTTTGTTGTTGTCATATGTAACATAGTTTCCATAGTACAATAACAGCCTTTTCGTGGAATCATTTAAGGACAAACAACAAACAATTAATGGTGAATTCAATCCAAATATTCCGTTCTGTTTGGAAGGCGTTTGTGTGCACGAGGACAGTGTCTGACAAGTCACTTCCCAGAAGACAGCTTTCAGCGGCAGCACTCAAAACTGAACATACTCTTTAGTTAGTTACCAAGAGGGAAAGAAAGGCTATTTTGAGACCAACCTTTCACACAAGTGGGTTTGTTCACACTGGATTTGGTCCCCAGACCCAGCTGGCCCCAGTTGTTACTGCCAAACACAAAGAGCTTCCCATTTTCTGTGAGAAACAACAAATGAACGGTAGTTACAAGAAAAGTATTATGACTTAATTCTAATCAATAGATTCCCAGCCAATGCTACCATGTTCTCTAGGTGGTGGTGGGGGTATTACATATTCATGCATTAGTGGAGAGTGGGAGACATTAACACTTTAAACAAACAAAAGTTAGATAGACAGATAGACATTCTTGTATAATAAAAAATATACATTGAAACTGAGTTGGTGGAGCTGAAAACATTTGTACACTCAGAGATATTCATCATTCAACATTCAACATTCTCTCTCTCTCTCTCTCTCTCGTGTGTTTGACAGTTAAAATATCCTTCAAATCCTACATACCGGTTACTACTGCTGTGTGCTCATCTCCACAGGCAATCGTTTGAGGGACGTCGTGTTTGAGCCAAAATTTACTCGGCATGTTGTCTGCAAACTTGCTCTTCCCAAAGGTGAAGACTGCCCCCGATTCTGCACAGTGGACACATGGTGACTAAAAAAGTGAACCACTGAACAACATGCAATAGAATTGAACAACACATATGACATCATTTATGTAATTCTATACACCCCCCAAAACAAATTGTTTGGCCATAAATTAGCACAAGTTTGGGGGGGGGGGGGGGGGCGGGGGGCGACGTTATTGCATGCAGAAGTGGACAGCGTTGAGTAAAGAACTGCAACTACAAAGGTTAAATAACTGATGAACTCTTGCATTGTGCACGCATTTCATTAGTATGTGGATTGACAATAATAAGACACAAGAAAGAAAAACGTACTGTATAATGTACTGTATATGAAATGCTATTCAACAGTTGCCACTACTAGGAAAGCATGCACGATGTAGGAACCGTTAAGTAGTGTCTTGTCTTCACTTCTTTTGGTCGATTCGAGAAACAAATTGTCACGCAATTGTCATTGTCATTGATAAGCCGATGCAAAGAAAGCAATAATTACCAGGAATCTCGTCCTGTGCTTCCCCGGCCATCACTGATCGGTCTCCTTGTGAGTGTAATAATCCGCTCTACTGTCTGCTGTCGTCGGGAGGCGAAAAGGGAGGCGAGTGTTGTTTTGAGTCTCCCACAACCCGGAAGTAAACAAACAAAAATCTCCTTGGCTACAGAAACCGACCACGTGACAAATCGGTGGTCACGTGTGAATGGAAGTTCAATACAAGCTGTTGCTTTTCAAGAATGTAAAAGTATAATTATCATATTATTAAGTATATCATACAACTATTCAATACAAGTTGTTGCTTTGCAAGAATATTAATGTATAATGATCATATTATTAAGTATATCAGAACAAGCAATAATAGTCATATGAATAAAAAATAAGATAATAATAATAATAAGTAGAAATATTACATACTTTCTAATGCAACTATTTATATTACTATCTTTACAAACAGATAAGAATAATATTATTATAATAATATCATATAATAACAGTCCCTTTGCTGCTCTTTTTTTGTTTATTTTTATTTAAATAATCAGAATGTAATTGAATGTATAGTTACCCTTACATTTGTCTTGATATGTGACTTGGTATAAAGACAAAATCCTTATTAACTGTTCAATAATGTAATATATGAATACAGCAGTACAATATTATGCAACTAAACACATTTCTGTATATATATGGTCGTTAATGAAATATTATAACACAAACATGTAAATAAATGTGTTCATTTGGAAATAGGTTGACTATTCGCTTTGCTGTTTGTTGGAGACTTCGTTTTCACGCGGAACCTTTGAATGAGACCAGGTAAGACACCGGAGGGTTTTTACCGCAGGGACAACAACAACAACAGGGGAAACGCTGGTTCCCAACAGCAGCGTCCCGGGGGTCGCTCGTACCCAAGCATCGCTGCAAGTCATAAAACCTGTTTTTAAAGATCTTGCGATCTTAAAACTGTGAGCTGTTGTGAGTCAAACTCTCATTAAGAACTGACGAGAAATACCTATTATATTATACCCATTATAGTTTACCAGAAAGGCGCCCTTATCCCACCGCACATCAGGTGGTGATTATGCGGCTAGGAAGCATCATCAACACATCTCTGACTTAGGTCTCTAGGGGCTCATTCCTGAGAGGTAAGTAAGCGATATATATAGATATATATATATATAGATATTATGTGCGCCTAAAAAAGCATATACAAACATAAATAACACTTCACAAGGCTATGTGCGTGGAGTAGGTTTACACCTGCTTTGCCCCTCATTCCCCTCATTCATTACTCATTACAGTTACTGCACTGTATTCATCATGCTGCTGCACTAATGGCACTTTAAAAGGCTTTTAAATGCTTTTTGCACAATATAACACATGTACATGTCTCAGTCTCCCTCTCGTACATTGTACATATCACCCATCAATCATTTTATTGTTCCATATATGTTCCATTTATTTAATTTTATTGTGAATAGTATTTGTATGGTATTGTTCTAGAATGTCATACTGCGGGAGAGAATTGGGAGTAAGCATTCTATACAATTCTTGAATCTTGAACCTTGAATCTTGAATGTAGTTGATCTTGCCTATATGCACTGTGCTTCCGGAAATGTATAACCACACACACACACACACACACACACACATATACACTTACAAGTAGAGTTGCATGTGTGATACCGATGAACAAAATGCTCAATACCTGTGTGTACGTTCTCAAAACAGGCAGGGCTTCCCCCACTTCCTAGACAAACGACGACAACAACAACGACAACAACAACAGCTTAATACTTTAGTTTCCCCACGCGGCCACAATGGCGGAGTGTAGCCAAGCAGCTGGCGAGGTCTTGCTGGAGCAGCCGTGGCTTCCTGTTTGTATCAGCGACTGCCAGCTCCTCGCCAAGGCCTGGTTTGGGGACACGTCGTACCACCTCCTGCTGACTGACATGCGGTGTGTCTGGGAGGAGAGGATGGACACCAAGGCCATCCAGACCAGAGCGCAGGTAAGCTCTCCGTGTATGGCGGCACCGACCCATCGCTGTTCAGTTGTTTTTTAAATATAGTTATTTTGTATGTGAATTAGGAATACCAACAGTCTCCGATTTAATACATTGTTGATATCAGTTATAAATCTCAATCTGGAGGATTGAATCCTCTTTATTGGTCACACACACGCACCACACGCACACACAGCACCACACACACACACACACACAGTGGAATGTGTTTCTCTGCATTTAACCCATCCTAGTATTAGGAGCAGTGGGCAGCTATTTTATAAACAGCTGCCCAGGGAGCAGTGTAGGGGTCTGGTGCCTTGCTCAAGGGCAGCTCGGCAGTGCCCCATGTGTTTCGGGGTCTTGAACCGGCGACCAGAGCTACTGCCACCCCAATAATAATAATATATATTAATAATAATACAAATATTATTATTATTAATAATAATAATAATAATAAGAAGAAGAAGAAGAAGAAGAAGAATTCATATGCAAGATATTTATTTGCCATTTGTAACAATACATTGGAATGCTTGCTCCCCATTCCCTCCTGCAGTATACATATAAAAATGAACAAAAAAAAGGACAGATCAGACTGATCACCATATTAAAGTGGTGAGGAAAAAGGTCCTGAAAAACCCAGTAAGATATAGGAAGATGACCTATAGGACTAAAGGATCCTTTCTAACATGGATGACTAGAGTAGTTGGTACCAT
The DNA here is from genome assembly GCA_027704905.1 of Muraenolepis orangiensis. NCBI lineage: Eukaryota > Metazoa > Chordata > Actinopteri > Gadiformes > Muraenolepididae > Muraenolepis > Muraenolepis orangiensis. The sequence goes on from CM051009.1 coordinate 22,279,491, forward strand.
TCAAGCCACCGGAGAGTGGAACTGTTAATGTGTCACACCGAAAGGGGGGTGTGTGTGTGTGTGTGTGTGTGTGTGTGTGTGTGTGTGTGTGTGTGTGTGTGTGTGTGTGTGTGTGTGTGTGTGTGTGTGTGTGTGTGTGTGTGTGTGTGTGTGTGTGTGTGTGTGTGTGTGTGTGTGTGTGTGTGTGTGTGGAGCTCCATCTCGGCAGTGGTTGATGTGGATGGCCCCATCCTAGAGAGGGTGAAGCTCAAGTCATTTGTCGACGTTTGAATTTCAGCCGAAACAGGGGGTTCCATGAACATTTTGACTGTACTTGACCGTATATATATATTAATCTACATCATCAATCTATTTCAACTGTTGATATAACATGCATACAAACATGCATACCACTGCTCACTACCTGCTGTTTATATATTTAGATATGTTTATCTTGTCTTGTATATAACTCACTTCATACCCCCTGCTCACTACCTGTTGATACCGTGTGTGTGTGTGTGTGTGTGTGTGTGTGTGTGTGTGTGTGTGTGTGTGTGTGTGTGTGTGTGTGTGTGTGTGTGTGTGTGTGTGTGTGTGTGTGTGTGTGTGTGTGTGTGTGTGTGTGTGTGTGTGTGTGTGTGTGTGTGTGTGTGTGTGTGTGTGTGTGTGTGTGTGCCTATTATTCTGCACATATCTCATACCTACTCCATAAGTTATTTTATACCTGGTAGACTGTTTTTACATCTTATTTAACCACTGTAAATTATATATTACCATGCACTTTACTGATATATTTGCACTCTGGTTAGATGCCACATTATTTTCCCTGTACTGTACTTGTACACTTGTGCTGTGCAATGACAATACATTTGAATCTAATCTAATCTAAAAGTAATATACTGTACAGTGTACAGTAGTTGTGGTTAAATGGGATGTCAAAACTGTACTACTAGGTATAAAAACGGTCTACTAGGTTTGGAAAACTGGTGTGTTTATACAGTATATTTATGTACAGATATAATAGAAGAGATTTAGGATATATATTTCTTGTGATTTATGCTCACACTTCTTGCATGTTTTCTCGATTGGTAAGAACGTCTTGACTGTCGGTCAGATGATTCCTTAAAAATCGTCACAGCCCTAGATTTAATCTAGTCCTACGTGACTACGTGATAACAAAATAAACAGTTGTCTACTGAAAGTAATGTTGTGTGAGAATTTGAAATTGTTGCAACCCTCGACACATCACCCACGATAACGTCACTTGTGTGAAGACTGTAATAAAGTTATATTTCAAATCGGCCAATTCAAAAACTCTTCTACCTGTCCCCCCCCCCACCCCCCCCACTCTTCTCCCTGCCCCCCCCACCCCTCTCCCTGCCCCCCCCCACCCATCTCCCTTTCCATCCCTCCACTTCCCCCCCCCCAACCCCTCTCCCTTTCTCCCCCCACCAACCCTCTCCCTTTCGCCCCACCTCTCTCCCTGTCCCCCCAACCCCCACCCCTCTCCCTTTCCCTCCCCCCACCCATCCCCTTCTCCCCTCCCCCCACCCTTCTCCCTTTCAACCCCCCTCCCCACCCGTCCTCTCCCTTCTCTCTCCCTCTCCCTTTCCCTGCCACCCCCCGTCACCCTTTCCATCCCTCCCCTCTCCCCTCTCCCTCTCCCCCAGGAGCTGAACAAGCGTCTCCGTGCCCCGGTGAAGGCCTTCTACTCCC
>CM051009.1:22286185-22298685 GCA_027704905.1 Muraenolepis orangiensis
CACACACACACACACACACACACACACACACACACACACACACACACACACACACACACACACACACACACACACACCCCCCACCCCACCCCACCCAGCTCAGGTCAACATTTACACGGGCAGAATTAGCCTGCTCTTCCCACTGGGAGACACACACACACACACAGACACAGACACACACACACACACACTCTTTTGGAGTTTAAATCGGGTTTAGGCTAAAACGGGTCTGTGGAGTTTTGAGGAGGGGGGGGAAAAAAAATGGATAATGTTTGGCTTTACTGTGTGTGTGTGTGTGTGTGTGTGTGTGTGTGTGTGTGTGTGTGTGTGTGTGTGTGTGTGTGTGTGTGTGTGTGTGTGTGTGTGTGTGTGTGTGTGTGTGTGTGTGTGTGTGTGCGTGTGTGCGTGCGAGGCCCATGAATGACCTGACAAGAGGAGTGTCCTCATTGCATTGACGCATGTTTATAGTTTAGCGGGCTGTGTGTGTGTGTTCATTACCAAAACGGCATTGTATGTGTGTGTGTCGGAGACGGCATGGCTTACACAAGGTGTTCTTGGTGATTTCTGTGTGTGTGTGTGTGTGCGCGGCGTGGAGACGCTGACTGCTTAATGGCCGTGGTGGTTCAAAGTCTCACTCTGTGACACGGAGACGGTTGTCAGCATTACGTCAAACTGTCCCACCATCTCTCGTCTGGATTGATGAGTCAATGACTGTGTGTGTGTGGTTGAAGCAGCCTCACCTGGCCCCAGTCAGACTGATTAGAGTCTGGTTGAAGCAGCCTCACCTGGCCCCCAGTCAGACTGATTAGAGTCTGGTTGAAGCAGCCTCACCTGGCCCCAGTCAGACTGATTAGAGTCTGGTCGAAGCAGCCTCACCTGGCCCCAGTCAGACTGATTAGAGTCTGGTTGAAGCAGCCTCACCTGGCCCCAGTCAGACTGATTAGAGTCTGGTTGAAGCAGCCTCACCTGGCCCCAGTCAGACTGATTAGAGTCTGGTTGAAGCAGCCTCACCTGGCCCCAGTCAGACTGATTAGAGTCTGGTTGAAGCAGCCTCACCTGGCCCCAGTCAGACTGATTAGAGTCTGGTTGAAGCAGCCTCACCTGGCCCCAGTCAGACTGATTAGAGTCTGGTTGAAGCAGCCTCACCTGGCCCCAGTCAGACTGATTAGAGTCTGGTTGAAGCAGCCTCACCTGGCCCCAGTCAGACTGATTTGAGTCTGGTTGAAGCAGCCTCACCTGGCCCCAGTCAGACTGATTAGAGTCTGGTTGAAGCAGCCTCACTGGCCCCAGTCAGACTGATTTGAGTCTGGTTGAAGCAGCCTCACCTGGCCCTGAGTTAGAATGATTAGAGTCTGGTTGAAGCAGCCTCACCTGGCCCCAGTCAGACTGATTAGAGTCTGGTGAAGCAGCCTCACCTGGCCCCAGTCTGCTGATGAGTCTGGTGAAGAGCGCTGCACAGGACTTAGAGTCTGGTTGAAGCAGCCTCAACCTGGCCCGTCAGATGCTAGGTATGGTTAAGCAGCTCACCTGGGCCCAGTCTGACTGATTAGAGTCTGGTTGAAGCAGCCTCACCTGGCCCGAGTTAGAATGATTAGAGTCTGGTTGAAGCAGCCTCACCTGGCCCCAGTCAGACTGATTAGAGCCTGGTTGAAGCAGCCTCACCTGGCCCCAGTCAGCCTGATCAGAGTCTGGGGCTGGTGAGGCTGCACTAGGACCTGTGGCTCCTTAGTTAATCAAGGAACACAGGTTCAACCAGCCGTCATCACACACACACACACGTGTGTGTGTGTGTGTGTGTGTGTGTGTGTGTGTGTGTGTGTGTGTGTGTGTGTGTGTGTGTGTGTGTGTGTGTGTGTGTGTGTGTGTGTGTGTGTGTGTGTGTGTGTGTGTGTGTGTGTGTGTGTGTGTGTGTGTGTGTGTGTGTGTGTGTGTGTGTGTGTGTGTGTGTGAATCATTGACCAGCCGCTCCCTTTACTAAACACCGAGCAAGCGGGAGAGAGAGAGAGGGAGAGAAGAGAGAGAGAGGGAGAGAGCGCGGGTGGAGAGAGAGGATCTTTATCACGCACTCCTGAGGAATTCAGGGTCTGTGTGGTAAGTGGGCGGGGCCCGGCGGTCACCAGGAAACACCGGACAACACAGACATGGTGGAGGGAGGGGGGGGGGGGGTGGGTGGTCGGTGCGGTGAGCCCGTAGGAGGTTCCCCCCCCCCCCCCCTCCCCTCTGACTGTTCTCTGGCGCCCTGGCTGTAGCGGGGAGGGTGATGCCTCTGGACGTATTTTACTCATGTCAAGTGAAACAGTGCGCAGTGTCTTCACACGCCTTAACACTCACCGTAACACCTTCTCATGCGGACATTTTTACACGGCCTCATTCAAAGTGGTTTCTGATCTTCTCCTCCTCCTCTCTCCCTCTCCATCTTCTCCATCTCCTTCTTCTCCATCCATCTTCTTCTTCTTCTTCTTCTCCTCCCTTCTTCTTCTTCTTCTTCTTCTTCTTCTCCTCCCTTCGTCTTCTTCTTCTCCTCCCTTCGTCTTCTTCTTCTCCTCCCTTCGTCTTCTTCTTCTTCTTCTTCTTTCTTCTTCTTCTTCTTCTTCTTCTTCTTTTCTTCTTCTTCTTCTTCTTCTTCTTCTTCTTCTTCTTCTTCTTCTTCTTCTTCTTCTTCTTCTTCTTCTTCTTCTTCTTCTTCTTCTTCTTCTTCTTCTTCTTCTTCTTCTTCTTCTTCTTCTGTGGTTTTGGTTTGGGGGGAGCCAGCTGCGAAAGGCACATGATCTGAGGCTGGGCAGGCAGTTTGAAGCGGTATGAAATAGTTTTGAGCTGAACACATTTCGCAGCTGATGGGACATATGTTACATAAACATTGCATATGGGGTTACATGGTTTGGTCATTCTTTATTATTATGATTTTCTATATAGTTGTAGTCTGTACTACATCTATAAATGGAGAGCAGGTGGGTCAACTGGCCGAAACCAGATGTGTCTGGTTTCAATCTCCCCGGGTTACGAAGGAGCATCTCTTGCTCAAGGACGCTTTACCTGTGTGAGCGTCCTCTCGAAGCAAGACGCCCCTTCGTGGCGCGTAGGCCGGGTTCACTGACACATATCTCTTTGGTAGACGGCTGATCGCGAGCCTCAACCACCTGAACGGCTGCATTGTGCGTCCTGGATGTTTTACTCTTGACTTGCATTTACAGGACAAACACATCCACATGGAGTGGGAGCCTTAAGGTGAAGGGGTTGTAGTCGGTTAGATGGCATCGATGATGTAGACCCCTTAAGATGATGATCCATAACATTCAACACTTTTGACAGGACATGACGGGGCAGGACGGGGACCGGGGGCAAACGGCGTCACAGACGCCCGCCGTTAAACAAGACAATAGCCCCGTCCCAGCCAAACATGATGGTGGGTTTGTTTTTGGGTTATCGCTGCCTTGCCTAAAAGTTTCTTGTAGAAGCAAGCGCGGTGTGTGTGTGTGTGTGTGTGTGTGTGTGTGTGTGTGTGTGTGTGTGTGTGTGTGTGACGACAGTCACCGAGTTCATCTCCTCCGAACTCCCAGTATCTATATATAGCCGCGGGTAAAGGAGGGGACACGCTGCGAGTGTCGTCACCCGGGAGGATCTGTCCTGTGGGCAGGGCGCGGGCTGTAATTGAGTCCCAGGATCTTCAAGGCCCCATGGTAATCATCCTCGTCTTTATTTCCCTAATAACCGCCCCGACGGATGGATTTCAGGGCACGGCGGGACAGGAGAAGAGAAAGATGGACCCCAAAAGAGAGAGGGTCACATAGCTGTTCCCCTCTCCTCACGTCCTCCTGATCACCCCCATCCCCCTTCCCTACCCCCACCCCCCCTTCCCGTCGCCTCCTATTCCCATCCCCCCTTCCCATCCATCCCTCCGTCCGTTCTGCTCCGTTAGTTGCGCACAGTTTCCACAGGGTTGTCCCCAGCACCGGACCCTGTAATTACAGCTTCCTTGGCCCCGACTGCTACCACCACCACCACTACCACTACCACCACCACCTCCACCTCCACCCCCCCACCCCCCCATCACCACCACCACCACCACCCTCACCCTACGCTTCTCTTGGTCCGCTGTGCAGCCCTCTACGGGCTGAGGCGGCTGGTCGGATCAGCCGAGCGAGCGTAATGGCGCCCTCACACCGTAGCGTATGCTGAAACCTATGAGTTGCGTGTAAAAAAATATTTGTATACGCACCAAACGCAACCGAAATCAACAATTTTGTCAATTTGTAACCTATTCGACCCTATGGGTTGCGTGCAGAACTTACGAGTTGCGTTCAAAACTTACAAGTTTCGTTTGACCTGCGTGCTAGTTGCGTGGTATTTGCGAATATCGGTCACGTGATAAAAACCTATAAAAGCGGCGCCCATTCAGTGTTTCCTTCTGATTTGGTCATCGAAGAGTCAACATGGGGAAAGCTACCAAGAAATCAGATAAAAGTGACCCCAAAACCTGCCCAGATACCTCAAATTTGGACCTGTGTTCATAACTTATGAGTTGCGTACCTGTTGCGATCGTGTTGCGTGCGTAGCGTACCTGTTGCGTCCCTGTTGCGTATAAATTGATCGCAGGCATTCGCAGAGAATTATTGAACATGTTCAAAATGTCCGAACTTACTCTGCGTGTGTCTGCGATCACCTGCGTGCTTGTTGCGTACTTCAAACCTATAAAACCTATTAGTTGCGTGTGAGTTGCGTTCGGAACTTATGGCCACTATTTTTTTTATTCGCAACCATACGCAACTGGTGATCGCTATGGTGTGAGGGCACCATAAACAAGCGCGTGTCTTAGGGACGTTTAGGAAAGTGTGTCCCTAGACAACCACAACACGCCGTTTCAGGCCCATTTCGTAAGTCTTTGGCGAGGTTGCGCGTTGCGTATGTTGCGAACACCTGACGTTGTTTTGGTTAATTCGTTGTCTTGAGGCTCGCCTGTGCCTGACAACACTCCCCTCTGTAGCGTGACGTGCATAAATACGTATTCTTCTTGTTGGCCAGCGCTTGTTTATTTATTGTTTTAGCTTTGCTATCAGCTTCCAGTTTCCATTAACTTCACTATTTGTCGTGGCCCCTGTTTTGATGTACGTGTAAAATCGTAGGGAGACAACATATACTGTTGTACTTTTACCCGAGCACTGGTTCTGCTCTTGGAGGCTTGTTGGGAAAGAAAATGTACCTATGATTTCTGGTGACAAGTACTTCTCGTGCCTACCTGTGTTGTTGAATGCACTTACTAAGTAAAGTCAAACGTGGACAGAAAAGTGTCCTTTAATGACTGAAATGACTGTAATGCTACCTATCACTATGGGTCAAAACAATGTTTCTTCAGGTCACTGACCGCCTGGAGTTCTGACGTGACCTCTCAGGTCAATCATTGACCGCTTCATTTACAGTAAGTAAGAGCAGTGAACTTGACCCAGTCTGAAGTCACTGAAAGTGACATCAGTCACTTCAATGATTGTTTTTGTTTCTTTTTGGGTCTGTGGACGAAGATGTCCCTGAAGAAAATTGTTTATTAGTCACAAACATGTACAGACACACACACACACACACACACACACACAGTGAAATGTGTTTCTCTGCATTTTAACCCATCCTAGTAGTAAGGAGCCGTGGAACAACGTTGACCTTTTTTCACGCCATGGCGCATTCGTGCAGCGAACGTTAGGATGGAACATTACATGTGATCTGTTATACGACGTCTAGCAGCATAAAGGGGGGGGGGGGGGGGGGGGGGGTTGGGGGGGAGGCTGTTATTATTATGTACGCTATGATGGAACCACCATTCAGGGCAGTGTCTTTTCATCTTCTGCTTTGATTGGGCCTTGATTTGATTTGACTTCCTGTTTGCCCCCCCCTGTATCCTCACCTTGTTTATATTATGACAGATGGGGTAAGCTAAAGTGTGTGTGTGTGTGTGTGTGTGTGTGTGTGTGTGTGTGTGTGTGTGTGTGTGTGTGTGTGTGTGTGTGTGTGTGTGTGTGTGTGTGTGTGTGTGTGTGTGTGTGTGTGTGTGTGTGTGTGTGTGTGTGTGTGTGTGTGTGTGTGTGTTGACTTGAATAAAGATGGCTTGAAATACGTAATATAGTCGCACTTATGTTTAGCCTTTGTTATGCCATTCCTTGGCATGTATGCTAGTGTTTTCCACAGGTTTGTACTTTGCACCCTGTAAAACTCCTTATGCCCTGGACACACACACACACACACACACACACACACACACACACACACACACACACACACACACACACACACACACACACACACACACACACACACACACACACACACACACACACACACACACACACACACACACACACACACACACACACACACACACACACACACACACACACACACACACACACCACACACACACAAAACAACAACAACAGAGGATATCTGAATTGCCCTATATTTGCTCTCATAACAGCAAATTACTTTTCCCAGAATGCAGTTGTGTTATGTCTCTGGAGGAAGAGGTGGCTACAGGCGGCAGTCTTGACAACTTGTGAAGATTGTAGAGAATTGTACTGAATTGTGTACGAGTGTCTCAGTGTGTTATGCTGCATTTGATCTACCAATAGCAACAACAACAAAAAAGTCAGGCAAAGTCACCGATGTGAATCCCTGATTGTGTCAGTGATGGGGGGGGCGAGGGTGTCATAGCAGCTGACTCTCACCCCCAAAAACATCAGCAGTTGACCACCACACACACATACACATACACACACTCACACACACACTCACACACACACCAAAACACACACACACAACCATACAGACTCCCAGTCAACAACAGCGGTCAACAGTCCAACGGCGAAAGCAAGTTGTTGTTGATGTTGTTGTTGTTTACCGGCTAATATTTGGGGAAGGTCAACACGCCGCTGCCCTCTTCCTCTCTCCCCCCCTCCCCCCTCCCCACCTGGCTTCCTGTGTTGGCCGAGCTGTGGTGTTGAGAAGGCCACACGTCACGTCATAGTGGGCCCTTTCGTCCATCAGTCAGACCTATGATCCGTAGTCGATTGAGATAGACTTAGGTTTAAACCCCCTGTTTGTATTGCGTAGTGCGGGAGGAGATGGGGGGGGGGGGGGAGTAAGTTACATTGCATTGTACTTCTTGAATCTTTGATCTCCAGAAGTGATGTCTGTAGCAGCAGGTCACTTTGGATCAGTTTTGTTTTTTTGGTTTTTCGTTTTTTGCCGTACGAAACAATCGTCCAACATCATTGGGTCTCTCGACCCAAATAAAATTTCTCAATCAGTTGCAGACATTTTTTTTGGGTAAATCCAGGGTACGTTTACCTGCCCTCGGTTTGATATGTTCAGGGGTGAAGGTGATGGGGAGGGGAGAGAGAGAGAGAGAGAGAGGGGGAGGTTGGGGGGAGAGAGAGAGAGAGAGGTGGGAGCACAAGAGTTTCTCTGTGTCTCCAAAAAGGAGAACGAAGTCTCGGGCCGTAACGCGTGCATTTATTTTTACGATATTTAAACCAACAAATCACGGAAATAAATCAATGTGAAAAACCTCTAAAGCCTGACCAGAGTGTGTTCAGGAGCGCCTCTCTCTCTCTCGCCCCCCCCTCTCCCTCTCTCTCTCTCTCTCGCCTCTCCCTCTCTCTCTCTCTCTCCCCCCCCCCCACTCTCCCCTTGCTCTGCACTCTCTCCACAGTGGCAGGAGAGAGAGAGAGGGAGAGGGAGAGGGAGAGGGAGAGAGAGAGAGAGAGAGAGCACCAATTCCTCCTGGTCAATATTTGAGGAGCTAATTTGGAGAGTTTGTCTTCTTCATTCTGGTGTAAGGGGGAGGGGAAGGGGGATGCAATGATTTAGTGTGTGTGTGTGTGTGTGTGTGTGTGTGTGTGTGTGTGTGTGTGTGTGTGTGTGTGTGTGTGTGTGTGTGTGTGTGTGTGTGTGTGTGTGTGTGTGTGTGTGTGTGTGTGTGTGTGTGTGTGTGTGTGTGTGTGTGTGTGTGCGTGCGTGCGTGTTTTTCTTATGTGTCGTTCGTGCGCTCGCATAATGTAGCGTGCCACCGCCACCAATCCATGCATGCCCTTATCTGTCTGTCCCTCGATTAAAGGAGCCTCTATGTGACTTTTTTTCCATTTTGCACGTACATGTGCGCAGGGGTGTGCCTCTCCCGTTGTGCACGGGCTTTCCTTGACAGCTGAGACAGTAATTGCACTTTGATTAGGGCCTCATCTCTCCCCCCCCCTTGAAGAGTTTAAATGTCTTTTGCTTTATTGGTACGCTTGTATGTCTTGCCGTACAAAACTTGTGCTGGACCAAAGTAACCAAATACCTAATTCTTTGCTGTGGGTCATTCTCTCTCTCTCTCTCTCTCTCGTCTCTCTCTCTCTCTGTCTGTCTGTCTGTCTGTCTGTCTGTCTGTCTGTCTGTCTGTGTCTCTCTCTTTCTTTCTGTATTTGTGTCTGTCTCTCTGTATTTGTGTCTATCTCTCTGTCTCTGTATCTGTGTGTATCTCTCGCTTTCTCTCTGTATCTGTGTGTCTCTCTCGCTTTCTCTCTGTATCTGTGTGTCTCTCTCGCTTTCTCTCTGTATCTGTGTGTCTCTCTGTCTGTATTTGTGTCTCTCGCTGTCTCTCTGTCTCTGTGCATGTCACTCACTCACTCACTCTCACTCTCTCTCTCTCAGGTTCTTCCACAGGTGAGCTCAGGCCAGGGGGAGGGCTTGGGGTTCGACGCCGACCTCCGAGAGCTGTACTCCACCGTCGTCGCCCACGGCAACCCCGGCAAGCGCAAGCGTGCGCTGTCCGAGGACCGCCCCCCAGAGGACGCGGTAGAGGCGGACCGTGCACCAAGCCACACCCCCGCTCCAGGTTTGGCCCGCTGCCATTGGTTCCCCTCCAGCGGGTTTAAGGATGGAAACATGTCTAAGGGCAACTCATTGACCAACCATTCATCAAAGGGTCATCATAGAACCAGCACTAGTGTTCAGCACTAGATATTGACATCCCAACTTAGTACTGTCATGTAATACAATGTACTGTCATTTTTTGTCCTGCATTCATAGGCTAGCATTACATGCAAGTTTTGGGACGGCAGGATAGCTATGTCTGTGGGAACCGGAAGGTCGCCGGTTCAAGTCCCCCCCGAAACACCTGGGTGCTGCACTGCCGAGGTGCCCTTGAGCAACCAGGCACCAGACCCCCTACACTGCTCCCCGGGGGGCAGCTGTATATACAATAGCTGAAACCCACTGCTCCTAATAATACTAGGATGGGTTAAATGCAGAGAAACTAATTTCACTGTGTGTGTTTACATGTATGTGACCAATAAAGAGGATTCAATCCTCCAGATTTAGATTCATGATTTAGTTACGTCAACTTACTTGTTGCAAGCATTATGTGCGTAGAACGAGGAGTGGTGTACACCACAACCGTCACCAGATAAATCCTCACACCCGTCCAGCGAGGTTCAAAAGACTTGTTGCAGCAGGACAACTGTTTGTGTTTAAAACACATCTACACTTACGTCTGAACACCTGTCTGTCTGTCCTCCACCCCCCCCCCCCCCACCCCCCACCCCCCCAAGGTGACGACGCTGCAAGAGGTGAAGAAGAAGATGATGAAGAAAAAGAAAAAGTACAAGGAGCCAGCCAGGAGAGTGACTCGGCCAGGGGCAAGACGGCCGACCGACTGGTAACGACAAACACTGGGGGTAGTAGATTGGGTGAATGTTGACGGGGGTTATACGTATGTATGTATGTGTGTGTGTGTGTGTGTGTGTGTGTGTGTGTGTGTGTGTGTGTGTGTGTGTGTGTGTGTGTGTGTGTGTGTGTGTGTGTGTGTGTGTGTGTGTTGATGTTCTGTATTGCTTTGGTTGATAAGAACGATGAATGAAGTGTGATGATGGGATGTGTTACAGTGTATATCACTTATTGTTATCTAAACTGTTTGCCTCTGTTGGTTGCTATGGCACAGGTACCATTTCCACGGGGCTTTGTTATTAAGGTTCAAGATTTTTCAAGAAGGCCTACAAAGGAATGCTTTCTCCCCATTCCCTCCCGCAGTATGAATTCCCTACAATTTAACACTTTGTGCTATACTATGTACTATAAACTATACTTGTACTATACAACACTATACTATTAGTTATATTGTATACAATACAAATAATAATAAAGTGACTGATGGATGAAATGTGTTAAATTTTGCAAAAAGCATTCAAAACCTTTTAAAGTGCAAGCAGTGCAGCAGCATTATGAATATAGTGCAGTAACTGTAATGAATGAGTAATGAATATGAGGTGAGAAAGTCCAGCAAAAGTATGACAGTGTAATGTTAATGACAATGTTATGATAGTGTAATGTTAATGACAATGTCATGATAGTGGCAGCACTCCTAGCAGTTCAGTAGGTCACTGAGCCTGGGGATAAAAACTGTCCTTGAACCTGGTAGTCCTTGTTGAACCTGGTAGTCCTTGTTGAACCTGGGAGTCCTTGTTGAACCTGGTAGTCCTTGTTGAACCTGGTAGTCCTTGTTGAACCTGGGAGTCCTTGTTGAACCTGGTAGTCCTTGTTGAACCTGGTAGTCCTTGTTGAACCTGGTAGTCCTTGTAACAATATTACACGACACAGCCATTCTGTTAGTTAAGTTCCTTATTATAAATATAGCTACTTGTGTCTTTCTCCTAGCCCCCGGGTGTCAAGGTGCAGGCTGCAGAGCCACCAGCCTCAAGACCAAAGAAGAAGAAAGCTGTAGGACTGTTCAGATGAATGGGATCCAACGAAGAAGAGAAAGTGTGTGTGTGTGTGTGTGTGTGTGTGTGTGTGTGTGTGTGTGTGTGTGTGTGTGTGTGTGTGTGTGTGTGTGTGTGTGTGTGTGTGTGTGTGTGTGTTTGTGTTTGTGTTTGTGTTTGTGTTTGTGTTTTTGGGAGCTTGAGATGACTTTGTTTTCTTGGTGCTGTTGATTGATAGTTCCAAATTTTAATTTCAGTTGTGTACATTTTCAATCAAAAATGATTTTTCATACCCTGTGAACTAGCGACACACTTGATCGTCAACCCATCGTCTGAGAAGATCAATGTGTATATGTTGTATGTTTTAAATAATAATAATAATGAACATTAAACGTGTGTCTCTTACTGAATTGGTATTGATGTCGGTATTTGATGGTGCCAAAATAAAAAACGGCTGTATGATATATATATATATATATATATATTTTTTTTTAATTTGTCATATTTGAATTGAATGCATTTCCCTCCATTATTCTAAACGCTTGTCCTGTGATTATTAACATTACAATGTTTTACGGCGGAACATTGACACGTTTATTTGAGATCCTGTCCGGTATTCCCACACATGCTCTCGGCGTATTGATCAGCCTCCCACTTGTCGATAGCTGATCGGCTGCCACCGTCCTCCGTCAGACGTCCTGGTGTGAGATGTTGACTCAGGGTGTTGCAGCATCCACGGAATGCCATTGAAGTTTGAGTTTGGAAAAGTTTGCTGTTGTGTGACTGTGTCTGACTTGAGTTGGTGTAAAGTAAGAGATACAGCCCGATATCGGTTCTGTGCGACTTGGATCACAATATGAGTTTTGATTTTAGTGGTTTGGTGTCGAAAAGTGGTGTTTGAAAGTATACGGCAATGAGTCCACTCGCCGTGCGTAAACAGTTTGTTGACCATATCGCCTGCCCCTGTTGCATGCATGCGTTTCACACCGATCTAATACATATCACACCCTGCAAGATGCAACCAACCAACATACTTGCTTCATATCTAGGGCATAGATGGAGTCTGCGACCGCCGTGTGTGCGCACATGTCCCCCTTCTTACGCGCACCGAACTTTTTACGCGCGCACCTGACCCACGTGTTTTGGATCTGGATCTAGCAGACAGCGGGGATAACGCGGTCCAAAAGGACACTTCTCAGTGCCGCTGTCGCTTTGCGCCTTTGGTCTAGACGTACGAAGAAGTTATGTCTCGCATGTTTGTCCAGTTCCCTTATACTGGCGATGCTATACAGCACAGCAGAAGATATGAAAGCATACGCGGTGTGTGCGTGTGTGCCACCCCCGATGGGAGTGGGAGGAGGGGAGCTGGTGGTGGTGGTGTTGGCTGGGGGAGGAGGGGGTGGTGGTGGTGTGAGGGTGGAGGAGAGGGGGTGGGGGGCAGGAGGACTCCTCGCAGGGCGCGGTCTTCGGCTCCACGGCAGGCAGGCAACCTCTTTTTGTAGGATATAGGATTTCTTCAATTTCCACTTTCTGCCAACAGCCTTTAGTTTTGCGCCACAGGGACGCCTAGAGGAGGACAGAGTCGCGCCGAGTGGCAGAGAAAACCGCGTCCGAAACACCCCCCCCCCCCACACCCCCACCCTCACTGACCGCGCGCTGCCTCTCCTCCTCCTGCACTGTGGATGACTATCTATCTATCTGTGTGTGTGTGTGTATGTGTGTGTGTCTATCGGGGGGGCCGTTTCTCTCTCAGCGTTGGACACGTTGGGAGCCGTGCTTTGA
>CM051009.1:22303685-22311185 GCA_027704905.1 Muraenolepis orangiensis
TACTGTGAGTTTGGAGAGGGGTGGGTGGTGGTGGTGGGGAAAGGGTGGTGGTGTTGACTCTGGATAAAGCTATGGTGGGGGTGGTGGTGGTGATCGGGGGGGAGAGAGGGGGGGTGGGTGGGCTTGTGTGAGTTATAACGGGTGAGGGGGGGGGGGGGGGGGGGGGGCGGGGTTCCTCTGTGACAGCAAACATAAGGTGTCTTTGTTGAGCACGTATCAAGCCCTACCTTTAGCCCTTCATACATAAACCTGAATGAGTACGCTAAAGAGACGCTAGCCTGTACCTCGCCGTCGTCGTGTCCTGTGTGTTGTTGTTACCCCCGATAGGACGTGTTATTCCAAGTAAAACAAGCTCCGAACGGGTTAGGGTTACGATGGAGATGATTGATTAGAGCACGTCAATTCCAGATGGCGTCCCCTAGAGTTAAGAGTCAATTACTGTTTCAGGGTTGTTGTTGTTGTTGTTTCAAGGGGGGGGGGGGCTTGATTTCATTCACACTCACACCAGCAGGTGTGAGTGTGAATGAAATGAGCCATTACCAGCTTCATTCAAAAGTTTTGAAATGTAGTCATGTGACTAAAATTGTCATGTGACATGTCATGGTGTCACAATAAGTGTACGATGTGTGATGGTGACCCTACCGGCCTGCCCGGTATGGCTGGTAGTAGACGTACGCATCCATCGTACATCCAGGGTGGGACACTCCCATTGTGTGACGTCACGGGGACGATTTAGAAAGCTTGCCCGAATGCTTTTGCATTCATACTTCTAGTGGGGCTATTTATAGTCACACGGGTTTTCACAGAGAGCGGGGGTGAAGGCATGGGCCTCGGCGGGATTTATTTTTCTCAATGAATTGGTTTCCGAGATCGGTTTCAACGGAAGCCCTGGAATCTGACAACAGGCTGTTTGTGTATATGGTTGTTTGTTTGTTTGTTTGTTTGTTTGTTTGTTTGTTTGGCGCAAACACACAAACTTGGCAACACTAAAGTATCAAGCAAGCAACAAAAAAAGAAGAAACTATTTGAAGTGAAGTGCAGTGTGTGTGTGTGTGTGTGTGTGTGTGTGTGTGTGTGTGTGTGTGTGTGTGTGTGTGTGTGTGTGTGTGTGTGTGTGTGTGTATATGTGTGTGTACTATAGAGTAGTGTCTCTGAAGTGTGTTTGTGTGCGTGCGTGTGTGTGTATGTGTACTATAGAGGAGTGTGTGTGTGTGTGTGTGTGTGTGTGTGTGTGTATTATAGAGTAGTTTGTCTGAAGTGTGTGTGTGTGGATTATAGAGGAGTGTGTCTGAAGTGTGTGTGTGTATGTGTGTGTGTGTGTGTGTGTGTGTGTGTGTGTGTGTATTATAGAGTAGTTTGTCTGAAGTGTGTGTGTGTGTGTATTATAGAGTAGTGTGTCTGAAGTGTGTGTGTGTATAGAGAAGTGTGTCTGAAGTGTGTGTGTGTGTACTATGGAGTAGTGTGTCTGAAGTGTGTGTCTGTGTGAGGGTGGGAGGGGGGGGGGGTAGAGGGGGGAAGAGTACAGTGTGTGTAGTGTGACTAATGTTAAAAAGAAGAAAAAAAAGTAAAGTGAGGTCCAGTGTGTAGCGTGGTTGAGTCCCCGGTGTGTGTGTGTGTGTGTGTGCGTGTGTGTGTGCGTGTGTGTGTGTGTGTGTTTATGTGTCAGGCTTCCGACTATAGAGTTAGCGGTGTGTCGTATAGTCGTAATATATAACGTATCGTAAGCGTAGAGAACTGTGTGTGTTGTGTCTGTGTGTGTGACTGTGTGTGTGTGTGTGTGTGTGGGGGGTTTGAGTACAGTCCTGTGTCGTGTGTGTGACCAATGCACTGACCGGGTGCTCCCCCCCCTCTCTCCCCCCCCCCCCTCCTTCCCCTCCCTGTGTGTCCCGCCCCACCACCCCACCCCACCCATAACCACACCCTCACACAGCGCTGTAAGGACAAGCTGAACTCCCTGGCCATCTCGGTGATGAACCTGTGGCCCGGGGTCCGGCTCCGGGTGACCGAGGGCTGGGACGAGGACGGCCACCACCTGGAGGAGTCCCTGCACTACGAGGGCCGGGCCGTGGACATCACCACGTCCGACCGGGACCGCCACAAGTACGCCATGCTGGCCCGCCTGGCCGTGGAGGCGGGCTTCGACTGGGTGTACTACGAGTCCAAGGCGCACGTCCACTGCAGCGTCAAGTCAGGTGAGCACAAGTCAGCCATTGTTTTCAGACATATCTTTTTTTTTTTTATTGTGGACGATTTGACCGTTTTGGCGGGAAAAGTCGAGGTCGACTTGTTTTGAGTATAGTTTTGTATAGTATAGTATAGCATTCTTATACTATACTAGCACAAGTCAGACATTGTTGTCTTTTTTTGGAAATGTGGCCCATTTAACTGTTTTGGCGGGAAAAAGTCGAGGTCGACTTGATTTGAGTATAGTTTAGTATAGTTTAGTATAGCATTGTTGTAAGGGATTCATACTGCAGGAGGGAATGGGGGAGTAAGCATTCCATCGCAAAATGCGTTGCATGGCAAATAAAAAAATGCAAATGGAAAATAAAAATAAATCTTGAATCTTGAATTTTGAAGCATATAGCAGTCCACATGTCATGAGCGTCCAGCAAAGCTAGGTTGGGGAGTTCGGAATATGTATAGCCAGCCAGCCAATAGCCAGCAGACGGGAGATCCAATGCTTTTCACTCTTTTTAAAACCTGCGTTTTCGATTTAGAAATTAAGAAAGCCATTGGCAATTTCCATTGGTTTTGTCCGACGAATGTCAAACAAGGCTGTAATCTGATAGAATGCACTTCAACTACCCTGATTGACGAAGGCATCCATCGGGGTACTTGAAATGAGTAACAATTAGTTTGCGTATTCATGGATTAAGTGACAATCACATTAAAAAACCTATTTCAAAAAATCCAATCATGAGCCCAGGTCCACATATATTCAATATTCAACTGCTTCAACACCAAAAGCTTAATGTCTGTAGGACTGACAAGAGACTTTTGCACATCAATTATATTTTCCGGATTGTGTTCCACTTTAGATGCATCAGTGTTACACTTAAGCTATATCAGTGTTACACTTTAGATGTATCAGTGTTACACTTTAGATGTATCAGTGTTACACTTTAGATGTATCAGTGTTACACTTTAGATGTATCAGTGTTACACTTTAGATGTATCAGTGTTACACTTTAGATGTATCAGTGTTACACTTTAGATGTATCAGTGTTACACTTTAGATGTATCAGTGTTACACTTTAGATGTATCAGTGTTACACTTTAGATGTATCAGTGTTACACTTTAGATGTATCAGTGTTACACTTTAGATGTATCAGTGTTACACTTTAGATGTATCAGTGTTACACTTTAGATGTATCAGTGTTACACTTTAGATATATCAGTGTTACACTTTAGATCTATCAGTGTTACACTTTAGATGTATCAGTGTTACACTTTAGATCTATCAGTGTTACACTTTAGATGTATCAGTGTTACACTTTAGATATATCAGTGTTACACTTTAGATATATCAGATGTGTATATCAGTGTTACACTTTAGACGTGTCAGTGTTACACTTAAGCCTCACTTGAACTGCTGTCACCTGACAGCTACGCTCTGTCTGCCTGAAATTCCTTTATATTCTCAGTGGAAAATGCAATATTTGAAGATAGTTTCTGCATTCCAATGCGTATTGATGAACATTTCTAGTGACAAATGTGTTTTATTTTCATCATCTTCGTTCAGTAAATGTATGGTGTTTGTTTAGTTATGAAGGATGTTCAGTTTGTTAGTGAACGTAACGTCTTCTATCGTTGCTACGGACGACATCGCTATGGCTGACACCACTAGCTTACATTGTTGTTTGAACCATTGCCTCTGTGTTTTGTGCATTCATCTGAGCTGGTATTGTTATGTGTTATTTAATGTAACGGTTTGATGATGATCTATATGTAAGTGCCCAAGATATGACTAATGACAGACTAGGCCTAGCCTAGTCTTCTACACTCCACTCACCCCCCCCACCACCACCACGTTGCGTGATCAAAACGCGTATGCTGAAACTTAATCTTAATTAAAGTTTGACATTTTTCCACTGAGAATAAAAGGAACGTCAGCCAGACAGAAAAAAAGACAGAAACAAGTCACAACAAGGACATGTGGCGTGTCATAGTGTCTTCGTCCATCGGGGGGCGTTTGTCCATTGTAACCTATTAGGTCAATACGAACGTGTGCCTTTTAAGGTGCTTAAGTGACTACGTGCCTACAGCGTGATGCTGGGCTGGCCTTTTATTGTACGTGTGTGTGTGTGTGTGTGTGTGTGTGTGTGTGTGTGTGTGTGTGTGTGTGTGTGTGTGTGTGTGTGTGTGTGTGTGTGTGGATATAGAGGGGAAAGGATAGTGCCTAGGTTCCGGGTTCAATGTCCACAGCATAACCAGTAGGCGTCCAGTTGACCCCCTACCTGCTTCTGAATGACCCCCTACCTGCTTCTGCAAATGATCTGCAAGTCACTTTGGATGAGTCATAATGCAAAATGAGTTAATTGTGGACCTGTATATTCTCCTAACATTCCTATAGCTCTTGTTTCTTCTTTATTTTCCCGGTTCTTTCTCTGACCCTTTTTCCAACTGGTAACTCTGCCTGTCTCCGTCTGTGTGTCTGCCTGTCTGTCTGTGTGTCTGCCTGTCTGTCTGTCTGTGTTGTCTGTCTGTCTGTCTGTCTGTCTGTCTGTCTGTCTGTCTGTCTGTCTGGGGGCTCTTAACATCAACTTAACTCACTTAACTTAAGTTAGTGCCTCGCTCACTTCCTACCTCACTTGCCACTCACCCCATGGTTCTGTTAAAACAAAACTAAAAACATGTTTTATACGTCATGTTTCAACACAAAGGCAATTTAAATACAAACATGTACTGAAAGGACACTAAAGGGAAGTACAAACTGAGGGTTAATCTTTCATCACCATTTTAGACGACATCCCCTTCATTTTACACTGAGTGGTAACTGAGATTTCATTCCTTCTTTCCCA
Organism: Muraenolepis orangiensis; assembly: GCA_027704905.1. NCBI lineage: Eukaryota > Metazoa > Chordata > Actinopteri > Gadiformes > Muraenolepididae > Muraenolepis > Muraenolepis orangiensis. The sequence continues at coordinate 22,308,711 of CM051009.1, forward strand.
TCTTCGTCCTTCTTTCTCTCCTTTGTCTCCTCTTGTTTCCTCTCCTCTCCTCTCCCTCCCAGAACGGGTCGCGAGCGCCCACTCCCTGACCTGATCGGAAGGTTCGACCAATCAACTCGAGGCTTTCTTGGGGCTTTTTCCACAATATAGTGTGTCTCGTTGATTTAAAAAAAAAAGAAAAAGAAAGAAAAATAATGTTAAACGGGGTAGTTGACCACTAGGGGGCGACAAGGCACCAGGCTGCGTATTTGACTCGGGACTGGACTCGTAGGGGGGGTGGGTTGAAGTGTAGCAGGTCGTATGGTATCCAGCCAGGGCTTCCACGGTGACACATGAGGAGGGGAGCTCATCAGCCGGGAGTAGATGACCTTGTCATCAGTTGAAGATGGCCCCTCTGTGTGTACAGAATGAATGGAGGTGAGGGGGGTTGAGCTGTGCCCACCAGAGTGACTTCAAGGTTCAGGATTCAAGATGATTTATTTGTACGCGCCATTTGCAACAAGTGCAATGGAATGTTAACTCCCCATTTCTTCCCACAGTATGAATTTCCGAACAACAAAACAAAAAAAAATACTAAACTATACAATACGATACTATACGTAACAATACTTTCCTATACATTTCAAGGCAAGGTGACGCCACAACTCATGATCATTAATTTCAAAATAAGCTTTTGTTTTGTTATGGAAATTAATTATCATGAATTTATTGTTGCCGGAGATTGGAGATTGTAATTTTGATTGTGATAAGCTATCGCATTACTAATGATCACAACTCCAAATCAAAGGAGGTGGTGGTGAGGTGGAACTTGTAGCTTCTACTGTGGTTTCACTGCTTGGCTGGAACTTAAATGTTGTTTACGTTGTTAACTAATTGCAGTAACACATCAAGGACAAGGTAACTAAATCAATATTCACCCATTTTACAATTATAGCTACCGATTATTACTTGAGTGTCATCATTTCCAAAATAATCATGCAAATAACAAAACAACATATGTAAATAATCTCTGGTGTCGAATCTAAGTAAACCTTTTCTTTACATCAAGACCATCATATCTAATATCTAATGAACAAGAGTTCGAAGGCCAGTCCAAAAATATGTTTTTTATAACATATACATGGAACATTTGGATTGTAAAAAAATTGCAAATGTGCATCAAATGGAAATCAAATGACAAACATGAATTGGAAATATACATACATACGAAAAAAAACTAGAAACATAAAAATTTGAAATATACAATGGGGAAAATGCATCGGAAATAGGCCTATGCCTTGAAAATACACGTACAAAAATATGCATTGGAAGTATGCATTAGAAATGCATTGCAAGTATGCATTGGAAAAATGCATTAGAAATGCATTGAAAATATGCCTTGAAAGTATATATTAGATACGCAATGAAAATATGTATTGGAAGTATGCATTAGAAATGCATTGAAAATATGCATTGGAAGTATGCATTAGAAATGCATTGCAAGTATGCATTGGAAAAATGCATTAGAAATGCATTGAAAATATGCCTTGGAAGTTATGCATTTCAAATGCATTTAAAAATATGCATTGGAAGTATGCATTAGAAATGCATTGAAAATATACCTAGGAAGAGTGCATAAGTAATGCTTTGAAAATATGCACCGGAAGTATGTGTTAGAAATGTATATTGGCACAGGAAGCCTGTTGTGGTGACCTGGCCCCCGGCTTGTCAGATGATTAACCAGCGAGCTGATGTGTGGCCCTGCTCCTTCCTTCCTCCTATCTTATCTTCTGGCCTTGACTCCCCGGCCCAACCCCAAATATTTATTCCCAGATAGACCTGAGACGGTCCCAAGGTGTTTTTCACTTTCAAGTGCCTGCACTACACACTACACGGCATGCACACACAAACACATGCATACTTAAGCACACAAGCACACGCACTCGCACACAAACACATACGCACACTCGCACAAGCACACGCACTAGCAATCACACACTCACACACAAGCACACACGCACACACTCACACACAAGCACACACACACTCGAACACGCACACTTGCACTCCACACACACACACGCACACACTCGCACACAAACACATGCACACTTAAGCACACAAGCACACGCACTCGCACACAAACACATACGCACACTCGCACAAGCACACGCACTAGCAATCACACACTCACACACAAGCACACACGCACACTCGAACACGCACACTTGCACTCCACACACACACACGCACACACTCACACACAAGCACACACACACACTCGAACAAGCACACTTGCACTCCACACACACACACGCACACACTCGCACACAAACACACAGGTGAGATATTTACAGAGAGTGGCACTTCAATGCATGTTTCTGGATGGCAAACAGGAGTCTTAATCTCTGAGGCTGCCATTGTTCTCTGTGTGTGGACTGTGGGGAGGAAGGGGGGGGTCAATATTTGTCTTGAGGGAGACTGAGAGGTTGAGCC
>CM051009.1:22316185-22318685 GCA_027704905.1 Muraenolepis orangiensis
GCGCCCGCCAGTTGTGCCTGTGCCTGCAACTAGCTAGCTCACACATGAGGCAGCTGTGCTACTAACTGGCTGGTGGACGTGGTGGTGCATGCTGGGAAACATTTCTCTCTCTCTCTCTCTCTCCTTCTCATGTTGGAATCCCTGACTCACTGTCACGCTTAGAGTGTCAACGAGACCAAGGAGAGGAGAGGTCCGGTTACCCTGACTGACGACCCCCTTAACCCCCCCCCCCCCCCCCCCACCCCCCCCACACCACACCACAGCACACACACACACACACACACACACACACACACACACACACACACACACACACACACACACACACACACACACATACCTCTCCTTCTGCACCTCAACCGTTATACTGTTAATGTCATAAACGTCCTCCTCAACACCTGAAGACGTCAGGCCATGTTCGTTCTAAACTCGGTTGGTGGTTTAGATGGTTTAGAATCCAAGATGGAACCAAGATGGCCACTGAATAGGTGTATTAGGCCCACTCGGGATCGATAGAAGATGCTCTTGCTGACTCTGGTTCTGTTTCCATGGAGAGCTTCATACATTTACACCGTCCTCATGTTTAAAATGGCTCACCTGCAACACTCACCTGTTCAGGTGCCAACTGCCTTGAATGTATTTATGTATCAAAGTGTACCAAATGATTTTACCGTAATAATGAAAAGTGTCTCTGAGTTTCTTCTTAGTTTCTTTACTATACAAAATAAAAGTATTATTATTATTTTTATTATTATTATAATTATTATTATGATTATTATTATTATGATTATTATTATTATTATTTATCAATGTGCACACTGCTCCTTTAACGTGTTTTCAAGCAGGGTACGCTTGAATGAGACAAATAATACACAATCTAAACGTATATATCCTTAAACATCTCACCTAATGCATGTCTAATCTAATCTAATCTAATCTAATGCGCCTAATGCATGTTGGAGTACTATTGATACTACCTTGCATGCCTTGAAGTACATTCAATGATGTCTTTTCTGCACAGCATTATCTCAGAGTCAGAATCTGAATGACCTTCATTGTCATTGTACAACGGACTGGCCCAAGCAAACCTCACCACACTTAAAAGACAACAATTTAAAAATATTAATAATTTAAAAGATATATATATATAAGATAAACAAAATAAAAAGGTTTAAAAAAGTGTCCATATAAAAACAGTAAATATATATATATATATATATATATAGTATATATATATATATATATATATATATATATATATACTGTATATATATAAACACATATTGTACATATATACATATCTCCTTGTAAACCAGATAGATATTGAGAGATGGGTATGGGTAAAAGGCTGTTCCATCTAACGGCCCCCGATACAGAATCACAGCAGGTCCTGTGGCCTCGGGGAATCGAACCTGTGTTCTCTCTCTCTCTCTCTCTTGCTCAGTGTGTCTCCCGTCTTCATCCCTCTGAGCTGCTGTGGAGCGACCCCCCCAGGGCATCACTGGGTTAATATTAGGCCCTTTCCGCCCCTGTGTGTGGCCAGGGGGCTGCCCAGACACCTGTCCCTCTCCCCTCCGCATGCACCCCACCCCCCCCACCCACCCCCAGGCTAGGCCAGGGGGTTAGCTAGCTATCTATAGCTGCCAGGGCCTCTCCCCAATGACATGCACACTTGTGTGTGTGTGTGTGTGTGTGTGTGTGTGTGTGTGTGTGTTTGCGTCTTTGTGTGTATGTGTTTGATTCAGTACTTGCCCTGTGTGAGTGTGTGTGTGTGTGTCTGTCTTTGTGTGTATGTGTTTGATACAGTACTTGCCCCATGTGTGTGTGTGTGTGTGTGTGTGTGTGTGTGTGTGTGTGTGTGTGTGTGTGTGTGTGTGTGTGCGTGTGTGTGTGTGGGTGTGTGTGTGTGTGTGTGCGTGTGATCCAGTAATTGCCACATGCAGAATGCCACATGCAGAATGCAGTGCAAGAAGGTGTGAGTATGTGTGTGTGTGTGAGTGTATGTGTGTGTGTATGTGTGTGTGTGTGATCCAGTACTTCTGTGTGTGTGTGTGTGTGTGTGTGTGTGTGTGTGTGTGTGTGTGTGTGTGTGTGTGTGTGTGTGAGTGTGTGTTTGTAGCACAAATGTATGTGAGAGTTTCTCTGCCTCATGCAGAATGCAGTCAGTGCAAGAAGGTGTGTGTGGGTGTGTGTGTGTGTGTGTGTGTGTGTGTGTGTGTTGGGAGAGGGGGTTTGGCCATTGGGGTATTTTTGGGGCTGGAATTGGACACGGTGGGGATGTGGGCACACACACACACACACACACACACACACACACACACACACACACACACACATATATATATTCACACATAGATATACACATATATAATACACACACAGGTATATATATATATATATTTATATATATATATATATATATATATTTAAATTTACAAAACAACTTACACAAAATAATAAGAAATATAATACAATTATAAAATAATAATAATTATAATAA
>CM051009.1:22321185-22353685 GCA_027704905.1 Muraenolepis orangiensis
GGGACTCCAATGTCTGCAGCCTTTTGTGTCAGCTTCAGTGTGTTTCAGATGCACACATGTGACCCCCGGTCATGTGACCCCCGGTCATGTGACCCCCGGTCACGTGACCCCTCCAGAGGGGGAACCCGGTTATGACACCTAACCAATACATCCTATCCCGGGCGGCAGGATAGCTCAGTCTGTTTGGACTTAGGGCTCGGGAACCGGAAGGTCCCCGGTTCGAGTCCCCGAAACACCTGGGGGGCACTGCCGAGGTGCCCTTGAGCAAGGCACCAGACCCCCTACCTACACTTCTCCCCGTGGGGCAGCTGTATGTACAATAGCTGAAACCCACTGCTCCTTAATACTAGGATTGGTAAAATGCAGAGAAACAAATGGCTGTGTGTGTGTGTGCACATGATTCAATCCTGCAGATTTAGATTAAGATTTAGATATCCAATATTATTTGGCGTGTAAAACACTGCGTCTGTTAAATGACGACACGCATTTCTAAGTAATCTGATAGTATTCTTAGGGACTCGCGGCTGGTGGGAGTAGCTTACCAATCGGGGAGATGATTTCTGATTTCCGCTGTTACCGTGCTCAGTGCTCAGTGCTCTTGTCTCTTCTCTCTTGTCCTTTTAAAATGCATGTTTGTCCCCCTTCCTCTCTCTCCCTCACCCTCTGAAGGAGATGATAGAGAAAGAGATGGACAATAACTTGGAGGTAACCAAGCGGCCAGCCAGCCCGGTGTTAACCGGTGGTTTGCCACTGTTGTATAACATGTTGGCAAGCAGCAATAGCAATAGCTATAGACCCCCCCCCCCCCCCCTCCCCCCCTCCCCTTTTGTCATCCTAGTATTGTACCTCAAGTATTAATTAGTATCCGTAGACACCCGGGGAACCCCGAACCGGTTGGTGTTGCAATTATGGGTTTTTTTTTTTTTTTTATTCTGAAACGCTCGTTGTCACGGCGATGAAGCGCTATATATTCAAAGCAGGAAGTGTTTTTTTTTCCGGCGGGTTGTATGGTTGGAAGCTTTTTTTCAGTGGTTGTTCTTGAAAAAAGAACAACCCAGGTGTAACCACGTGGTCCACTAGAAGGAAGACCGCTAACAGACCAACAGAAGAGTTTCTGTTCACCCCCCCCCCCTGGTTCCATAGCTGAACATCACGTTGGTTTGCGTATTAAAGCTATTTTTCGCATGATCGGATCAAACGATTGTCGATAAACATGGCGATAACGGTTCTCAGAAGAGAGCAGAGCTAGCTATTGGAAGCAAGGAGTTCGAGGAGGCAGGAGGAACTAGGTGTAGCCACAGGAGTCGAATAGTAGTATGTATCTTGAAGGTCCCGCCTCCAAGTCCCGGTTGGCCCGCTCCGTCTATCCGTCGTCTAGTCGTCAAGTCATCGCCGTCTGCGGCTGGAAACCAGGTGGAGAGGCTCCACCGTAGCTAGCTGGCTCCGAGGGCTGGACAGAACAACACAGGAAAACATGTAGAACCAAGAGATTTGCAGATTCCAAGCACAGGGAGCTGGGGAAAAGGGCCACGAAATGCACCTTGCAGCCTTGGAGAAGCGATCCACAACGGTCAGGGTTAACCCTGTTAACCCAGGGATGGAGGCACCCCAGTGACCAAGTGTCATTTGTGTTGGCGCTGAGTTGAATTGTAGGTAGTGTAGTGTCTCTAGTGTGCGTTTCTCTAGAAAGAGCAAAGTAGACAGTGAGGATTCAGGCATGTGACAAGATTCATATGAATAAACTTTGAATAAACAAGCAATCAGGTAGACCGGACACATTAAAACAACGATTGTGTTTTTTGTTTTTTCATGTGAAAGTTTTGCATTTTATGAAATTTGAAAGTTTAATGACTATATTGAAAAAGTAGTTAATACTAAATCCATACATCGCTTAACAAGGTTGGCTGAACGCTACCGTCACCCTGGTAACGTATACACCATCTCCAGTACGGTCCTTGAAAGTGTGTGTGTGTGTGTGTGTGTGTGTGTGTGTGTGTGCGCGCACGTGCGCGTGTGTGTGGCAGGACACAGATGCAACATGGACAGATTACCACGAGAAGGTCACAGATGATTCTTTGGTGTCCCTGGACACATACCTCGCTAAATTTCCTGACATCAAGGTGTGTATTTCTCTCTCTCTCTCTCTCTCTCTCTCTCTCTCTCTCTCTCTCTCTCTCTCTCTCTCTCTCTCTCTCTCTCTCTCTCTCTCTCTCTCTCTCTCTCTCTGATTGTGTCATGTTTGTGTCCACCGGTTCTCGGTCCAGTGTAGTTAAACAAATGTTTTTTTTGCAGGCACGCATTGCGAAGCGCGAGAGGAAGATGGTGGACTTCGACAGTGCCCGGCATCACTTTGCCTCCATACAGAAGGGCAAGAAGAAGGACGAAGCCAAGATCGCCAAGGTAGCACAAAGCAGCGGCTTTGAACAATGTATTCTCAATGGTCACTCATGGAATATCGTGGATTTCTTTTAATGTTTTTCCGATATTCAGATTCTTCAAAAAGCTCCATACTTCTTGTCAATATTATTGTTGTTGATAAAATCAACAACAATAGCTGATAAATCAAATATGATTTTGGAGCAAAGTACTTGCAATACTTTACATGACATTGCATTTAAAGTCATTTACCCGACGCCTTTGTCCAAAGCGACTTGCAATAAGTGCGTTCCACAAAGGTAGGCAAGAGAACATCCCGTCACCAGAAGTTTAGTTTACAAAAGTGCATTTCATTCCCTAACAAGTCTCCAAACAACTAAACCAGTGCTCAGGTAAAAGTACAATAAGTTGGGGAACAATAGAACAATATCTAACTAACTCACTAACTCAGCAAACAATCAACCTAGTTATCACTTATTAAGTGATAAAGAGGACGCGCTCAGTGGAAGGATCTGGGTAGTGTTAGTACAATACTTACTATACTACTTTCGTACACAACTAAAAAACGTTTGACTTAAACCTGCAGCGCTTCTTAACACGGGTCATCTACAATCGTCCAGACTTCAACAATTTTGATAATCCGTTCGTCTATCTGCCAGGATGTTGTCCACGAGGTCCTTGCTTGCTCTGACTAACATGCGTGTGTGTGTTTGACGTCATTGGCTTGTTACATATCCTTATTTTCTCCTCTACTACTCATTTTCCTTTCTTCTCTGTTTCACGTTCATTGCTGTTCATTGTGATTTTCTAACTCAAATATATCTATAAATATATATGTGCCTGACTTCTCTGACTTCTCTCTTTCTCTTCCTCTCTCTGTCTCACACTGTCCTTGTCTTTACACACATTATACACAACCACATAACTTCCCTCTGTACTCGCTCTCTCTCCCTTGCTGTCGCTCTCTCTCCCTCGCTGTAACTCTCTCTCTCTCTCTCTCTCTCTCTCTCTCTCTCTCTCTCTCTCTCTCTCTCTCTCTCTCTCTCTCTCTCTCTCTCTCTCTCTCTCTCTCTCTCTCTCTTTCCCTCACACACAAACTTTCTCTCTCTCTCTCCCCCCGCCCCCCCTGCACGCTGCACTGTGTTTGCATGGCTAGCCTGTGGCGCTGCTGGAGATGGCAGCCCCTAGCTGGGCCCAGGGCCTCCTCTCTGCCCACCAGGTGGCCCAGACTAACCTTTCCATGAACCAGGTGATGATGCAATCAGCCTCTCTGCCCGCCCACCTGCCCGCCTCTCTAACTGTGACTGCTCTCATTGGCCGATGGTAGACTACAGTGGCCCCTCTCATTGGCCGACGGTAGACTACAGTGGCCCCTCTCATTGGCTAACTGCTTGTCTTGCAACACTTGAAGGCCTACCTCTCTAACCCTGTCTGTTCAGTGGTGTTTATCAGTACAATTCTGCATTCATTGGAAACATGCAGTCGTTGCAGTTATCATACAAAACATGTCAAGAGACAATATTCTGTACTATACTGTACCTACACATATATATAGTATATATGTGTCGATACTTTAGGCTGTGCCGCCTCACAATATAATTCACATTACTGCTCAATTTAGATTATTTCAGATTTTCTTTGAGAAGTTCATCGAGATTTACAAATCCACTGTCTGTCTGTCTATCTGTCTGTCTGCCTGTGTGTCTGTCTATCTCCCTGTCTTCCTGTCTGTCTTTCTCCCTGTCTGTCTGTCTGCCTGTATGTCTGTCCCCCTGTCTGTCTGTCTGCCTGTCTGTCTGCCTGTATGTCTGTCTCCCTGTGTATCCATCTGCCGGTCTGTCTCCCTGTCTCCCTGTCTGTCTATCTGCCTGTCTATCTGTCTCCCTGTCTGTCTGCCTGTCTATCTGTCTCCCTGTCTGTCCCTCTGCCTGTCTGCCTGTCTGTCTAGGCTGAGGAGGAGCTAGGCAGGGCTCAGAAGGTGTTTGAGGAGCTCAACGTGGAGTTGCAGGATGAGCTCCCCGTTCTGTATGAGAGGTAACCACCCCCCCCCCCCCGCCCCCCCGCCTCTCTCCACACCTCCACACCCCTCCTCCCCCTCCTCCTCCTCCTCTCATCAGCCACTTTACAAAACACCTGTTTACAAGCACACACACAATATTGACAGTGGAATACAATTAATTGTGTTATATTGCATTCTATTGTATTTAGACCTCGGTAGGAAAACTCACATAATGATGTGTGTGTGTGTGTGTGTGTGTGTGTGTGTGTGTATGCAGTCGGATTGGCGTGTATGTTAACACATTCCAGAACCTGGCAGCACATCAGGAGAAGTTCCACAGAGATATGGGCAAGGTGAGTGTGTGTGTGTGTGTGTGTGTGTGTGTGTGTGTGTGTGTGTGTGTGTGTGTGTGTGTGGGTATGTCTGTGTCTGTTTGTGGGTGTGTGGGTGCATGTGTGTGTAGGTATGTCTGTGTGTGTGTGTGTGTGTGTGGGTATGTCTGTGTGTGTGGGTTTGTCTGTGTATGTGTGTGTGTGTGTGTGTGTGTGTGTGTGTGTGTGTGTGTGTGTGTGTGTGTGTGTGTGTGTGTGTGTGTGTGTGTGTGTGTGTGTGTGTGTGTGTGTGTGTGTGTGTGTGTGTGTGTGTGTGTGTGTGTGTGTGTGTGTGTGTGTGTGTGTGTGAAAACAACATCTGTGTCTCACTACAGTAATTCCGTGTCCACAGCTCAATCAGAACCTGAATGATGTCATGACCAAGCTGGATGAGCAGAGACTGGACAAGTAAGTCGACCCATCACCCTCTGCACCTGTCCTGTATCCATAGCAATGCAACAGCACAGCATCATCAGCATCAGCATCATTCCTGAAAGTATATATATATATGTATATATATAATGTTCTTCATCAAAAGTCCACTCCAGTCCACTGTGATATAATTAGCTTTCAGTCCACTCCCAACTCTTATGCATCTCAAGCATCCAACAGAATCCAGTTGTAACTGACAGTAACTGCCCCTACGTCGCCCCCTACTGCAGAAAGAGTGCTAAAGCGGTAGTGAAGCCGGGGGATGCAGGCAGCAGGTGAGAGAGAGAGAGAGAGAGAGAGAGAGAGAGTTGTGCTTGTGCCGTCGTGCACACGAAGCCTGCGTGTGTTTGATGCGTGCGTCCTTCGAGTTCTAAAGGCTGATGTGCATGTGCGCATGTGTAACAGACCGCCAGCAGGTGGCGCTGTGCAGTGAAGTAAACCTCACTCCCCTAAAAACACCTAAAATAGACATTCTAGCGATGAAGCTAGAGCCTGTGGGTGGGTTTTAGCTTCTCCCGCGCTAGAGCGTCTCTCCTCTCATGCCGGAGGTCGTGAGTTCGAGCCCAGTGCGGGACACTCACTGTTTGTGTGACCCAGTCATTGTCAAATCGTTGCATGCGAATACTTTTAGAAACCAGGAGAAGTATCCTGCATTAGAAGCTCATTCATTAGAATAATGAATAAAGATCCATACATTAATTGTCAAACACCAATGTCTCTACTCATTCATTCATACATTCATTCAAATGAATGAATGAATGAAGGAATAAATTACATGACATGAAAAGCTTCCCACTTTGAGTCTTCACACAAGGCACTCTGAGTCTTCGCACAAGGCACTTTGAGTCTTCACACAAGGCACTTTGAGTCTTCACACAAGGCACTTTGAGTCTTCACACAAGGCACTTTGAGTCTTCACACAAGCACTTTGAGTCTTCACACAAGGCACTTTGAGTCTTCACACAAGGCACTTTGAGTCTTCACACAGGCACTTTGAGTCTTCACACAAGCACTTTGAGTCTTCACACAAGGCACTTTGAGTCTTCACACAAGGCACTTTGAGTCTTCACACAGGCACTTTGAGTCTTCACACAAGGCACTTTGAGTCTTCACACATGCACTTTGAGTCTTCACACAAGGCACTTTGAGTCTTCACACAAGGCACTTTGAGTCTTCACACAGGCACTTTGAGTCTTCACACAAGGCACTTTGAGTCTTCACACAAGGCACTTTGAGTCTTCACACAGGCACTTTGAGTCTTCACACAAGCACTTTGAGTCTTCACACATGCACTTTGAGTCTTCACAGCATGAGCCACAAGGCACTTTGAGTCTTCACACAAGGCACTTTGAGTCTTCACACATGCACTTTGAGTCTTCACACAAGCACTTTGAGTCTTCACACAAGGCACTTTGAGTCTTCACACAAGGCACTTTGAGTCTTCACACAAGGCACTTTGAGTCTTCACACAAGGCACTTTGAGTCTTCACACAAGGCACTTTGAGTCTTCACACAAGGCACTTTGAGTCTTCACACAAGGCACTTTGAGTCTTCACACAGCACTTGAGTCTTCACACAAGGCACTTTGAGTCTTCACACAAGGCACTTTGAGTCTTCACACAGGCACTTTGAGTCTTCACACAAGGCACTTTGAGTCTTCACACAAGGCACTTTGAGTCTTCACACAAGGCACTTTGAGTCTTCACACAAGGCACTTTGAGTCTTCACACAAGGCACTTTGAGTCTTCACACAGGCACTTTGAGTCTTCACACAAGGCACTTTGAGTCTTCACACAAGGCACTTTGAGTCTTCACACAAGGCACTTTGAGTCTTCACACAAGGCACTTTGAGTCTTCACACAAGGCACTTTGAGTCTTCACACAAGGCACTTTGAGTCTTCACACAAGGCACTTTGAGTCTTCACACAAGGCACTTTGAGTCTTCACACAAGGCACTTTGAGTCTTCACACAGGCAGAATCAGAAAGTCCTTCTCAATACTAACTCTTAATGCTCTTTGGCTGGTAAGTGAACTGCAGCCTGCTCAAGCTTGTGCGAGCTTGCGAGAGTTAGTAACTCCGTGGGTTGAGACAATAACAATGTTAGTTTTATTCAGAAATATATGTTATACAATTCAAAAATCACAATTCAAACGCTTACTCCCCATTCGTTCCCGCATTATGAATTCTACACAATAATATCAACAATAATAAAGAACCATAAAGTGTCTTAAGTAAGCAGCATGGAGTCATGACCAATAATATGTTTAGTTTCATAATAAGTTTAGTAATTCTCTCAAAGGCTCTATGGCTCTACGTTCTCTCGCTTGCTTTCTTTGCTTTGTTTCTTGTTGTGTTTATTATGTGTTAACCATGAATCGATTATTTGGATTCATTATCTCTCTTCCCATCATTTGATATTCGTGTTTTTCTTCTCTTTCCCTTTATAGTGACGGTGCAAACCACAGCACCGCTGCCACCGATTCGCCGCCGACGGTAAGCTTTGCTTTAAGGAAAATACGCTCACAACTGATTTCTTTGGATGAAAACATATATTATCCCGCACAAAACATACCTGGTTGCATCAAGTGAGCTATACAGGCTTATTGCACTGTTCACCTGGACACAATCTCCATGAGTATATACCTTTGCAGCCTTGAATTGGGTTTGTGCGTGTGTGTGTGTGTGTGTGTGTGTGTGTGTGTGTGTGTGTGTGTGTGTGTGTGTGTGTGTGTGTGTGTCTGTGTGTGTGTGTGTAGAGGGTGTGTGTGTGTGTGTGTGTGTGTGTGTGTGTGTGTGTGTGTGTGTGTGTGTGTGTGTGTGTGTGTGTGTGGTGTGTGTGTGTGTGTGTGTGTGTGTGTGTGTGTGTGTGTGTGTGTGTGTGTGTGTGTGTGTGTGTGTGTGTGTTTGGAGGCTGGAGGTCACTGGATGACCTGATGAGATGGGGGGGGAGGGGTTTGGAAGCAACATCTTGTTATCACAACATAGTCATATTATTGTTATCATGTTGAATAATTCTCATTATTTATAAATATATATATATATATATATATAATTTATTATTATATATATATATATATATATGTATATAATTAATATTTTAATGTATTTATATGAATTTATATACAATTCTATTCACCACAAACTATTTTTTTTGGGACGATGACAGAAATGAGTATTTATGTCAAAGCACTGTGTTTATGTATCCAGATATTTTATTAAAGCCGATGTTATTGTCCTGAGCACAACAGTTAAATGGTAGTCGAAGTAGACAATGAGAGACCAGACCACATCATAACAATATCAATAAGACAACACTCATCTCTGGCCTCGCTGTGTTAACTAATCCTATGATGGCTTTACTTTGCTCTCCGCTGCCCATGCATGCATGCATGTGCGCGCATGTGTGCCACACACACACACACACACGCACGCACGCACGCACACACACACACACACACATCTGCGACGACCAGACGAGGCTTTGCCCGCCGCCAGACCGACCGACACCCAGTCTGTCCCGGGGCCCGAGCCCGGGGCCCGACGATTACGCAAATCAGGCCCTGGGGTCCGGGCCCGCCGTCACCTCCCCTACCAGCATGCCCCAGGTCAGATTACCCCACTCAAACTCATGTCTTTAAGCTATCATGAGCTATGTCTTTTAGCTATCATTAGCTATGTCTTTTAGCCATCATTAGCTATGTCTTTTAGCTATCATTAGCTATGTATTTTAGCTATCATTAGCTATGTCTTTTAGTCATCATTATCTATGTCTTTTAGCCATCATTAGCTATGTCTTTTAGCCATCATTAGCTATGTATTTTAGCTATCACAAGCTATGTATTTTAGCTATCATTAGCTATGTATTTTAGCTATCATTAGCTATGTCTTTTAGCCATCATTATCTATGTCTTTTAGCCATCATTAGCTATGTATTTTAACCATCATTAGCTATGTTTTCAAGCTAGCATGAGCTATGTTTATCTGTTGGTGAAATGTGTGCACACTTAAGTATTGCCATCTTGCGATAACAATAGTTTGCAATACTGTATTTCAGTAATTTCAGTACTGCACTGTTCACGATGCTGCTGCACTACTGGCACTTTAAAAGGCTTTTAAAGGCTTTTATGCACAATTCCACACATGTATGTATCATCCACCAGTCACTTTATTGTTCATTTTTATTGTGTATAGTATTGTTTTAGAAATTCATACTGTTGGAGGGAATGGGGAGTGGGTATATATATATATATATATATATATATATATATATATATATATATATATATACAAACCGCCAAATTATTCGAAGCCAGAAGCAAACTACGGTTAATCACTTAGTGTGTAGTTCACTGGGAAATAATGATATTACTGGTAAAAAGTATTTGTGTGGAAGCATCACAAAGTCAGAAGACCATATCTACGCCTGTGTGTGTGTGTGTGTGTGTGTTTAACAGTCATTAACAGTCCTTCAAGGTGCTATGTTTCTAACATTTAAATAATGTGTGAAACTAAATCCGTCTTACTAAATGACACGTCTTAATTCTCGAGATCCCAGGTCACAGCGATTGAAGAGTCCAAGTCAACACATACTATACCCTTTATATGTTATACGAAAATGGAACTAGATTTGTAGATTTGGTTCCTTTTTCGTTCTTCTACATTACGTTCTCTTGCTGGGGTTCTCACACGGTACACTCACTCCAACACCTTAATGGCTGTGTTGTTCTCCCATTGCCTCGTTGAAGGCGCCATCTGTGGATTCTTGGGAGGTAAGCTTTCATCAGTGATATGTGTGAGGGGGGGGGGGGCGAGAGACGGGGGAGAAAGGGGGAGAAACAAAAGCCACCATCAACGAACATGTTTTGTTTCCATGTTTTTTGTTCCGCAACGTTGGTTTCCACCGAAAGTCGGATGAGAGTCACTTCCTGGTGTGACACGGAAAATAGTCCTCGTTGTTGATAATAATACTATGATAGTAATGTTAATTCTGTGAATATACTGATGCTTTGCAAGTGCTTCTAATGATTAATGAAAGGGTTTTCCTCTGCAGGTGTTTTGTGGTGTTTGTAGCTACATTGGTATCATTATGTGTGGTTGAATATTTTCTGTTTCTGTTCTTTGAAGAATATTGAGCCAAATATATAATAATAATAATAATAATAATAATACAAAATTTCATATGGCGCCTTTCTGGACACCCAAGGCGCCCAAGGTGCAATTGCACGTACAGTAAAATCATTTAATGGTTATATAGATTCAAATAAGACTGATACAATAGATGCAAAAATGAAAATGGGATGGAGAGGGGTGTGAACAAAAAATATCCCTCGGCTCTGAGTCACAACATTAGTTCAATATTCCAATTGCCAAACAAAGAAAAATGAATGAAATCAACTGAATCAAATATCAGCCGACCAAAGGGATCAAAAGGAAACTCACTTTGGACTCCAGACACACTTTATATTGTTGCTCCCAGAACCACCTTGTGTCGCTTTCATCATCACCCTTGAAATGTTTTCTTCAATCCCGACCTGAATTCCCTCCCGCTCAAAAACACCACCACCCGACCCCCCCTCTCTCAACCCCACACTTTATCTCCCCACCAATCTCCAATCAATCAATCCAATCTCCAACCTCCAACCTCCGACCTCCAACCTTCAACTTCCAACCTCAAACCTCCAATCTCCAACCTCCAACTTTCAACCTCCAACTTCCAACCTCCAACTTCCAACCTCCAATCTCCAACCTCTGACTTCCAACCTCCTACCTCCAACCTTCAACCTCCAACCTCCAATCTCCAAACTCCAACCAATCCCCTTCATGCGTCCCTCCGCCCACCCACGTTTTGGCCGTCCATCTGTCTGCCTCCTTTTACCGCCCTCGTCAAACCAAACCTCCACCTTCACCTCCTCGTCTGCCTCCTTCCACCGCCACCCCCCTTCCACCCTGATAGCCAGAGCAGCCCTCTGCAGGACAGGAGGAGACCCAGCCTCCCTGCGGTGACCCCTACCCCCAGGAGAGCCATGGCGACTGGGGAGAGCTCCACGGCGGTGGAGATGGTGGTGGTGGTGGTGGTGGTGATGGTGCTGGCGTAGAAGCTCCACAGAGCTGGGTCGATCCAGAGTCTTCCGAGGGTCTCAACTATGAACAGCCATCGTACGCCCAGCCCCGCTGGGACGAGGACAGCCGGACCCCTGGGGATTGGGGCGATGCGGGAGAAGGGGTCCAGGTAGGGTCAGAGTATGGGTCACAGACGCCAGAGGCTACAACGCAAGCTACCTAAACTGAGGCAGGGTGGCCGCAATAAAGAGGCCCAACGAGCATGCATTTATCATTTTGGAGATCAGTGAAGTAAAGAAGTGTAAAGTGATTTCTGTAGTGCTTTAATTACATTTGGGGGAGGGCTTATGATTTTCATAAAGGTGCAACGTGTACAATTTTGGCCAACTGTCGAATTAGTCGTCCGACAACTCGAAAACAAATAGGGGGGGGGGGGGGCAGCATATTACCGGAAAGCTGTGGTGTCCACCACAAATGTCCTTGTAAGAAACCAGGAAATACACAAGTGCGAGTGGCGTCGTCCAAACTCAAGTCCCACTCTCCAGCTACGGTGTGCAGCCAATAGAAAAAATTGCCACTCTCGAAAAAGTGCTTTATAGACGGAACTAGCAGACATCCAACGAAAGAACCCGGGACTCTGAGGTTTACTTGTTCAAGATATTCAAGAATGCTTTATTGTTATAATTCTGACTTTTTTTGGGATTGCTTTTTTTAAACTGTGAGTGTCCCGCACGGGTTTCGAACTCACGGTTCCCGGCACGAGAGGCGACGCTCTAACGTGGGAAGCTAAAACCCACGGGCTCTAGCTTAATCGCTAGAACATCCTTTAGGTGTTGTGAGAGTGAGGTTTACCACTCAACAGCGCCCCCTGCTGGCGTCCGTTACACTTTCACAAAGGTTAACACATTTTTATGTCATTGAGCAATTAAGCCGACTGGTACCTACCTGTACATTGTCCTCTAAAACATTGAACCATTGAACTCAAGGCCTCATTGTATTTAATGTTCCAGACACACACACACACACACACACACACACACACACAGGCACACACACAGACACAGGCACACACACAGACACGCACACACAGGCACACACACGCACACACACACAGTGTGTGTGTAAGTGGTATGTGTTCCTCTGCAGGGTAAGTAGTTACGTCCCATTCCCTTAAAGTCTGCTGTGTCAGTGTGTGTCTAACTTCTAACTCTCCGTGTCCTCCTTCAGAACGCGGTCACCGAGGGAGATGAGGAACTTCCCCAGGGATTCCTCTACAAGGTGGGTTCTCCTACTGCTTACAGTCTCCTCTGGCCTGTCTCACGTACACACGGAACATACATTATTAGTCAGGAGACGGGTATCACTTGGACCTGTAGGGAAAAGGGGGCTTTCTATAGGCTTAACAATTCGTTGTTTTTTTTTTAAACTAATTCAACGTCATTATTGGATGCAGGTTACAATACACATTTTAATTTGTTTTGATAGCAGGGCATTTCTATTTTGTTGGGTTATATGACCTAGAACCCAAACTTTTTAAGGTCCTGTACCCCCTCAAACATTGACCCTCTAATAGTCACAAAGAGGCTATTACTGATTTTTTTTTTTTGGTGTCCCCTCGATATAACTGTGTAGCCCTGGGGGTTAAAACAATGTTTTAAAAAATATCGATAGCTCAATGGGCCATTGAAGAAGTGCTGGATGTACTGGTGGTGTACTAATGTGTGTGTGTGTCTATGTGTGTGTGTGTGTGTGTGTCTATGTGTGTGTGTGTGTGTGTGTGTGTGTGTGTGTCTATGTGTGTGTGTGTGTGTGTGTCTATGTGTGTGTGTGTGTGTGTGTGTGTGTCTGTGTGTGTGTGTGTGTGTGTGTGTGTGTGTGTGTGTGTGGTCTCTCCCAGGTGAAAGCCGTGCACGACTACACTGCCACCGATGGGGATGAGCTGGAACTGAAGAGCGGAGACACGGTGCTGGTGTTGGCCTTCGACTGCCCCGATGAACAGGTCACTCACAATCCCCCTAATAACCCTGATGGGGGCTTGGCTTCATGGGGCTTTTTGTACCATGATGTTAACATTTAATGTAATGTCAGGCCTTCATGGGGACTTTTACCATGATGCTAACATTTAGTAGAATGTAGAGTGTTCATGAGGACACTTTCCATTATGCTAACATTATGGAAACATGAGTAATGACATATGTTGAAGGCAGTAAGTGTGTGTGTGTATGTGTGTGTGTGTGTGATATTCTACTAACGTGTGTGTGTGTGTGTGTGTGTGTGTTTGAGTGTTATTCTACTAACGTGAGTGTGTGTGTGTGTGTGTGTGAGTGTGTGTGTGTATGTGTTCTACTAACGTGATTTTCAGTGTGTGTGTGTGTGTGTGCACGTGTGTGTTTGAGTTGTATTCTACTAACATGAGTGTGTGTGTGTGTGTGTGTGTGTGTGTGTGTGTGTGTGTGTGTGTGTGTGTGAGTGTTATTCTACTAACGTGAGTGTGAGGGTGAGTGTGTGTGTGTGTGTGTGTGTGTGTGTGAGTGTAATTTTACTCAGGTGAGTGTGTGTGTGTGTGTGTGTGTGTGTGCCATTGAACATTAATATTCATCATGTGTAATATTATAGTACCCAATTAAGAACTCAATCTGTAATTCAAATTCCACTCTTAAACGGTAGTTAAGTCTTCATCAATTTAACATTTACATCCACATTCATTTGACGTCAAACGTTTGCCTTTTTCTATTTCCTTCTGTTTCTCCGCAGGACGACGGTTGGCTGGTGGGCGTGAAGGAGTCCCACTGGCTGGAGAACAAGGACATCTCCATCAAAGGGGTTTTCCCTGAGAACTTTACCCAGAAGGTTTGAGAGGAAACTTCCTCCTGCCTGGCTCAAACTCAAACAGATCACCAACCAGCCCCCCCCCTCCCCATCCCCCCCCCCTCCTCCAGTGTGTGAGTGATGACAAGACAGTGTTGTTAACTATTTAAGTTCCTGTACCCCCTTAAAAAAAGAGCCCTTCGAACACGGCGGTAAAGAACGCTAAAACCCCGCCACGAAAGAGTGGTGGCTCTGTCGCACATCCGTCGGCACGTATCGCCTTAATAAGTGAACGTAAGAATCATCCATAGGATAAGGGTTAGGGTCGTGTTACTGATTGATCTGTATTGATATTGAACCGATTGATTGTGTGGTGCGTGTGTGTGCTATTGGTGAGGATTGAGGAAACCGTGCCAGTTGAAATTAATGCGTCAACGTACACACTCTCTCTTGCACATGTGCAAAAAGGCGTACAGTGAGCAGACAAAGCGCTATGGTAACGCGTTTGAAGCCAAAAAGAGTTCACCTCACCGTCACATCCACCTCAAAACACCCAAACAGGTCTTTTAAGGTCTGCTTTCAATTTGTTTTAAACATCCATAAAAAACATCAACCCCTACACTAAATGTATGTCTTCGTTTGCCGCTCCCTGTTACTTTTGATTGTTATTTCTGACGCTATTTGCGTATGTGTTGGTTCGATATACCGTTTTCACACTGGGCTAAAATACGGTATTCGCGGCGCTGCAAAACTAGTTTTGCTTCACTTTTGCTTTCACACTGGCAAGTAATGCGCATTCGCTACCCAACTAGTGCGCATTAACTAATCTACACTTGGGTAGGTGGTTTAGATCCCGAAGAAACTAGTTTGGGTGCAAAGCAATAAAACTACTACGGGTTTCGCTTCCCGTGTGTGTGTGAACAGAATCTTGGTATCAAAACCTGGTTTTGTGAGAGTGTGAACATAAGTGTATTCGATGCGCACTAACTAATACGGTATCGACACCCGTATTAACTAATAAGGGAGTCTATACCGTATTCAGTGTGAACGGGAATAGAAATGTGTTTGTCATAAATGTACGGAATTCATCGTATGAATGTAACAGTAGCTACTCTTGAAATATCTTGTGAATTTGAAAGATTTTTTGAAAGGGGTTTAAACTGCATGACATATTTGATTGTTATTTATAATCTTTTGATTCTGTGACAACAGAAATCTACAAAAAGGTTATTTATTAGGGTTGGCCTTTGTACAGAATCAAAGTGCTTGATCTTGATCGTGTATCTTTACATACATTAACATACATACATACATTTCGATATTTTTTTTGGATGTCATGTGTTTGTTTTCTAATTTAAAAAGTTGATGCAACCTTCTATGATACTCAGTGTTTCGGTCAAATCAAACGCATAACTGTGCAAAATGATAAAGCACCATAATTTGACCAATACATCCAATTCAAGTCTTTCATTATTATTGTCAAAAAGCTGCCAATGAATTTGAAATAAAATTGATGAAATACATTTTCACTGAATTTTTTATTTTAACTAATGCCATTTGAAATGTTATAGGTTCCCAAAAACAGTATCAATTATCAATTAAGTATCAATGATATCATAAGCTGAAGCTACAGCTTCCCGTGAACACAAGGGCCATAATCACTGCACAGTTTATTGTGTGTACAAAGAGTTGTGCCAGTAGTGCAGCAGCATCATGAATACAGTGCAGTACAGTGCAGTACAGTGCAGTCCAGTGCAGTACAGTAGCAGTAACTGTAATGAGTCCAGAAAGTCCAGCAAAGTATGACCGTATAATGTTAATGACAATGTTATGATAGTGGCAGCACTGCCTGTGGATAAACACTGTCCTTGAATCTGCTTTGGGATGCACATTATGTCCTATTTAGGCTTACATGTAGGCTTACAGTGAATACAGGTCATATACATGTCATATGGACAGGTGTATGAGGAGCATTTGGGAGCAGGTTATGGGGCATCTTGCCCCTTCATTAGGTTCTGAAAGCTGTACTGAAGCTCCTTACAGACATCACTTCAGCGTGATCCATCAGACCTGGCCACCGGGGGCTGCACAGAGTTACCTGGATGTCTTCAACTTTATGTTTATGTTCACGTTATGTTTGAGTTCCTTCTCTGCCTCAGATGCTCTGCAGCAGACGATCGGGACCACTCCACTGCCTACAGTAAGTGCTGGAAACCACCAACCATCCATCAGTCTACCTCCGCTTATCCGGGTCGGGTCGGGGAGGTAGCAGCTCCAGCAGGGGACTCCAAACTTCCCTCTCCCTGAGCAACATGGACCAGCTCTGACTGGGGGATCCCGAGGCGTTCCCAGGCCAGCGTGGACATTTTACTCAACCCACCTGCACCTTGGTCTGCCATGTGGTCTCCTCCTCCCAGCTGTATGTGCCTGGAAAAAAAAAACCTTAAATCAAATATAACGTCTGAAGGAGAAGTTCAAGGTCATTTTTGAGAATACATGACCTGAGAGGTCCTCGACGTTCCAATACACACAAGGAATCGAGAAGGAGTCCCAGCAACACAAAACACAACAGCTGCTGATGTCAACCAGTTGAAATCTGTGGAGGAATACTACCGATCCAGGGTGTACTAACTACACATTCTTGGATTACAATGGACCCAGGGACTCCCCATGTTATTTAGACAGAGGTGGAGAAGTATCGAATAAGTACAAATACTTTTGGTTGGGTCACAGTCGACCACAGAGATGGAAGTCATGTCAGATGGTGGTAGAGTGAGTGTGCTGGAACAAGAGAAGGCCATCACACAGGTCTCCTTTTTTGTTTGTGAAAATGTATATTCTGCTAATATTCTCATCAGTATTAAGTAAGCCTTCATCTTGAACCTGTAAGGTTTTGGTCCCTCTCTGGACCCGGTTAGTTGTACTGTAGAACTGGTAAACTGGGGGTTAAGTTGAGTTATACATTTATGCTTCCAGTCTATTTAATCAGTCTATTTGCATTGTAATAAATGTAATGGTAAAACTGACCTTGTTGAGGTTGTAATTCATTCTGCTCTTACTATAATCATTGTGTGATTTGTTTAGGCCTATGTTGAGGCAAAGTCACCAATCTACAATGTCGGAGACACGCAAATTAGAGCTTGTTTTTCTACTTTGTTTTTGTTGTTGAATGTGCTGAATGCACATTCAGAACCACAGTTATATAAGTTGAAATAAAGTTCCTATTCCCTTATATTATTAGATGATATTTATATTATATTACATGTATGACATGACGTTATGTTGGCTTTGCACGAAAACATACAAACAAAACGTTCTACTTTTTACTGTGAGTACTTTTCAGAGCCTGTACATTTTGGACTTTTACTTAATAACACTTTTGAATCAGTACTTCGACTTTAATCAAAGTATTCGTAGTTGTGTCCAATTCCAACACAACTGCTTCAATAGCTTTCTTAAGTGTTTTTCTTCCTTTTGGTCGACATGATAATAAACGAGTTCTTTGTGAATTGTATTAGTCTTGATATAGCTTGTTGTTTTTTGGTTTCACCACTAGAGGGCGACCTCGCATGTTCACAGACGCTGCGCTTCAGGGCCAGGGATGGTCATTCATTTTGAACACAACTTCGACACGAGAGTGTAGTCCTGGTGTTCATTAATCAAGGTTAAATACGCACTTAATTAATACTAATTAACCTTTCATTTTCTTCTAATTCAATGGCTGAATATTAAAAAAGCCCAATCATGGCGGTGTTCCCCGTTTAAGTTAGGTATGTGGAAGGCTTTCTGACATAGTTCATGTGCTCCAAAGATGTCTTTGACGACTCGTCTCGGAGTATGAAAAGGAAAGCGCCGTCTGGTGCTGTGATGTGTCGTCTCTGTCGTCGTCGTCGTCTCCCCCTCTTTCGTCTCTGTCGTCTGTCGTCGTCTCTCTCTCTCCCCTCTCTCGTCTCTCTCCCTCTCTCTCTCTCCTCTCTCATCCCTCCCTCTCTCCTCTCTCTCTCTCTCTCTCTCTCTCTCTCTCTCTCTCTCTCCTCTCTCCTCTCTCTCTCTCTCTCTCTCTCTCTCTCTCCTCTCTCTCTCTCTCTCTCTCTCTCTGATTGGTAGATCCGGAGACCTATTCAGAGAAAATAAAACGATAAGAAAATGTGGGAGTCACAGGCCGGGCGTGTCAAGCTGCGGGAGAAAAGCACGACTGATGCGCACGCAACCCGCGCACATTCCTTGCGCTGTGGCCGTTTTTCATTGCAACCTCATCATTCACTACACAACATAATAATAATAATAATAATAAGCACGACATTCATTAACGAAGCAGGGCAAACATTTATGGCTGAATGGCTTTTCCTGAAAGGAAAACTAAGGGCAGAAATTTCAACGGATCAAGGTCAAAAAGTGTCCCCCAAAATGAATCTTCCAAATCCGTCAGCCAGTCTGTCGGAACCGTCGGACTGAGACCTTTAGAGTTGGAAATGAGGAGGTTCCCTTATATTACTTTCATAAATATATATGTCTTTCCCCCCCCCCAAACCACGTATGATGAATGAATACTGTGAATGAATACTATGTCTAGCATATTACTGTACTGGACATTAACCTCTGTCACTTGTCACTTGTCTTTGTGTATTATGAGTAAGCCTCAGGGCATGGATGCAGAAAAGAGAATATTCCGTTCCCCATAAAAGGGCATTTAGTCCTTGTATGTATGCATTCAGAATATTCACAAAAGTGTGTTTCATTGAGCTGTGTTTTGTTTTTTTTCTACGTCCATTTCTACATCCATTCATCCACTCATCCGCCCTCTCTCTGCCTCCCCGTTCATTGTTAACATTGTGTCTGTCATCTTAGAGACCAAGACGGGGACAATAATGGAGAGTCAGTGTGTTTTCTCGAGCATGGCCAACCTTGATTCAATTTCTACAGAGATGTCATTTTTCATTCTTCTAATGCTATCAAGACCATGGGGGGGGTGGGGGGGAGGGGGGTGGACAGTCTGCTCGCATTTCAATCATCTTTTGTTTTCATACCATCGTGACTTTTCTTTCACATGTTCGCAACACACTTTTTACCAGGCTCTCTCTCTGTCTGTCTGTCTGTCTGTCTGTCTGTCTGTCTGTCTGTCTGTCTGTCTGTCTGTCTGTCTCTCTCTCTCTCTCTCTCTCTCTCTCTCTCTCTCTCTCTCTCTCTCTCTCTCTCTCTCTCTCTCGCTCTCTCTCTCTCTCTCTCTCTCTCTCTCTCTCTCTCTCTCTCGCTCCCTCTCTCTCTCTCTCTTCTTATCGCTCCAGTGGAGACACACTAAGTGTTATTAGTTTGTTTGAGGCGTGGTGTGTGTATGTATGCATGGTGTCTGGTGGAGCGCACAGGGACCTAAGTTAGGCCACCCTGATGGATTAGGCCGTCCAGATTGTCGCTTTGAATTGAAAGACAAAAGAAAGCAAAGAATATTAAACAAAGAGATTTATTCCCCTAGATTTAGTTCTCAAGGAGAAGTCATTTTAATGGCTTCAGTGTCGGCCCCGAGGCCCCTGTGGTGGCTTGCGATTGGTCAATATATAACTCCTCCAAGATCTCCATGCTGACCTCAACCACACCCTAACCTAATCATCTCTCACTTAATACCATCATGTAATTTACCTTGACGTAGCCCTCTCTAACCTGATACCTAAACTAAACTATAACCTGATACCTAAACAAAATTCTAACCTAATACCTAAACCTAACTCTAACCTAATACCTAAACTAAATTCTAACCTAATACCTGAACCTAACTCTAACCTAATACTTAAACTAAATTCTAACCTAATACCTAAACCTAACTCTAACCTAATACCTAAACTAAACTATAACCTGATACCAAAACTAAACTCTAACCTAATACCTAAACCTAACTCTAACCTAATACCTAAACTAAATTCTAACCTAATACCTAAACCTAACTCTAACCTAATACCTAAACTAAACTCTAACCTGAAACCTAACTCTAACCTGATACCTAAACCTAACTCTAACCTGATACCTAAACTAAACTCTAACTTGATACCTAAACCTAAGTCTTACCTGATACCCTAAACTAACCTCTAACCTAATACCTAAACCTAACTCTAATCTGATACCTAAACTAAACTCTAACTTAATACTTAAACCTAACTCTAACCTTAAACCTAAACTTAACTCTAACCTGATACCTAAACCTAACTCCAACCTGATTCCTTAACTAAACTCTTACCTAATACCTAAACCTAACTCTAACCTAAACCTAACTGTCTTTAACCTACATAGAATCAATCATGCATGTTCCCTAACAACCTGTCTCTGTATTCACTGTCTAATCCCCACCTGCTCCTCAATGACCTGTCTCTGTACTCCAGTGGCAAACCGTGTCTATCGCAACTGGACCTTCTGTAGTAATGTCATTTAAAGTTCCAAAACAGTGATCAATAATCACCAAATGTCTCATTGTCAATAGCACTTTCACCTGTCAAAATATCGAAACCTAAATCCTACTATTACGGAAGTTATGTTACATTAAGTGTTTTTCTCTCATAAAGCTGCGTTAAGACTTTTCCTTACTGGATCAATAGAGAGGAAAACACTCAATGTCACATAACGTCCATAATGGGAGGATTTCAGTTGAGATATTTTGACAGGTGAAAGTGCGAATGACATATGCCAGAGATATTTGGTGATTATTGATCGTGGTTTTGTAACTCTTAGTTACGTTAAGACTTTTCTTTATAATGGCATGGATGGAGTGGAAATCACTTAATGTAACATAACATCTGTAATAGAAGGATTTAGGTTTTGTTAAGTTTAAGCGTTTTCCCGTTAAGCGTTTTAGACTGTCCGTCGATGAATGACTGTACTGGTACTGTACTGTAGCTACATCATCACACACCATCAGGGCCTCCTCCACTCAGCTAGGACCATTCGGTTTCATAGACAAATGGCTGCCACGCAACCACACCTTCATAACAATTACCAATGCAAAGAAAGATCAAGTCATAACTCTCAATTTACAATGCTTAACAAACTCAAGGCAGCCATTAACTAATCATTCAACAAGTGTGTGGAAACAAAATGCAACAACCAGCTCAACGAGATGCAACACTGCGGCAAAACCAGCAAAGACAAATTAGTCTCACTCACCAATGATGTTCACTTAAAGACAAAATCCATTCTCCTGTCCTTCTGGATGAATGTTTCGATAACCTGGTCATAATGCTGATCACCGCTTTTCAAATCCAAAAGAAGTTGCCTTTCAATAGCTATGGAAGCTAATGCAGTGAGTCGGGATTGTCCACTGAATGGTCGTCTTGAAAAGGGTACTAACAACAATTCCGCAATAACATCATCTTCACCTGTTGCCATTATGACAAACCTACGTAGAAAAAAAACACGTAGCACAAAGCTAGATCCTCTGTCTCGAGGGACCTTCTAGCATACTATGGAACTGTGGGGAAATCTGAAAGAATACGCCCATTGGCTACAATCCAATATATGATTGATTGATCAAATTGTCAATCCAAACATATGCTCTCATTCAGTTTAAGGGCCAAAGCATTCGTGAGTACTTTGGTTGAAGGATATTCTTCCCAGCAACCCAGAAAAATATCTGATTGGTTGCATTTATTTTCTAACACAAAACCACTCACATGCGTATTGCATGGACAGAGAAAGACAAACAAATCAACGTAACACTGTAATATAATAGCATTAACAACACAGATTCTCATTTATTCATTTTATTTAAATTGTATAAAATTGTATTAATACAATTAATTATATATATAATTGTTTAATTTGAGGGTTCCAGGGTCTTCTCTGAATACCTTGAAGGCCCTGACGCTTCACCACTTCTGTACTCACTGTCTAACCCCTACCTGCTTGTTAATGACCTGTCTGTGCATTCACTCACTGTCTAACCCCTACTTGCTCCTTAATGACATGTGTCTTTATTCACTGTCTAACCCCTACCTGCTTCTTAACGACCTGTCTCTGTCTTCACTGTCTAACCCCTACCTGCTCCTTAATAACATGTCTCTGCATTCACTTTTGCAAGGATCCTGGAGGGGGCTTGGGAGTATGCCCATCCCGTCTACATGTGTTTTGTGGATTTGGAGAAGGCATATGATCGGGTCCCTCAGGAAAAACTGTGGGACCTGCGGGAGTATGGGGTGCGGGAGTATGGGGTGCGGGGGTCACTACTGAGGGCCATCCAATCTCTGTACTCCCAAAGCAAGAGCTGTGTCCGGATTCTCGGTAGTAAGTTGGGCCTGCCCACCAGTATGGTGGGCTCCGTATTGAATCGCTGCTGTTTGCAGATGATATGGTCCTGTTTGCGTCATCAGTATGTGACCTCACTGGATCGGTTTGCAGCGTTTGAGTGTGAAGGGGCTGGGATGAGGACCAGCACCTCCAAATCTGAGGCCATGGTTCTCAGTAGGAAACCGGTGGATTGTATACTCCAAGTAGGGAGGGAGTCCTTATCCCAAATGAAGGAGTTCAAGTATCTCGGGGTCTTGTTCTCGAGTGAGGGGAGGATCGAGGGTGAGATTGACCGGAGAATAGGTGCAGTGGGAGCGGTATTGGGTGCCCTTTACTGCACCATTGTAACCAAAAGAGAGCTGAGCCAGAAGGCAAAGCTCTCGATCTACCGATCAGTCATGAACAATGGGTAATGACCGAAAGGACGAGATTGCGAATACAAGCGGCCAAAATGAGTTTCCTCAAGAGGGTGGCCGGTATCTCCCTTAGGGATAGGGTGAGAAGCTCAGTCACTCGTGAGAGACTCGGAGTAGAGCCGCTGCTCCTGGAGCCAGTTGAGGTGGTTCGGGCATCTAGTAAGAATGCTTCCTGGTCTCCTCCCGAGGGATGTTTTCCAGGCACATCCAACTGGGAAGAGACCACGGGGCAGACCGAGGTACAGGTGGGGTGATTACATCTCCACGCTGGCCTGGGAACGCCTCGGGATCCCCCAGTCAGAGCTTGTCGATGTTGCCAGGGAGAGGGAAGTTTGGAGTTCCCTGCTGAAGCTGCTACCTCCGCGACCCGACCACGGATAAACAGTAGATGATGGATGGATGGATGTATTCACTGTCTAACCCCTACCTGCTCCTTAATGACCTTTCTCTGTATTCACTCACTGTCTAACCCCTACCTGCTCCTTAATGACCTGTCTCTGTATTCACTCACTGTCTAACCCCAACCTGCTCCTTAATGACCTGTCTCTGTATTCACTGTCTAACCCCAACCTGCTCCTTAATGACCTGTCTCTGTATTCACTGTTTAACCCCAACCTGCTCCTTAATGAACTGTCTCTGTATTCACTGTCTAACCCCAACCTGCTCTTTAATGACCTGTCTCTGTATTCACTATATTTAGTATTGAGATGTATGACAGCAGAGCAGACGGTACATGCTCAAGTGTGTGTGTGTGTGTGTGTGGGGGGGGGGGGGGGGGTGGTGGCTGGTTTAACCTTTGTTCCTTGATTACTAAGGACTCACAGGTGTTCAGCCTCACCAGCCCCAGACTCTGATCAGTCTGACTCGGGGCCAGGTGAGGCTGCTTCAACCAGACTCTAATCAGACTGACTGGGGCCAGGTGAGGCTGCTTCAACCAGACTCTAATCAGTCTGACTGGGGGCCAGGTGAGGCTGCTTCAACCAGACTCTAATCAGATCTGACTGGGGCCATGTGAGGCTGCTTCAACCAGACTCTAATCAGTCTGACTGGGGCCAGGTGAGGCTGCTTCAACCAGACTCTAATCAGTCTGACTGGGGCCAGGTGAGGCTGCTTCAACCAGACTCTAATCAGTCTGACTGGGGCCAGGTGAGGCTGCTTCAACCACACACACTTCACAGTGTATTAACAGCATGCAATTTATATCTGTCTCTATAAGTCTCAGTGAATTATGGATAATGTTGTAGAGGTGGACGTGAGGTGGACGCAAGTCCAGCCGATCGGCGGCCGCCGGATCAAATAAATGCTTATATGGGCTAGAACTGATTTTAAAAGGGTCTTGAAATATAATATACACTGTATATAGAGCAACACGACGTATGTCTTACATTATTGTTGAAAGTCTTTGGTATTTGTTGGAAACTTGTCCTGCGATGCGGTCTGCTCTCTAGATTAGACTTAGAGAAGCGACTTTTTGGAATTGGAGCCGTATCACTGCAGGATAATGGGAAATTAGTATTCTAGTATTCCGCTACTGCAATCCTCTTAACTTGGTTGATATCACCACTTCACGGTCACCAGTCTAGCCAAGTGTTGTGTACTGGACTTGAAGTGTCGTTAATCTAAATGTGGATTAATTCGATTTACACTTTATAACCAAACACTCAAACAACTAACATCGATACGTAATGTCCATGTATTAAAGTGTTCAACTGTAAACGCTTGTCGAACGTTGCTCGACCTATCTAAATCTGTAGTTATAGCCTGTATGAATAGGAGAGTACTATAAATTTTCATTCGATGATATTCGATTGGATTTCATTTGAGTTCTGCTGCCATTTGTCAGTCGGTGCGGACCAGCCATGAAAAATATGAACAGAAGGTGAAGAGACATAGTTCTTTAAGTACGGCCCAAGAAGAGCCTGCACCAGAATCATAATTAACTATCTCGGAATGTCCTAGGCGCCTAGGCGATCTAGTACCACGGAATACCAGTGACTACTTATGTCGTTTCGGAACATTATCAGGATGTCTTTGTCTAGAGGGTCTCCTGCACGGGCCACGCCAATCTCTACCGTGTGATCCTCGGAGCATTCTTGAAAAAGGGAGTACTGCCGTTCCTCGTGGGTTTGGTGTACGCAACGCTCCATGTAGGTACGCCTGGAAGCGGGGTCATACATGACGTGGAAATTCATTGTTTTAATTAATTTGCCTCTGTAAGTATGTAAGTATGTACACATCTAGATTGTGATGAGAATTTTGCGAAGAAGCAAATTTATGAAACTTCAATAGCTATATTTGAGGCCTACCTGTCTAAGAGATTCAAGACCGACTAGTGAAAGGACCTCTTCAACATAGTGATCCGGAGAAGATCCCACCAACTCAAGGATGCGTTGTACAGAAGAGTTGGCATCTACAGGAATGTTGACAAAGTTCACCCTGCCCAGTTCAACAGCTTTGATAGAGGAGTCCACATTCAAATCAAATATGAGGCAATTTTTTATGAATCTCAAATATTTTCGATTCGATTATCTTTCATAAATGAGGTCTCCATTTTCTTCTAAAATTGCATTTTCATGGTGTAAACTTAACTCTAAAAACCCTTGTTTTCGCAAAAATCGCTTTCTTCGCTTTCAAAATAAGCATCTAAAGTTTCGTAAAAAAGACTGTATATATCTATATATCTACTTATCTATATACCTATATACTTGTATCACAGCAAAAGTCTTAAAACCGGCATATTTGTCTTACCACTGCTCTGAAACCAAAACTGCTAGGAACTATTTCTTTATACCATGGGTTGATCTACCACTTGAGACAACGTGTACTCAATTTGGAGTCTCTACCACCCCTCGAAGGTACCTTTTTAGCAGCAAAAAAAATCCAGATTTTGATTAATTGATATAGTGTACACTGCGGTGGTGAACCCTAAGGGCCTTCACGGTATTCAGAGAAGACCCTGGAACCCTCAAATGAAAAAAAAAATATATAAAACATAATTAATTATATAAATACAGTTTAATAGAATTTTAATTAAATGAATAAATGAGAATCGTATCTGTGTTGTTGATCTGTTATATTACAGTGTTACGTTGATTTGTTTGTCTTTCTCGGTCCATGCACTACACATTTTAGTGGTTTTGTGTTATGCAACCAATCAGATATTTTTCTGGGTTGCTGGGAAGAATATCCTTCAACCAAGGTACTCTCTGTCCTTGAGCGAATGCCCTGGCCCTTAAACTGAATGAGAGCGTACGTTTGGATTGACAATTTGATCAATCAATTATATATTGATTTGTATCCAATGGGCGTATTCTTTCTGATTTCCCCACGGTTCCAGGGTACACTAGAACAGGGGTTCCCAACCTTTTTTGTGCCACGGACCGGCAGATACATGAAAAAAATCTCGCGGACCGGTTGTCAATTTTCACGGACCGGTTGTCAAAGTGTGTTGTCAACACACACCCCTAACAAAACGGCAGGGCTCGATTTCAGTATAAACGCGCATGTACACGGAGCACCCGTAAAAAACTGAAAGTCTCTCGTTATGCCGCCGATATATATTTAATCTATATATATAGATTATACCGCCCATATATACCGCTATATAATCTATATATATAGATTATACTATATTGTGACGCTTTAGCGGTGGTAGCCAGCTTGATACAGAAGACTGAGACAATGTTCTTATTTGATAGCCAAACTGGCCCAGATTTATTCCCTGCCGCAGCTCACAACTAACCCGGGGGTTGAAATGTCCACTCTTAAAAACAATAAACCAGGGTGGCAAGCCCAAAACGATATTCCTCCAACGCAAATAGTCTGTGTCTCTTTCTCCCCACCTACTCCACGCCGTCTCACCACACCCCCCTTTCCTCTCCTCCCACTCCCGTTCCCGTTCCCGTTCCCGTTCCCGTTCCAACTCTCGCGTGACTCTCTCACTCCCGTTCCCACGCAACCTGTTCCCCCTAGCGCTCGCAGCCAATGACCCTCTATAGTGGACACTTCCCCTCAAACACATGCAGGTAAACGAACACACACATACAACACCCAATGAACTCCCAAACCCCCTTTGTCCTGGAGGGAGACCCATGGTCGGCCAGGCCACAGCGTTACAATATATATAATCTCTATATATAGATTATACCGCCCGCCGTTCACCTATACTCAAATTATTTGAGTCAAATATGATGATAAACACACAGATGTTTCGCGGCCCGGCAGTAACACCTCCACGGCCCGGCGGTTGGGAACCCCTGCACTAGAAGACCCGTTAGTTCACTTGCTCGAGACAGAGGATCTAGCTTAGTGCTGCGTAGCAATTAATTAGAAGTTTTATTGTTTTTTTTCGGCAAAATGGCAACAGGTGAAGATGATGTTGTTGCGGAATTGTTGTTAGTACCCTTTTCAAGACGACCATTCAGTGAAAAGATGGACCTTCTGTGGTCTACAAAAGGTCCAGTTGTGATAGACATGGTTCGCCACTGGTACACTGGAAGCACACCTCGGTTTTTAAGTTGTTGGGCGACTAATAGTTGAGGGTTAATTTAATAAAAAAACAGTTTTTTTTAGTGATGTTACTTGATCGATGTGGAGGCCAACAATGGAGGCCACACATCCGTGGGAGAAGTTTATCGACTTTTATTTTGAGATTGGTCTAAAATATATATAATATGTGGCCTGAAACAATACAAAATAATTGTTAAAAATAAATGTATTAACAAAAAGATCATGAACCGTGCCGTTATATTCTACCCTCTCTATGACATTCCATTGCTTGGCAACCCAGGCAGTGCGAGCACAGAAACTGTCACCAAATCAGTATTTGAGTCATCTTATAGGTTCATAAAACCTCAGCAGGTTAGATTAGATTAGATTAGATAGATTAGATTAGATTAGATAGATTAGATTAGATAGATTAGATTAGATTCAAATGTATTGTCATTGCACAGCACAAGTACAGTACAGCGAAAATAATTTAGCATCTAACCAGAGTGCAAATGTTGCAGTAAAGTACATGGTATTATAATCTACAGTTTAAATATACAGGTTAAAAGACAGGTTAAAAGACAGTCTACTGGGTATTAAATGGGATATGAGCATAATAATAATAGGTATATATATTATACACAGGTAAGTGAGGTAGTGATCAGGGGTATGCAGTTATTGAAAGCAGGATAAATATATAGATGTAAATGTATATACAAGTGAGCATATATAAATGTATGGCATATATAAATGTATATGTATATACAGGAGTAGGAGCAGTTGTGAGATTTAAATATATATTACAGGTACAGTAAACAGGTATCTTAGTAATAAATATGTAAAGTATAGAGAGGTAGGTAGGTAGTTATTTTATTTTTTATTGTTATCATTGTTAGTCAAAGACATTGGTGGTGATTATTATAGGTGTTGAGCAGAGGTGTGGGGCAGGGGGGGGGGCAGCAGGGGGGGGACAGGTGGGGGGAGGTGGGGGCTGTCTTTGTGGTGCAGAGTTCAGGGAGATGACAGCTGAGGGGAAGAAGCTGTTCCTAAAAGCCTGCTTGACTCGGAACAAAGGTTTCTATAGCGCCTCCCGGAGGGGAGGAGGGCAAACAGTCCATGGTTGGGGTGAGAGGGGTCATCCACTACTTTTTGTGCCTTCCTCAGACACCGTTTGTGGTGGGTAGTGTTTATTGCAGGGAGGGGTAGTCCAACAATGCGTTGGCGTTTTCCCCACCCTCTGCAGCGCTTTCGGTCTGAACGTGCAGTTGCGTACGCACTGTGATGCAGTGGTGAGGATGCTTTCAATAGCACACCGGTAAAAGTTCACCAGAATCTGAGGTGACAGGTGGGCTCCTCAGTAAGAAGAGACGCTGGTGAGCCTTCTTTACCAGTGAGGCAGTATTGAGGGACCAGGAGAGGTCATCGGAGATGTGGACCCCCAGGAATTTGAAGCTGGAGACACGCTCGACCTCCACTCCGTTGATGAGGATGGGGGCGTGCGTGCCAGCTCTGGTCTTCCTGAAGTCGACGATGAGCTCCTTGGTCATCTTGGTGTTGAGGGCCAGGTTGTTGTCAGCGCACCACACAACCAGGTGCTGGACCTCCTCCCTGTAGGCTGCCTCATCGTTGTTTTTGATGAGGCCCACCACCGTTGTGTAGTCGGCTTGATGATGGTGTTCGTACCATGTACAGGAGTGCAGTCGTGGGTGAAGAGGAAGTAGAGGAGAGGGCTCAGCACACAGCCTTGTGGAACGCCGGTGTTTAGGGTGAGGGTAGAGGAGGTGAGATGGTTTAACCTGGTTGGTTAGGAAGTCTAATAACCAGTTACAAACTGAGGGGTTAGTGTCGAGGTTCTTGGTTTTCATGAGGTCACCAAGTTTGAAGATGAGTTTGGAGGGGATGATGGTGTTAAATGCTGAGCTGAAGTCTATGAACAGCATTCTCACGTGGGTGTTGCTCTCATCCAGGTGGGAGAGAGCGGAGTGAAGAGCTGAGGAAATGGCGTCCTCCGTGCTCCTGTTCTCACCGCAGTGGAGTTATCCAGTGAGGGTGACCAGATTTTAGGTGAGCCAGGACCAGCCTCTCGAAGCACTTCATGATGATGGGGTGAGTGCAGCAGGGCGGAAGTCGTTGCAGAGGAGTGTTTTGGCACTGGCACAATGGAGGTGGTTTTTAAGCACACTGGGACAACTGCCTGAGCTAGTGACAAGTTGAAAATGTCAGTAAGGACCTCGGTCAGCTGCTCAGCGCAGTTCCTGAGCACACGACCGGGAATGCCAGCAGGACCAGCTGCTTATGCCTATTTGTTCTGCTCAGTGCCGCACACACGTCTGTGGGGGAGAGGGGGAGGGGTTGGTGGTCAACGGGGAGAGTAGCCTTGGTGTGCAGTTCGGGGTTTTTCCAGTCGTAGCGAGCAAAACAATTATTGAGTTTGTCTGGGATGGATGAGTCAGTGGTTGGAGGGGAGTTGTTGGAGGGTTTATAATCCGTGATGGCCTGGATGCCCTGCCACATGCGTCGGGGATCGTAGTTGTTGAAGTGGTCTTCAACCCTTCGCTTGTGTTTGAGCTTGGCCCGCTTGATGCCCTTTTTCAGATTAGCCCTGGCTGAACAGTTGGCCAGTGCATCGCTCGACCTAAAAGCGTCACGTGCCTTTAGGAGTAGGCGGACCTCTCTGTTGGTGTAAACATGGTCTAATGTTCTCTCTCCACTTGTGGAGCAGGAGACATGCTGGTACAAGTTGGGGAGCACAGTCTTTAAGTTGGCATGATTGAAATCGCCTACAATAATAAAGGCTGCCTCTGGGTGGGAGTTATGCTGTTGGTTAATAGCAGAGTACAAGTTCCTTCATAGCTAGCTTAGTGTTAGCATCTGTAAGCCGCAGTTATAATGGTGGCTGTAATTTCCCTGGGTTGGTAAACACTGAGTAAACACTGGTATTCTAAGTTAGCAGAGCAGTGGCTCTCGATGGTGGTCGTGTCTGTGCACCAAGTCTTGTTAGTATAGATACACAAACCTCCACCCCTGGTTTTACCAGAGCCCTCAGCTGATCTGTCTGCTCTGTGTAGAGTGAGCCCCGTTAGCTCAATAGCACTGTCGGCCATTCCGCTGTTTAGCCATGTTTCTGTGAAAATCATCCCATTGCAATCCTTAATCCGTTTATGGTTGATAATCCGCAGCCGCAGTTCATCAATTTTGTTCACCAGAGATCGTACGTTGGCGAGGAAAACGCTGGGTAGCGACGGGCGATGTGGGTTAGCTCTTAGCCTATCACATAGCACGTAGCCCTCCACGGCTTCCTCTCCTGTGTTTAGGTTTTCTCTGCAGGCAATGGGTCCAGTCAGCCGGCCGTGCTGGGGTGAGATTCACCGGAGATTCAGCGTTGAGTTGAAGATCGCCGATAAAGTTGCCAGAATGATGTAATCGAATTTCAAAAAGATTGTGTGTATGTTATAAAAGCAAGACTGTTCTGTGTGAACAGACTAAGAATTATTAGTACATTACCGCTAATTTGCAAAAGATGGTCAGACGCTGGGTGTCGTGATGTTTACGCGCCGCCATCTTGGTCAACAAGGTCTGGTCTGACCAACAGAATTAAATACATACAATCAAAAACTGGAACCAGTTCCTTAAATACAATTTACTCAATTGATTTACTTTTTAGTTTGAGGTTTGATTCCACTTTTGATAGGCTTTATCTCTAAACCAACACCAGCTAAAAAAATATTGTTGTTGTTTTTTGATCCAACCATCAAGCTTAACAGACATGTTTGTCATAAAAAAGGTTATCATTTAAAGTAAACAAACATAAATACATATAGCGTGGATTTTTGTGGACATTTTGCAGGAGACCCCTGTGCATCTGTGTTGATGAGCATTGAGAAAATCATAAAAAGAGAAGATGGCAAGGATAATAACAGCTCAACCCACTTTGCAGCTCAACTTACTGGCCCCACAACTAAATATTGTCTTACAAAGATGCACTGATGGCCTCTCTTAGGTGCATATACAAGTTCACAGCCTGATTGGGATCTGTTGGTGGAGTCAGATGGGACTCCACCATGATGATATTGCACAGTTCATAAATATCTGGATTGCACGGTGTTCTCAGGCGAAAGACACATTAATTTTTACACAGTTGAACATGTTCCTCTTCAACTGGAGAAATGGGACAAGAAACTTGTCCCATACAGTTCAGGTAATGCAAACATCACATTTGGCCGACTGCTCACCGTTTCTCGATGGACCACTAAATTATAGCATCCACATGCCTCCCTCCCTTCCTCCATTTAAATCTCTCCTCTCTGACTCTCTCTGCCTCCTCCTCCTCTGACTCTCTTTAAATCCCCTCTATTCCCACTCCTCCTCCCTCGCATACACACACCTAACACACTGTAAGCTATTAACTCACCTGGATGAGCCCCATGCAACAAAACTGAAGGATGTTTTGGTCCAGAAACCCTCCATCAACGAACCCGTTGTCTCTCAGGTCTGCGAACAAGCAGAACCAGAACTCCACGCACTGGCTACAGAAGAAACACCCACCAATATTCAATTCAATTTAGCATACATCCACCGGTAACTGTGTAGCTGTCCAGAGTACTGCAGTTGGTTGCTAATGAATTCAACCCGGACCGCCAGGTCAGAGTAGGCTGTGCGACGAGTGTCCCGTTGCGTCCCGTAAGGATTCTCTTCACGTGTCTCTCGCTTATCTGACAACCGTGCCTGATGCTAAGCACTGACTTAATTTCTTTATATTTTAGACCAATCTCAAAATAAAAGACTATAAACTTCTCCCACGGATGTGTGGCCTCCATTGTTGTTGTTGAACTGACCTGGAAGTAGTAGCCTGCCTACGTTGAGCTGTATTAACTTTAGCGAGATCTCGCAAACGTTTTGCGAAATCTCGCAAAAAGTATTGCGAGATCTTGCAAAAGTACATCTTAAAATCTTCCCATTCTATGTCCTTTCCCGGTCTCCGCACGTTATAGAAAGTTTTCTTCTTGTTCAACAATAATAATAATAATAATAATAATAATAATAATAATAAACAGTCTATATAAAATAACCACATGGTAAAGCCTAGTGTGAATAAAATACTTAAAATACAAAAGTAAAAGGGTATTATGTCATTGTTTTTCGGAAATGACTTTGGTGAAACTATAGAGAACAAATTAACAAATACAGGCTTAGCCTACAATATGTATGATGATGAATTTCAAATATATATACATTTTAAGTAAAGCAGCATCAAATCAGACAATATCTAGTCTCATATCCTGAT
>CM051009.1:22358685-22361185 GCA_027704905.1 Muraenolepis orangiensis
CGTGTGAGGAGGACGGGGGGGGGGTGGGGGAGGGTGGGAGGGTGGGAAGGTGGGGGGGAGGGTGGGAGGGTGGGTGGGCTGAGCAGCCAGTGTGGCGTGGAGGATGTCCGAGGGTTGTTAGAAGGGATGTTGGGAGGAGAGGTGGCAGCTGCTGCAGGCGGGGTGGGAGAGAGGGCTGGCAGATGGTGTTTGATTAGGGAACAGACCGATGATGGGAGGAGAGAGAGATGGGAGGGGATGGGATGGGAGGGAGGGAGGGAGGGAGATGAGGAGGGAGAGGGAGGGGAAGAGAGCGAGAGGAACGTGGGGTGGGGGGGGGGGGGGGTATGAGAGAGGCGGAAGAGGCAGTTTGATATATAATTGGATGGATAAATGTATGATTCATTAATGGATCACAGATAGACACACACACACGGGGGAGATGGACAACAGAGAAGTGTGATTGACAGACAGAGGAAGAAGGAAGAGGTAAGATAGACAGCTTGACGGAAGGATGGAAATGATAGACGGACGATTAGAACGATAGACGGATGGATGGATGGATGGATAGATTCACGAATAGATAAAGATGTATGAGGTCAGGTGTAGAAAAACTCAAAACTCTTCAACAAGGCACCGGCACTTTACCTGTGACAGCCGCACAGAGAAGAGACACATGAGCATACATAAGGGAGTCATGTGATACAAAGGCAGGTGAACAGAATGAGTTATTAACACAGGTGACACACAGGGAAAACGAGTCCTGAACAGGGGCTATATATACGGCAGGATCGGGCCTGACGGATGAATGGAGGAGGCGATGGATAGACAGATGGATGGATAAGCGTGGACTTGTAAATATTCCAGATCCGTTGATTGCAGTTTTTTAGCGGTATCACCTTATTGATTCACCGCCATCCACCCCTCGCACGTACTTGATGAGCAATGTCTCAATAATAGGCCGAGCATTATAAGATTGACGCTCTCCAACTTGGGGGGATTGAAGCTGGAGTGTGCTTCAAAACATAATTGAAGCCCAAAAAGAGGCCCTCGGTGATGCTCGGCGACTCACGATCGTATTATCTGGTCTGTTCCCGTTCCCCCCCCCAACCTGAAGTACTCTCAAACGCCTCCACAGGGCTCTTGATCAGCTGTGGTTGAGTGCAGAGGAGGAACGCCTCACCACGTCTGGTCCCCCTTCCCCATCATGGCCTTCATCGACCTGATGGTGACAAACCACATCTGTCCCAGGGAGCGAGGTGGATCCTGAAGGGTCTGGAGGAATTGATCACTTGGGCTTCATTGAGCTTCAAGCCAGTGCAAACCAGATCTCTGATAGCAAGAGCATCGCCAGGTACCACTTCACCACTGTTGGCAGCACTCAGATACCTTCGATCAGTGAGAAACCATTGAGGGGGGCCAATGGAAGGTTTTCTACCGCAGCCTGAGGAACACGACATCCATTCGAGCGACAAATCAAGAACTGGAAGCATGGTTGGTGGCTGTGGACAAGTCATGGCCTTTCGGGGAAGTTCAAATCCTGGTAATACCAGCACAGCACACTTCAAGGGATCCTCTGGCCCCTCTTGGTCTCCGAAGTCCCGGTCTCAGCAGAGATCAGCAGAGGCTGTCAAGGTTGCAGAGTGGTCGCTGGTGAGCACAGTGAAACCTGGAAGGGCTGGCCTTGGTAGTAGCACAAAACCATGTGAAGCAAGGACCACATCCAGGCAAAGGGGAAGGATAGGAGGGCCATGATCCAGGAGGAGGTGCGAGCGTCAGTTGAGGAGGAGCCAACCAGAAGCAAGCGGTGGGGCAAAAGGTGTAATGGGTCGATCTTTGGGAAGCGGAGCCCTACAGAATCAGGTTGTGGCACCAGGCTGTGTATGAGTCATTTCACCGAGCCCGTTCTACTGGCACACTCTTAGCTCTGTGCCACAGGAGAGGGACCATGGGGGAGGGAAACTACACACACTTGGCATTGTGACTAAGTCCTCCAGGTCATCGCAGACCCCATCTGCAGCGGAATCAACCACTGCGAGCCCATCCGCCCGGCGAAGAAAACCATGGCTTTCATCGGAGCTGGTCAGAGGTCAACAGCAGCTTCCAGGACCTCCTTCTCCAGCCTGCTATCTACAGCACAAGACTGGGAGATGAAAGTTGTCACAACATTGAAGCCGGAACATGTCGCTGCTCTCCGAGGCCTCAAAGGTCATCCTCTTGGAGCACCAAGGTCCTTTGGGAAGACTGCATCGAGGAAAGCCAATGAGAGGAAGAGAGGTAAGGAAGCTGAGCCGGTGGAGCAGTTTGCTTCCGGTCTTCCCCTCTGAAGAGCCTACACTCTGCTGGTCATTACAGGAGCAAACAAACAAAATGGCCACAAAGATGGTCACAGAGGAGGCTGAAGTTGCCTTAAGGTGGCTGTGGATCACCTAGGATACAACACAGAATATGTGTCCAGGTGCATTGCAAGAAGTGTTCTACAAAGCTCTTTTGTCTGCCCGTACCATTCATATGACTCAGT
>CM051009.1:22391185-22393685 GCA_027704905.1 Muraenolepis orangiensis
TAGCGTATGGTGTATAGCGTATAGCGTATAGCGTATAGCAGGGATGCCAGGGTTACGGCCCGCGGGCCGCATCCGGCCCGGATGTCCGTCACATCCGGCCCTCAGGTGATAAGGGGAGAATGTATTTTTTATTTTATGTTTGTCTATTTTTTATTTTAA
The DNA here is from genome assembly GCA_027704905.1 of Muraenolepis orangiensis. Taxonomy (NCBI): domain Eukaryota; kingdom Metazoa; phylum Chordata; class Actinopteri; order Gadiformes; family Muraenolepididae; genus Muraenolepis; species Muraenolepis orangiensis. The sequence continues at coordinate 22,391,345 of CM051009.1, forward strand.
TTTTATTTTCATCAATTTTTTTGATTTTTAATTTTTTTAATGTTTTACATTTTCGGTGGAATCCGTCAGTTGGTCTGTTGCTGCTTCCCGCTTCAGCTGCAGCAGCGCCGGTAGTGCTGATTGAGATCAAAGATTAAGATGGCGTTATCAAAGAGGAGGAAGGTCGACACTGAAGGCCGAATCTTTCAGGAGAGATGGAAAAACAATTATTTTTTTTGGGAAGTAGGAGGCAAACCGGTGTGTCTTATTTGTTCGCAACAAGTGGCTGTAGCAAAGGAGTACAATATCAAACGACACTACGAGACCCACGCCGAGAAATACGGGGAGTACACAGGTCAACTTCGGACTCAAAAGCTTAACGAGCTAGCATCATCGCTACAGAAACAGCAAGCCGTATTCTCTAAATGTCGAGATACACACGAAGGTTAGTTTTATTTTTAAACATATATTTTAGGCCTACATATTGTCTTCAACTGAGTGTCTCAATTTCGTTATACCTATAATGACAATACATTTCATTTTATTTCAAGGGGCAGTGAAGGCAAGCTACATCATCGCTTGGGAAATTGCTAAGGCATCCAAGCCTTTCTCTGAGGGTGCATTTGTCAAGACCTGTATGCTGAAGGCAGCCGAGCTAGTTTGTCCTGACAAGCGACAAGCTTTAGTTAACATAAGCTTATCGAGGCCTACAGTGACGGAGAGAGTAGAAGAACTTTCTGGTGATTTGAAAAGTCAACTAAAAGACAAAGTGAAGTCCTTCATCGCATTCTCTATTGCTCTCGACGAGAGCACTGACGTGACTGATGTAGCCCAATTATCAATATTTATTCGCGGAGTGGATGCTTCCCTGAATGTCACTGAGGAGTTTGTGTCAGTCGTGCCAATGACAGACACCACCACAGCTAACGACGTGTTTCATAGCCTTGTCGGGGCCCTGGACGAGCTGGAGGTGGACTGGAGTCGCGCTGTCAGTGTGGCTACTGACGGTGCGCCTTCTATGATAGGAAGAAAGGCAGGAGTAGTTGTGAAGTTGAGAGAAAAGGTAAATGCGGCTAATCCAGAGCAAGTATTCTTGAACTTTCACTGTATACTGCACCAGGAGGCTTTGTGCTGCAAGAGTCTGAAAATGGACCATGTCATGCGTGTTGTTATTGACACTGTGAATTTTATCAGAGCCAGAGGACTTAACCACCGGCAATTTTCCGCTTTTTTATTGGAAAACGACATCCATCATGGCCTTCCCTATCACACCGATGTGCGTTGGTTGAGCCGAGGCGCAGTGCTGAAACATTTCTACAAGTTACGAACAGAGATAGCCGAGTTCATGCAGGGTAAAGGGAAGCCTGTGGTGCAATTGGACGACCCAGAATGGACCAGGGATCTTGCCTTTTTAGTGGACATTACGGAACACCTAAATGTGTTGAATGTTACTATGCAGGGCCGCAACAAACTCGTCACAGAGTATTATGATAGTGTTCGTGCTTTTCAAGGTAAACTGGTGTTATGGCAGACGCAGCTCTCCAAGCGCAATGCAGCTCACTTCCCCTGTCTAAAATCTCAGCCTGTTAATCATCAGAGTATGGACAAGTATGCAAACCTGCTTTCCGGACTCAGGCATGAGTTTGACAACCGATTCACGGTTTTTACGGAACTGGAAAAGGACTTTTCGCTTTTTCGCTCTCCATTCACCGTTGACGCTTCCGTGGTCCCAGAGGCGATGCAAATGGAACTGATAGAACTGCAGTGTTGCGCCCCGTTAAAAGATACCTACGCATCTGTTGCAATCGAAGTGTTCTATCAATCCTTGCCACCACAGTACCCAATGCTCACGGCCTTTGCAGGTAAAATACTTTGTATGTTTGGGACAACATATTTATGTGAGCAGGCCTTTTCCGTGATGAATATCAATAAATCTAAAGTGCGCAATCGCCTGACGCACGGACATTTAAATGATGTAATGAAAATAGCCACTGCCCAGCAACTGTCCCCCGATATGGACAAGCTGGTGAAAGTCAAAAGGTGTCTGGCTTCGACAAGTAAAATGTAGCTGAAGTGTGTGATATGGGTGGGAGGGAATAAAAGTGGTTGGGGTTGACTGATAGCCAGGCTAGTGCCATATATAGACATATGGGTGTGTGGAAATATGGGCTGGGGTTGACTGGCAAAGTTAATGTGCCTCATCTGTTGTCTATGTTTTTAGTTGGCTCATATTTGGCATATTTTTTCAAGAACCTTTTTGTTTTACTAATTCCTACTGGTTATTCAATCACATGACCTATTGTTGGACTATTTTATTCTGGCGCTTACTTTCTGTGACTGGTATAGGCCTACTTGGCCTGGC
>CM051009.1:22401185-22403685 GCA_027704905.1 Muraenolepis orangiensis
CACACACACATGCACACACACACACACACACACACACACACACACACACACACACACACGCAGGCAGGTGACCGAGGCGTGCACACACCTGCATGTCCTCCAGCTGCAGCTTGAGCTGCCTCCGTTCCTCCTGCCTCAGCTCCTGGCGGGAGCACACCAGCTGGCTGAAGCTGTGCTGCTGCTGGGGCAGACGCTGCTTCCGCTTGTTCTCCCGGTAGACCTCCCCGCCCCCGCCCGCCCCGCCTCCACCTCCGCTGACTCCGCCTCCAACTCCGCCTCTGACTCCGCCTCCGTCGCTCACCCCGCCGCCGCCCATCCGCAAGACGGGAGAGCGCAGCAGGGACGAGACGCAGTCCGGGCGGTCCATGCTGCCGCCGCCGCCGCCGCCGCCGCCGCCACCGCCGTTGTTGCTGTTGCTGTTGTGGTTGTTGCCCATGCTAATGATGCCGTTGCCATGGCTACCGCGGCCCACCAGCGGCGAGTGGCTCATGCCGCGGATGATGTTCTCGACGCGCGCCCGCTTGGCCCGCAGGTGCTCGTCCGTGCGGCGCTCCAGGTCGTAGGCCGAGAGGGAGAGCGCCTGGGCCGGGGCATGGGCCGGCTGCGGAGGAGGAGGAGGAGGAGGGGGAGGAGGGGGAGGCGGTGGAGGGAGAGGGGCCCGGCCAAAGGCGGAGGAGGGGGGAGGGGCGGCCAGGGAGGGCGAGAGGGAGAGGCAGCGGGAGGGGCTGTCCTGGTCGCCGGACGACGGGTTGCTGCACACGTCCTCGCCGTGGGTCTCGGAGCCGCCGCTGGACAGGGTCCCGCTCCCCTGGAGGGAGGAGGGAGGGAGGGAGGGAGGGAGGGAGGGAGGGAGGGAGGGAGGGAGGGGGAGATTGAGGGAGGGAGGAAGGAGATGGAGGGGACCAAGGGATGGAGGAGTGGTTGTAAGTCATGGATATGCATTTAACCCATCCTAGTATTAGGAGCAGTGGGTTTCAGCTATTGTATATACAGCCGTCCGGGGAGCGAGTCGGGGTCTGGTGCCTTGCTCAAGGGCACCTTGGCAGTGCCCCAGGAGGCCAACTGGCACTTTTTTTTCAAAGTGCCAGTTCTCATTCCGTACCTTGGTCAGGGGACTTGAACCGGCAACCCTCCGGTTCCCAAGCCAAGTCACCAACAGACACACTGCCGGTCAATGCGGGAACCCAAGCCTTTACATTGTGAAATAATCCTGATCTACTCCTGGTAGGTCTCTAGGTAGGTTTCTAGCTAGGTCTCTAGGTAGGTTTCTAGGTAGGTCTCTAGGTGGGTTTCTAAGTAGGTCTCTAGGTAGGTCTCTAGCTAGGTCTCTTGTTAGGTCTCTAGGTAGGTCTCTTGGTAGATCTCTAGGTAGGTCTCTTGGTAGGTCTCTAGCTAGGTCTCTAGCTAAGTCTCTTGGTAGGTCTTTAGCTAGGTCTCTTGCTAGGGCTCTTGGTAGGTCTCTAGCTAGGTCTCTAGCTAGGTCTCTAGGTAGTTCTCTAGGTAGGTCATTAGGTAGGTCTCTAGGTAGGTCTCTAGGTGGGTTTCTAGGTAGGTATCTTGGTAGGTCTCTAGCTAGGTCTCTAGGTAGGTCTCTAGGCAGGTCTCTATGTAGGTCTCTAGGTAGGTCTCTAGGCAGGTCTCAATGTAGGTCTCTATGTAGGTCTCTAGGTAGGTCTCTGGGTAGGTATCTTGGTAGGTCTCTAGCTAGGTCTCTAGGTAGGTCTCTAGGTAGTTCTCTAGCTAGGTCTCTAGGTGGGGCTCTAGGTAGGTCTCTAGGTAGGTTTATTGGTAGGTCTCTAGGTAGGTCTCTAGGTAGGTATCTTGGTAGTTCTCTAGGTAGGTCTCTAGGTAGGTATCTTGGTAGGTCTCTAGGTAGATCCTAGCTAAGTCTCTAGGTGGGTCTCTAGGCAGGTCTCTAGCTAGGTCTCTAGGTAGGTCTCTAGGTAGGTATATTGGTAGGTCTCTAGGTAGGTCTCGAGGTGGGTCTCTAGGTAGGTCTCTAGGTAGGTCTCTAGGCAGGTCTCTAGGTATGTCTCTAGCTAGGTCTCTAGGTAGGTCTCGAGGTAGGTCTCTAGGTAGGTATCTTGGTAGGTCTCTAGGTAGGTCTCTAGGTAGGTCTCGAGGTAGGTCTCTAGGTAGGTCTCTAGGCAGGTCTCTAGGTAGGTCTCGAGGTGGGGCTATAGGTAGGTCTCTAGGTAGCTAAGGGCGGTGGTGAGGAGGGCTGTACCTGGAATCCTGAGTCGGTTCCTCCATTGGTCACCATGTTGTTCTTCAGCAGCTGGGAGATGATGGTGGCCCCGGGGAAGGACATCATGGAGTCCTCGTACGAGTTGGCCCTCTTCAGGAGCTTCCGCAACACGTTGGACTTCTCCGCCTCGCCGACCAATGAGCAGTCCCCGTCCCGGTCGGAGGATGGCTGCGATTGGTTCATGCCGTCGTAGAGGAGGAGGGTCTCTCTGGTCCGCTTCACGCCGATGTCCACACGCCGCCGCTTGCTCTG
>CM051009.1:22430233-22435233 GCA_027704905.1 Muraenolepis orangiensis
TTACCGCTGTTACAGCCTCAGTGTATCAAACTACAGGTCACTGTCATTACCGCTGTTACAGCCTCAGTGTATAAACTACAGGTCACTGTCATTACCGCTGTTACAGCCTCAGTGTATAAACTACAGGTCACTGTCATTACCGCTGTTACAGCCTCAGTGTATCAACTACAGGTCACTGTCATTACCGCTGTTACAGCCTCAGTGTACAAACTACAGGTCACTGTCATTACCGCTGTTACAGCCTCAGTGTACAAACTACAGGTCACTGTCATTACCGCTGTTACAGCCTCAGTGTACAAACTACAGGTCACTGTCATTACCGCTGTTACAGCCTCAGTGTACAAACTACAGGTCACTGTCATTACCGCTGTTACAGCCTCAGTGTATCAACTACAGGTCACTGTCATTACCGCTGTTACAGCCTCAGTGTATAAACTACAGGTCACTGTCATTACCGCTGTTACAGCCTCAGTGTATAAACTACAGGTCACTGTCATTACCGCTGTTACAGCCTCAGTGTACAAACTACAGGTCACTGTCATTACCGCTGTTACAGCCTCAGTGTATCAACTACAGGTCACTGTCATTACCGCTGTTACAGCCTCAGTGTATCAACTACAGGTCACTGTCATTACCGCTGTTACAGCCTCAGTGATTTGCAAACTCTAGTTGAAACCAATCCACACCTGGGAGCGTTTAAATCGCTTTACTTTGCACACATAGGCCTATGCACAAATACTTCCCGGGAAAGTACATTTGCACGTTAAATTGTATGTGCTATGGGTATGTATCCAAATTATCACATGCAATATTTATTGGCTTCAAGTCGTTCGAATTTTTGACCTAGTACTGATTTACCTTATCCCCATTGAATGTAGAAAAATGAACCAAAATAATAATTATATCAGATTTTATCAAATTTTGATGTGACCTCCACAGTTCCAATGTCCCCCCCCCCCCCCCCGCTCCTCTCTTCTTGGAGAACCAACCACCCCCCCACCACCCACCCCCTCTCTTACTTGGGAATTGGGAACATCCCCCCCTCTCTTCCTGGAGAACCGGGGGGTTTGTGGCGGCCGCTGGTCGGGGGGTTGTCAGGACGGGCGGGCTGGGAGGAGACAGGTCTGGACAGCTGGGCGGCGGCGGTGGGCTCCACGGAGGGACCGTAACAGCCACCCCCCGGTGAAGGCTATACCCTCCACCAGGGGCTGATGAGGCACTGTCCCCATCTCCCCTACCTACCGGAGCGCGAGGCCTCTGGCCTGCATGCTGTGCTGCCTGGCAAGAAGTGTGGCCGGGCCAGGGCTGCTGAGGCCCAGAGCTTCCAGAGGGCGGCTACTTGTAGACGGATGCTTTTGACACTTGCTGCCCGGCCTTCCCTGTCCATTCCAGCCCTTTGAGACACAGCCCTGGTGGTGTCTGGTTTAACCTGGAGGCCTTGATTACTAAATGCACCACAGGTGTGAAGCCTCACCAGCCCCAGACTCTAGTCAGTCTGACTGGGGCCAGATGAGGCTGCTTCAACCAGACTCTATCAGTCTGACTGGGGCCAGATGAGGCTGCTTCAACCAGACTTTAATCAGGCTGACTGGGGCCAGATGAGGCTGCTTCAACCAGACTTTAATCAGGCTGACTGGGGGCCAGATGAGGCTGCTTCAACCATACTCTAATCAGTCTGACTGGGTGGCCAGGTGAGGCTGCTTCAACCAGACTCTAATAAATCTGACTGGGGCCAGGTGAGGCTGCTTCAACCAGACTCTAATCAGTCTGACTGGGGGGCCAGATGAGGCTGCTTCAACCAGACTCTAATCAGTCTGACTGGGGGCCAGATAAGGCTGCTTCAACCAGACTTTAATCAGGCTGACTGGGGGCCAGATGAGGCTGCTTAAACCAGACTCTAATCAGTCTGACTGGGTGGCCAGGTGAGGCTGCTTCAACCAGACTCTAATCAGTCTGACTGGGGGGCCAGATGAGGCTGCTTCAACCAGACTCTAATCAGTCTGACTGGGGCCAGGTGAGGCTGCTTCAACCAGACTCTAATCAGTCTGACTGGTGCCAGGTGAGGCTGCTTCAACCAGACTCTAATCAGTCTGCCTGGGGGGCAAGTGAGGCTGCTTCAACCAGACTCTATCAGTCTGACTGGGGCCAGGTGAGGCTGCTTCAACCAGACACTAATCAGGCTGACTGGGGCCAGGTGAGGCTGCTTCAACGAGACTCTAATCAGGCTGACTGGGGGCCAGGTGAGGCTGCTTCAACCAGACTCTAATCAGTCTGACTGGGGGGGCCAGATGAGGCTGCTTCAACCAGACTCTAATCAGTCTGACTGGGGGCCAGATAAGGCTGCTTCAACCAGACTTTAATCAGGCTGACTGGGGGCCAGATGAGGCTGCTTAAACCAGACTCTAATCAGTCTGACTGGGTGGCCAGGTGAGGCTGCTTCAACCAGACTCTAATCAGTCTGACTGGGGGGCCAGATGAGGCTGCTTCAACCAGACTCTAATCAGTCTGACTGGGGCCAGGTGAGGCTGCTTCAACCAGACTCTAATCAGTCTGACTGGTGCCAGGTGAGGCTGCTTCAACCAGACTCTAATCAGTCTGCCTGGGGGGCAAGTGAGGCTGCTTCAACCAGACTCTATCAGTCTGACTGGGGCCAGATGAGGCTGCTTCAACCAGACTCTAATCAGGCTGACTGGGGCCAGGTGAGGCTGCTTCAACGAGACTCTAATCAGGCTGACTGGGGGCCAGGTGAGGCTGCTTCAACCAGACTCGAATCAGTCTGACTGGGGGCCAGATGAGTCTGCTTCAACCAGACTCTAATCAGTCTGACTGGGGGCCAGATGAGTCTGCTTCAACCAGACTCTAATCAGTCTGACTGGGGGGGGCAGGTGAGGCTGCTGTAACCAGACAGCAACCACACACTCTCCACATATCTGTTGATATAATGTATATCAAAACTGAAAACATTTCTCGTGCTTTGTGCACAAAGCACTGATTTACACACGACATGTTGTGTACCAATGGGAAGGTATGCTCCTAAGCAGGTGTTTATGACCACTTTCGCCTTCCATTTATGTGTGTTAGTGAGTGAGTGTTTATGTGTTTGTGTGTGTGTGTGTGTGTGTGTGTGTGTGTGTGTATGAGTGCTTGCATGAGTGAGTGTGTGAGTATTTGTGTGTGTGCTTGTGTGAGCGGTGTGAGTATGTGTGTGTGAGCGTGTGTGTGTGAGTGTGTGTGCTTGTGTGAGCGTGTGTGTTCTTGAGTGAGCATGTGTGTGTGTGTGTGTATGCTTGTGTGAGTATATGTGTGTGTGTGCGTGTGTGTGTGTGTGTGTGTGTGTGCTGTACAGCTGGCAGCTCAGCAGACAGGTGGGCCAGCAGCATTCTCCTTCCAACAGTCGTAGCCTCACAAATGTTCATCGCACCCCCACCCCCCCCCCCCCGCCCCCCAACTGCCCCCACCCCCTCCATCGTCTCCTCATCTTCCTCTTCCTCCCCTCCTCTCCTTCCTCTCCAACTTTCTCCTCATCCTCTTCTCATCTTCGCCCTTCCCTCTCTCCTCAGTGTTTTCTCTGTTTTGGTACCTCGTTCCATCTCAATCTGGAAGGACATATGCTCCTCAAACATACACACACACACACACACACACACACACACACACACACACACACACACACACACACACACACACACACACACACACACACACACACACACACACACACACACACACCATCCCCCCCATCCAAGCTCCTAAAGAGATGTACATAAACATGAACATTACTGAGAGCAAATGGGCTTTTATGAATGTATTCTGCAGGTCACATGACCTGCAGTTTAGGTTTTAATGTACATCTGTTGACGGAAATAAATCACAAGACACTGAGTGTGTGTGTGTGTGTGTGTGTGTGTGTGTGTGTGTGTGTTTGTGTGCGTGTGTGTTTGTGTGTGTGTGAGAGAGTGCGTGTCTGTGTGTGATTGTGGGTGTGTGTAAATGTATGTGAGAGTGTGATTGTGTGAGTGTGTGTATGTATGTGTGTGTGTGTGCGTGTGTGTTTGTGTGTGTGTGTGCGTGTGTGTTTGTGTGTGTGTGAGAGAGTGCGTGTCTGTGTGTTATTGTGGGTGTGTGTAAATGTATGTGAGTGTGTGTGTGTGTGAGTGTGTGTCTCTGTTTGTGTGTGTGTCTCTGCGTTTGTGCCTCTGTGTTTGTTTGTTGTTGTGTGATTGTGTGTGTGTGTGTGAATGTATGTGTGTTTGTGTGAATGTATGTGAGTGGGTGTGTGTGGGTGTGTGTGGGTGTGTGTGTCTCTGCGTATGTGTGTCTGCATGTGAACATGTGTCTATGTGTTTTTGTGTGTGTGTGTGTTTGTGTATAATGTGTTTCTGTGTGTGAGTGTGAGGATGTCTCTGCGTGTGTGTCTCTGTGTGTGTGTGTGTGTGTGTGTGTGTGTGTGTGTTTGTGTGTGAGTGTCTCTGTGTGGGTGTGTGTCTGCATATATGTGTATCTGTGTGTGATTGTCTGTCTCTGGGTGTGTGTGTGTGTGTGTGTGTGTGTGTGTGTGTGTGTGTGTGTGTGTGTGTGTGTGTGTGTGTGTGTGTGTGTGTGTAAGTGTGTCTGTGTGTGTCAGTGTGTAAGTGTGTGTAAGTGTGTCTCTGTGTGTGTGTGTGTGCGTGCGTGTGTGTGTGTCTGCGTGTGTGTGTGTGTGTGTGTGTGTGTGCATCTCTACTGTACGTCTGCCAGTGTTCTCAAGGTCTGCCTCCATTGTAATTCACTCTGAAATGTAATTAGCCCAATACATTGCTTCTCCTTAAATATGCTAATTCAGACGGCTAACGGTGACCTAGAAACATCTCAATTCAACTTTACCCGGGTCTGCGTTTTCAAGTGGTTGCCTCTGTTCCTTCTCAAGTCTGTCCCAATGTGTGTACACATGTGTGTGTGCGTGTGCGCATGTGTACGTGTGCATGTACGTGTGCGTGTGTGTATGGGTGTGTGTTTTTGTG
>CM051009.1:22445233-22447733 GCA_027704905.1 Muraenolepis orangiensis
TGAGATCTGTAAGGAACGATAAATCCAAAAGCCACTGGTGGTCATCTTGTTTTGGATATTCTGCATGTTTTGAAAGCTTCAGAAGTCTTTGATTTCAGGCAACAGCTCAGTGAATCTCGCCAAAAACGTTCCTCTGCTTAGCCATCTAACATGTGTATGCAGCAGCAGGTCTGTGTGCACCTGTCTCCTCCAAGTGAGCACGGAACAACCTCCTCTGTAGACTCCTGGCCTGAACAGACCATACAATCTTCATTGCAACATACGTCACTTCTTTCATATTTAAAGTCTTCCCACACAGTGCTTGCTGGTGGATGATACAATGATAATTAAGGATGCTCGGGAAAGTGCTATGAAACCTTTAGTGTGGCCCACTATCGCTGGAGCACCATCAGTTTGTGATGGAGATGAGTTTAAAGACGAGTTTAAAATATTGGTATAAATGAGCCAGGGTTCCCGCGCTGATCTTAAAAAGCCTTAAAGTCTAAAATCCAACGATCCAATTTTTAATTTATGTTAAATGTTTTGAGATTAATCAAGCTCGCGAGGTAAACCCCCCGCCCCCCCCCCCCCCCCCCCCCCCCACTGTCCACTCGCCGCGCCGGGAGAGTGAGATTAAATCATGTCACATTGATACATCATTGTGGCCCCTGAGCCAAAATGTTTGGCCACCCCTGTTATAGGACATTAACGATAAAACAGAACATTGTTGTTCTATTTTTAGACATCTCGCGATCGACTGGGAATCTCCCCGCGATCGACACCCCTGATCTACACCATCCTCCAAAATCGCCAAGTGGTTCCAACCTTTAAAAAAATAATAATAATAATAGTAATGTATTGGCAATTTATTTTGTTGTAAACCTATATCATCTCCCTCATATTTTAAAAAGTTTCAGCATTTTCAGCACGCTTTTTAATTATGAAGTTTTGAGGGTTTTTTTCTGCTCCAATAGTTTGTTGGTGATGGTTCCTCTCAGGGAACCACACTTTTCCACTCCGTGGACCCTCCAGATACGTAGGGGAGAACCGCTGGGGTAGGGTGCACCGCCAGTCAGGTGGCAGTGAAAACAGGGGACCTCGTCGGACCAAACCCAGGCGGCTCTGGGGGGGGGGGGGTAGGAGCCTGAACATGTGCAGGAGGTGGAGCTCTACCAGTGCTAAGTGTGGTGGAGCGCTAAGTGTACATGGTACCAGAGTACCTTAGGCCGAAGGTCAATGATCGAGTTTGTTATCGTGTCATCTGACCTGAGGCCGCATGTTTTGGACACTCGGGTAAAGAGAGGGGCAGAGCCGTCAACCGATCACCATCTGGTGGTGAGTTGGGTACAGAATGGCGGAGGAAGCCTCTGGACAGAGCAGGTAAGCCCAAACGTGTCTCCCTGTCCGGGAGACCTTCAACTCCCACCTCCGGCGGAATTTCTCCGGCATCTCTGTGGAGGCTGGGGACATTGAGCCAGAGTGGTCATTGTTCAAAGCTTCTTTTGCTGGAGCTGCCGTTGAGAGCTGTGGCCTCAAGGTCATTGGTGCTTCAAGGGGCGGCAACCCTCGGACTTCCTGGTGGATACCAGTGGTCAGGGAAGCCGTCCAACAGTGGCAAGGCCCCAGTGATTAATGAGATGAAATGCTGAAGGCTTTTGAGGGGCATCCATCCAGGAAGTCTGGTGTTGTAGGTGTTGGCCTCCACCAGGGCTGCCTGTGTCATCTATCCATCTAGGTTTTCAAGGCGTAGTCATAGAGTGGAGGGATTTGCAGTATGGTGGGCTCATGCGTCACTGCTTTTTGCCGATGATGTGGTCCTGTTGGTCTCAAGATCTGTGACCTTCAGCACTCACTGGATCAGTTTGCAGCAGGTTTACCCCCAGTCAGAAGTGGCTGGGACGAGGATCAGCAACCCTAAATCTGAGGCCATGGTTCTCAGCAGGAAACCGGTGGATTGCCTACTCCAAGTAGGGAGTGAGTAATTTACCACAAGTGAAGGAGTTCAAGCATCTCGGAGTCTTGTGGGACGATGGAGCGTGAGATTGACCGGAGAATAGGTGCAGCGGGAGCGGTATTGGGTGCCCTTTACCGCGCCGGTGTGACCAAAAGAGAGCTGAGCTAGAAGGCACGATCTACTGGTCAATACAGTATGGTCAGTCTTCTCGTTCCTACCCTCACCTATGAAGTATGAGTCATGACCAAAAGGTTGAGATCGCGGATACAAGCCGTCCGAAGCTGACTGTTGTTACTCTGAATGTTCATGTTCTTACTGTCACTTCAACAACACTTGACATCCCAGTGTTTGTACTTACTTACTTACTCTGTCAGGGCATTCTCCTCATCTTTTCCAAGTTTGCTGTGTTTTATGCAGTTCACTTATGATTACGTCCTCTGATCTCCCCCAACTCTTCCTCGACTGCATGACTGACGTTGTAGACTTAAGTTCCGTGCTATGCTAAGATCTCCTGATCCCACGGTCCAAGGCCTCTTTTACCACAGAAGCGGGCATTGAAGCAAATCC
>CM051009.1:22467733-22475233 GCA_027704905.1 Muraenolepis orangiensis
ACAATGTTATGATAGTGTAATGTTAATGACAATGTTATGATAGTGGCAGCACTCCTAGCAGTTCAGTAGGTCACACTGCCTGTGGATAAATTACATTTCATTACATTAAAGTCATTTACCAGACGCTTTTATCCAAAGCGACTTACAAAAGTGTGTTCAACAAATGTAGGTAAGAGAACCACTCGTCACCAGTAGTCAAAACGGCATTTCATTCCTAACACGAGAACTAAACCAGTGCTCAGGCAAAAGCACAATTAGCTGGCAAACAATAGAACAAAATCGAACTAACAAACAAAGAAAACAATCTACTTAGTAAGACGCTAATACACACGGTAAGTCTAGTTAAAAGTAATAAGAGAAGAGGTGAGGTACGGTGACTCTGCAATCCTGATATCCGTGGGGAGTTCATTCCCTCGCCCCTAAGCGAGGGAGCAAGCAGACGCCCCGAAGAAGTAGCTGAGAGACGTGGACGGGCTGGGACGAAGGGCTTGACCATTGCCTTGGAGGTAGGAAGGAGCCGTTCCTTTCACTGCCCTTGTAGGCTACAGCACCAAGGGTCTTGCACTGGATACGAACAGCTACAGGGAGCCAGTGTAGAGACCTGAGATCTGAGAAGGGTAGATCTTCATGGGTCGGTTGAACACCGGACGAGCTGCAGCGTTCGGAACAAGCTCCAGGGTTCTGATGGCAGACTATATCTGTCTATTATCTATCGATAATTTTTTAATGCCATGAAGAAGCAGCTAGGGAGTTAGGGCCAGCTTGCTCTCGGATTGCGGACATTGGGGATCGAACCCGGGTACCCGTTGTGTCCAACACCAAGTGTATCTCATGTGTCTGATTTCCAGGTCCACACATCCAGCATGGCTCTCTATACAGCAGACCGTGACTGCCTTTGTTTCAGCTCTAACACACACACACACACACACACACACACACACACACACACACACACACACACACACACACACGCGCGCGCACACACACACACACACACAGGTGTATGAGCTAGAAGAGGCAGATGATGAGTTGAGTACTATGTGGGCAGTGATGAGTGTGTGTGAGTGTGTGTGAGTGTGTGTGTGTGTGTGGTTGTGTGTGGTTGTGTGTGTGTGTGTGTGTGGTTGTGTGTGTGTGTGTGTGTGTGTGTGTGTGTGTGTGTGTGTGTGTGTGTGTGTGTGTGTGTGTTTTGCATTTGAATGGAAGCTGAAGAGCTCTATTGTGTTTGTGGAGCACTCTGCACAAACACAGCTAGTGTTTAACAGACGTCTTTCACACCTCCCCGATTGTTTGAGTGTGTACGTGCGCACGTGTGTGTGTGTGTGTGTGTGTGTGTGTGTGTGTGTGTGTGTACGTGCGTGTTTTTGTGTGTGTGTGTGTACGTGCGTTTACACACAATTACAAAGCACTGCAAATGAAAAGGACCCAGGCTGGCACAAAATCTGCTTTGGTTTTGTAATATTCCCTCAGATGAATATGTACACACACAGACAGACAGAAAGACTGACACACAGACAGAAAGACACACAGATAGACAGACACACAGACAGGCAGACAGACAGACACACAGACCAGACGGACCAGACAGACAGACAGACACACACACAGACACACAGACATACAGACACACAGACAGAGACACAGACACATAGACAGACATACACACATACATACACACAGGCAGACACACAGACACACAGACACACAAATAGACCAGACTGACCAGATACACAGACACACAGACACAGACACACACACACACAGTCACACAGACACATAGACAGACACACAGACACACACACTGACACATAGACACACAGACAGACCAGACAGACCAGACAGACACACAGACACACAGACAGACAGACAGACACACAGACAGACAGACAGACAGACAGACAGACACACATACACACAGACAGACCAGACGGACCAGACAGTCAGACAGACAGACACACAGACAGACAGACCAAACAGACACATATACAGACAGACGTGTGTGTGTGTGTGTGTGTGTGTGTGCGTGGGAGTGTGTGTATGTGTATGTGTGTGAGTGTGTTTGGACAGACACACAGACAGATGGACAAAGAATCAGACCGGCAGACAGTGTGACGTTATCTCGCCCCCCCAGTGTTAGCAAATAGAGTTGCAGAGTTTAGCATACGAGCTAATCCCTCACATGGCCTCTGGATTACCAGCACCGGCACTGCCAAGAGTAGGGGAAAAAAAACCCATTCATCTATTCATTCATTCATTCATTTGTTAACTCATCCAACCGTTACTGTATATCATTCATTCATGAATTCCTCTGTTAATTCTTCATTCATCCGTCCATCTCCATCCATGAATCAGTTCATCCAGCCGTCCATGTTGATTCATCTGTGTTAAGTTAGAGTGTGGTAATGTCGACCCTCCCACCTTGCCTTCCAGTTCCTCATCCATCCATAGCATCTTCCTCCATATGGCTCTGTTATGGGCGGCAGTAGCTCAGTCTGTTGGGACTTGGCTTGGGAAGCAGAGGGTCACGGGTTCAAGTCCCCGAAACGCTCCTCGTCCTCCTGGGCTCTGCCGAGATGCACTTGGCAACAGACCCCCTACACTGCTCCCCGGGGGGCAGCTGTATATACAATAGCTGCCCACTGCTCCTCATACTAGGATGGGTTAAATGCAGAGAAACCCATTTAGTGTGTGTGTGTACATGTGTGTGACCAATAAAGAGGATTCAATCCTCCAAATTTAGATTTAGATCTTAGAGAACCCCATTTCATCCCTCACCCTCACCCTCACCTTTCCCTCACTGTTAACATCCTAACATCCATTATGTCCTCCGCTGCTCTCCGTCTCTGTATCACTGGTTTCTCCATCCCTGGTTCATGCCCTCACATTGCCGCCTCCCTCTGCTTCTCCGTCGCGCTTTCTTTGCATATGTCTTCTAAAAAGATAACAGCCAAAAGCTGTTAAATAATGTTTGCACATCAACTTGTGTCTCACATGCCTTGCCTGGCCATCCCTGACATATGGTGGTGGCGGTGGGGTGGCCGGAGAGCATTGGGTGAGTCATAAAGCTAGCCAAAGAATAATTTTTTTTTCCCCTCTGAGGAAACACCAGATGGGGTCAACGGAGAAGCCAAGCCCCCCGTCGATGGAACCTCTGTGGGCCGAGGTTGAAGGAGGAGAACCCCCCCCCCCCCCCCCCCCCAGGTGGACGGTGCAGTGACATCGCCCGGCGAGTTGGCCTCGCCGGGCGATGGAGGCACCTGGAGGCAACCAAGCGAAGCGATGGAACTTTCCGTCTCCCCGGGTTAAGAACACAGCGGCAGGAGGCTGACGATGAATGGATCCCCAATCCTCCGTTCCAAGTCCAAGACTGGAGGTTCGCCTGGAGCTCTAGGACACTAGTGGTCGCGGATCAAGGCCCAGAACCACCAGATGCAAGAGTGGAACCTGGCCTGCATGCAATTCCACATTTAATCAAAGAATTCCATGGCTGGAACAGCTAAAAGCGGACGATGGCTACCTGATCACTTCCGAGTTGTCCGTGGCCAAAAATTGCCGAAACTGGGAAATTAAACAAAGCATAAACCCTGAGGTCTACTGATATTACTTCTACTCCTTGGAGGTCGAGCCAGAGGAGACTCCTACATAACAATTAGCCTTTAAAGGTATTTTATGGCAAGTGGTGGAGCAAATTGGAGTCCACAGACATCCAACACCAAAGACATTTCCAGACATTAAAGACTGCACTAACCCAGAGATAGACCCAGTACTTTCCCTACTTTTACAACCCTGTCCCCCTGAGAGGGTTCCTATTTGTCATCAGTGTTGGTCAGAAGGGTCATATTAATCCAATGTGTCCTAGGGACAATGCTAGGACAGCTCAGCGGTGCGTTCTGCCCAGACACCAACACAGGATACTCTCCACTGTAACCCTGTTCAATTTCAGGAAGCACCGGCGGAAAACTGACCTCATCTCGTCCATGGGAGCCATTGAACCAGTGCTGGAGTGAGTGGCGTAACCCGGTGATTCTGGGAGATCCAAGAAGGATGGTACCTTCAGGGTCTCGTCCGATTCACAAGGACCTGGCCACCTTCCATCGCTTAAAGGATCAGGTGGTCGACGGACTGTCTGATTATGCTGCTGTCTAGCTCAATGATTGTGTCACCCACACATTCGCAAAGACAGAAACCCAGAACTTTGAGGAAAGTGGACAGTGGACAATGTCAGCAGAAGGACGTCCCAGGTGGCTCCGGGGTATGCAACCTGCATTATACAGCCCTGCTTTTGGTTGTTTGGTTGTTTTTTACGGTCTTTCCTGCAGACCTTTGCTTCTGGTGCAGTCTGGTGCAGGGCCGTTCTCCTGAAGGAGGGACCGGCTCCCCCCGGCATTCACCCCGGTAGTTATTGTGCTACAAAATAGCTAAGAAATAACTACAAAATCGATTTTCAGCCGGCCGTTTGTATGTTGGTAAGCAGTCATGAATGACTAACTAACAAACGTTCCTCTGAGATATTGAAGGTTCAATCCATGGCCACAGGGTTGCTGAGCTTCCCTGACGAGTGTAAACTCAGTACGAACATTGCATTGTAAATATTCTAGATTAGATAGGACTGTATCTCGCATTGAAGATAGACTGAAAATAGACAGAATGTTATTGTCACCGTATTTATGAGTATGCGTTTGTTGTCTTATTATGTAGCATGTAGCATGTAGCATATAGCATGTAGAATGTAGCATGTAGCATGTAGCAATTAGGACGTAGCATGGAGCATGTTGCATGTAGCATGCAAAAAAAAATCGAAATATTGAGGATGTAATCCTCTTTATTGGTCTCTGCACTTAACACATCCTAATATTAGGAGCAGTGGGCAGCTATTGTATACATACAGCGTTTTGGGAGCAGTGTAGGGGTCTGGTGCCTAGCTCAAGGGCACCTCAGCGGTGCCCTGGAGGGGAACTGGAACCTTTTCCCAAGTACCAGTCCTCACTCCGTACGTTTCGGGGACTTGAACCGGGCGACCCACTGGTTCCCAAGCCAAGTCCCAAAAGACTGAGCTCCTGCTGCCCAGACATTGCAGCATGTCGCTAGTCACGGGGCTAGCTCTATACCTCTAAATCGCGGATGCTATTTCCGCAGCAGTTGCATAAGTTAAGGCAAGGTCTTAAGAACACTTTTCGTTATTTTTGCTGGATTTGTGTTGGATTTGGTTTACATTTTTTTTCCCTTCATGTTTTGCACATGAACACTTGTGTCTCTCATGCCTGCTGTGTGTCTACCCTGACACTGTCTCTCTCTCTCTCTCTCTCTCTCTCTCTCTCTCTCTCTCTCTCTCTCTCTCTCTCTCTCTCTCTCTCTCTCTCTCTCTCTCTCTCTCTCTCTCCCCATCTTCTCTTCTCCCCACCGATGGGGCACTTAGGAGCTTGTTGTGTGCCAGGTCGACCGGGCAGCAGGGATTCAAACCCCCAGCCACGCTCGCTCTCAAGAGGGCGGTGGGACATTTAACTAAACGTCCCAGCACACACACATACACACACACACACACACACACACACACACACACACACACACACACACACACACACACACACACACACACACACACACACACCCACACACACACGCACACACACACACACCCACACACACACACACACACACACACACACACACACGCACACACGCACACACACAAACACACACGCGCGCACCACGCGTATTGACGTGTGAATCCAGTAAGAGCTAAATGGATCGGCCGGTGGTGGAGCAGAAGGAGAAGGCCTGCAGCAGGGAGCCAGTGACATGAATACATTACAGTTTTTACCCGTTTGCTTACGACACTGAAAGTGAAAGCTCAATCATCAACACCTAAAACCCATCCATCGTCCAGCAGCAGCTATACTCCCTTAAACCCACAGGCACTGACCAACAGCACCAACTCTTGTTGCATGCGTGTTCTGCTTGGAACCCTTATTTTTTGCAGTTCTGCAGCACAACAACTTGTTGTTGCAAAAACACCACACACACACACACACACACACACACACACACACACCTCTGTTTCTCATGGAAGACATGAGAAATCTCTTTGCCTGGAAGAGCATTGAGGCGCCTACAGTGGGACAGTGGTTTACCAGCCTTTCTAAAATGCTGAGCGGATGGAAAAATGGACTTATAACACCAAGGGGGATAGGTAAAATACCTAAGTAGGATACCTGATCCACCACCACATGTCTTCAATATACTGGAACAGTCTCTCTCTCTAAAAGAGAAAAATGGTAATTTAAGGCAGTGTGAGCCATGTTTGTGTGCATATTGTAGTCCTATTTGTCTGTGTTTGTTTTAAAAATGAAAAAAAACCTCTGTATATGTATATATATTCGATTTTATATATTTTTATATTAATCTTAAATCTAAATCTGGAGGATTGTATCCTCTTTATAGGTCACATACATGGACACACACTGTGGCATCACGAGGGGACAGAGGGGTTATAGAAGGGTGCTATATTCCCCTGGTGGACCAGCTGCAACATCTCAAAATGGCCGCCGGTCCACAAACTACATCTCCCAGCATGCCCCACAACTCTGACAGGTGTAGGTGCTTAAGCCACCTAATTGAACAGACAAAAGCCCTCAGACTCTCAGGAGCAGAGGGGGAGAACCGGGGAGCGCATGGCTGGAAGGAGCTGGAGACACGTGTTTAGAAAAGCCTCATTTGTGTTTGATGAACTGTGCTTGGGGGGGGGGAAAAAGCCCTTTGTGAGGAAATAAAACCTATTTCTATTTTAACTTTACTATTTTTACCTGTTTTGCCTGGAGCTCTGCACCGCCCCAACACTTACTAGCCCGCTGAGAGGGCCTTTCATGGTGTTACCACACGCACAGTCAAATGTGTTTCTCTGCCTTTACATCCCATCCTAGTATTAGAAGCAGTGGGGCAGCTATTGTATATGTATATATATATATATATGTATATTGTATATATATTGTATACAGCTGCCCGGGGAGCAGCGTAGGTAGGGCGATCTGGTGCCTTGCTCAAGGGCACCTCGGGCAGTGCCCGTCAGGTGTTTTTTTTCGGGGACTTGAACCGGCGACCTTCACGGGTTACCAAGTCCCAACAGACCGATCCATCCTGCCACCGCCTAGTGATTCGATTTTGATCACAAGACATTGTTTTTGCGACTCGAATCTTCTGTTTGACAAATCGAAATTCTGCTCACAAAGCTAGTTAAACCATTATTTATAACATATTTATGAGCGCAAAAGTAACCTTGTTGGCCCCTATTCACATTTAATGTATGAAGCACCAAGAGCCACGCATCCCTCCACTTGGTTCCACCAGCTCAGAGGGATCCATCAGCTATTGATGTTCCAGTATTGGTATTAGCGTCCTCTCTCATGCCTCTCATGATGTCGTCACCCCTTAAAGCGACAGCGCTGATATTCCCCGGCGCACACGGGGCAGCCCCACGGGGTCCTGACACGCCCGCTAGCGTCG
>CM051009.1:22480233-22482733 GCA_027704905.1 Muraenolepis orangiensis
ACTGTAGATGAACGACAGAGCAGTGGAGAACATGAGCTCTCTCTGATGACAGGGCTCATCCTATTATGGACAAATATATCTTCTCGTATGTATACCCTTCTTCTAGTATCTATCGATTACTGTTCTAAATATATTTCTATTTGACAGCTTGTTCTATTAAGTATCTCCTTATAGCTTTTTCTATACTTAATAGTATTCTGTTCGATTTTGATATATTTGATTATGGATCCTTTATATATATATATATATATATATATATATATATATATAAAAAGTATATTTATTTATTTATTTATATATGAAAAATAAGATATATATATAATATCAATAGATACATAAGTAGAAATGTGCTGAAGATATGAAGTAGTATATCATATATATATATATATATATATATATATATATATATATATATATATATATATATATATATATATATATATATATATATATATATATATATATAGGTATATATATTGTGGCGTGCACCCGTTGGCGGAGGGAGGACAACAGCGGTTGCGGTGGTAAAACAAATGATTTATTTGTTAAAACAGGTGGGGGTAAGGGGAAAAGGGAATAACGGCAAATCAAAACGGTCCTCCCGGCTGGGGTCCAATCTCCCCCTCTCTCGGTCGTTCCGGGGTAGCTGTCCGGGCCGGCTCGTGGGGTGTTGGTCCGCCTCCTGGTGCCCCCGTTAGGCAGCAACACCGCCGCCAGGGGTTAAGGCTGGGAACAGAAACACTCAGTTACAATCCTGCATTCGTATACAACGCGCACCTAGCGCGCCGCGGCTTGAGTCCGGGTTGGCCTGCGGCCTCTTACCACATACTGTTCGCCACCTCTTCGTTTCATGCTCTCCCTTTTATCCTCGTCTCCCGCTTCTTGAGTGGCCCCCTCCAGGTGCACGGCGTCAGGCCTGATGAGCCGCTCCAGGTGTTTCCCATTCGGCCTGACGAGTGGGCGGTTACCGTCTGAGCTCTCCGTGGTGCCAATCCTGCTAGGAGCTCAGCGGCGTAGTACCGCTGTTCCACCACCTGCCCCAAGGGTTGCCCAGAATGCTTCCCAGTGGAGCCCGGGGCGCCACATACCCCCTTCCTCAGCTTCAAGCCAGGGCGGGGAGTGCCCACCCAGACTACAGGCCTTCTGACCTTCGGGACAGGGCATCTGCGTTCCCATGCAAACATAGGTACAACCTGTCGGTAGTATCCCCCTCCTCTACGGGCGCCTCCTGGCGTCCAACCCGGCTTGAAGGGGTATTCCCGGTGGCATTTGAGGGAAAACAACAGATCCCGACAGTAGCGGCGCGGGGGCCAACCCCGCTCCTCTGGACCGTCTGCGTCCCAGTCGATGATCCGAGATTTGGTCGGTGGGAGTCCTCTCTGGAGGTCTCCTCTGGACCCTCCTCCAGGGGTCTCCGCTAGGAGTCTCCTCCGGGACCTCCTCTGGTGTCTCCTCTGGTGTCTGTTCTGAACCCCCTCTGTAGTCGACAGACGGGGGCCAGCGGCGTCCTCCGGCGGGGGCGGAGCGGCGTCCTCCGGCGGGGGCGGAGCGGCGTCCTCCGGCGGGGGCGGAGCGACGGCCTCCGGCGGGTGCGAAGCGGCGTCCTCCGGCGGTTGCGGAGCGGCGTCCTCCGGCGGGTGCGAAGCGGCGTCCTCCGGCGGGTGCGGAGCGGCGTCCTCCGGCGGGTGCGGAGCGGCGTCCTCCGGCGGGTGCGGAGCGGCGTCCTCCGGCGGGTGCGGAGCGACGTCCTCCGGCGGGTGCGAAGCGACGTCCTCAGGCGGGTGCGAAGCGACGTCCTCAGGCGGGTGCGAAGCGACGTCCTCAGGCGGGTGCGAAGCGACGTCCTCCGGCGGTTGCGGAGCGGCGTCCTCCGGCGGGTGCGAAGCGACGTCCTCCGGCGGGTGCGGAGCGGCGTCCTCCGGCGGGTGCGGAGCGGCGTCCTCCGGCGGGTGCGGAGCCAAAACGCGGGGCCATTCCTCTCTCGGCCACTTTCCCGGAGTCCTTTGCGCTGCGAGCTGCGCGATGGCCTTCTGCAATCTTTGTTGCCCCTGCAACACTGTTGCCAGCAACTCCCTTAAGGCTGGACTCAGGTCTTCGGTTGTGTGCTGGGTCAACATGCCCGCATCCTCCACCATTTGTGGCGTGCACCCGTTGGCGGAGGGAGGACAACAGCGGTTGCGGTGGTAAAACAAATGATTTATTTGTTAAAACAGGTGGGGGTAAGGGGAAAAGGGAATAACGGCAAATCAAAACGGTCCTCCCGGCTGGGGTCCAATCTCCCCCTCTCTCGGTCGTTCCGGGGTAGCTGTCCGGGCCGGCTCGTGGGGTGTTGGTCCGCCTCCTGGTGCCCCCGTTAGGCAGCAACACCGCCGCCAGGGGTTAAGGCTGGGAACAGAAACACTCAGTTACAATCCTGCATTCGTATACAACGCGCACCTAGCGCGCCGCGGCTTGAGTCCGGGTTGGCCTGCGGCCTCTTACCACATACTGTTCGCCACCT
>CM051009.1:22525233-22528470 GCA_027704905.1 Muraenolepis orangiensis
CAATTTTTACAGAGATATCTGACCGGCCCGGCTGATTTGGTGTGGAGAGAGGTGAGCAGCTGCATTCTCAGACGCGTGAGTAACCTGGGGCTGGATGCTGCTCTGTTTTTAACAGATTTAAACATCTTAAAGTTAAGTGGGCTACCTCCTTTTTATCAGGGCGTTTTTAAGTCTTGGGCCCTTTTTAACCATAAAAGGTGTCCAAAGACTGACTCTCTGTACTGGTTGTTGAGAGAGCCTCTGATCCACAAAGCCAGGTTGGACGTCAGCAGCAGCGAAACGCCCGGCCTGACGGTGGCGCTGTGCCGATCCAAAACCCTGTGCCTTCAGCAGCTGGTGGATGCAGTGGGGCCGGAGCTGAGCGATGCCCAGGCCCTGGGCTCTCTGCTGGGTCTGCACTCGGTCCGGGTGGCCCAGAGGATTCTTCAGCTCTGGAGCCAGATCCTCTGCCCTGAGGAAAAAAGACTGCTAAGGAGCTACGGACAGGGAAGAGCCAGGCCGGACCCAGCAGACCCTTTCCCGGAGATCTACCTGAGCCCAGGGCTCGGAGAACTGACCGGCCCCCTGCTCCAGGTCGCAAACTCTGTAAAGATGACAATACACAGAGCTGACAAGAGAACACTCTACATGAACATTGTAAAGACGACCAATAAGAATGTGCTGAAGGACAGGGCCTCCACTGTGTGGCGCACTAGACTGGGCGCAGGAAGTGGACCAGGCCCACAGTGGAGGATTTTATACAAACCTCCCATAAAAAAACGTACTGCCGACCTTCAGTGGAGAATTTTGCACGGTGCCATTGCCTGCAATTCCTTTATCTCCAATATTAATCCTGCTGTTTTTAACAAGTGTCCATTTTGTGGTTTTAGAGAGACTGTGTTCCATGTCTTTACAGAGTGCAAGAGACTCACAGGTTTCTTCTCTCTTTTAACATGGGTCTTTAGTCTTTTTGGTATAGTTTTTACCGAGAGTGTTTTTATCATGGGAGCTCCATGTAAAAAAACAAATAAAGAAAAGTGGCAGCTCCTGAACTACCTCTCTGGTGAAGCAAAAATGGCCATTTATTTAAGTAGGAAAAACAGAGTAGAAAATAGGAAAGGGGAAGAGGCAAAAGCGATCTGGCTGTGCAACATCAGAGCCAGACTCTGGTTGGAGCATCGTTTTTATAAACACGTTGGGGATCTGGATGCTTTTAAACAGCGGTGGTGTCACGGAGACATTGTGTGTTCTGTTGTGGATGAGGATTTGCACTTTGCACAAGTTTTTAAAACCTAGGTTTTAATGTACTATTTTGAGTGATTTGGTTTTTTTCTTTGTTCTGTTGTTTTTTTGTTTTTTATTTTTGTTTTGTGTTTTTGCACAATGAAGCACTTTATTTGATCACAATTGATCTAGTGTAAATAAAGTGTTTTTGCAAAAGTCAAAAGTCTTCTTCTTCTTCTTCTTCTTCTTCTTCTTCTTCTTCTTCTTCTTCTTCTCATCCTCCTTCTCCTTCTTCTTCTTCTTCTCATCCTCCTTCTCCTTCTTCTTCATAGGAAAGTGTTTATGTGTGTGTTGTGTGTGTGTGTGTCTGTGCGTGCGAGTGCACAGGAGGTCCGTTGTGCGTTGTGCCGGGGCTTGTTGTGAGAGAAGGTCTTAATCTAGCCACCGCCATTAGCACCGGCGAGACCTCCTCCAGCCCTTTAGCCTCAACACCCCCCCCCCCTCCTCCCCCCCTTCTCCAACCCCCCCTACCCCCCCCCCCCCCACCGGCCTGACGGCATGCCCGGACGCGGAGCCCCATTGGTGGGTTGGGTTGTTGGCTGGCAGGGGCAGGAGAGCGGAGGGGGGTCTTGGGTCTATGGCTTGGCCCGCCGCCCCGGTCCTTGTCCTGCCGCAGTCCGTAGAGTCCTCCATCCTGCTCAGACTTGGCCCCAGAACCACCACCCACACCCCCCCTCGCCCCCTACCCCCCTGCCCGACCACCGCCCGCACCCCCCCCCCCCCCCCCTCAACCCAACACCGCCTCTTGTTGGCCCCCGGCCCGGGAAGAGGAGAGGAGGAGGAGGGAGGAGGAGGAGGAGGGAGGAGGAGGAGGAGGAGAGGAGGGAGGAGGAGGAGGAAATGAGGCGGTGGAGGTGGTGGTGGTGGTGGTGGAGGTGATGGTGGTGGTCGTGGTGGTGATGGTGTTGGTGATGGTGGTGGTGGTGGAGGTGATGGTGGTGGGTGGTGGAGGTGATGGTGGTGGGTGGTGGAGGTGGAGGTGGAGGTGGAGGTGGAGGTGGAGGTGGTGGAGGTGGAGGTGGAGGTGGAGGTGGAGGTGGAGGTGGAGGTGAGTGGGGTCGTGTTGGTGATGGTGGTGGTGGTGGAGGTGATGGTGGTGGGTGGTGGAGGTGATGGTGGTGGGTGGTGGAGGTGGAGGTGGAGGTGGAGGTGGAGGTGGAGGTGGAGGTGGTGGAGGTGGAGGTGGAGGTGGAGGTGGAGGTGGAGGTGGAGGTGGAGGTGGTGGTGGTGATGGTGGTGGTGGTGATGGTGGTGGTGGTGATGGTGGTGGTGGTGGGTGGTGGAGGTGGAGGTGGTGGAGGAGGAGGAGGAGGAAATGAGGTGGTGGTGGTGGGTGGTGGTGATGGTGGTGGTGATGGTGGTGGTGGTGGTGGTGGGGGGGGGAGAGAACAGAAGTGTTTTGGTTGATGTGCAGTGGAGTGAGGAGAGGTGAAGAGGCTCACAATACTATCAGAGAGCTAGCGTCCATGTCATACACACACACACACACACGCACGCACGCACGCACGCACACACGCACGCACACACCGACACATTCACACAGGGTTACAAGGACATCACACATACACCCACACAGGCGGACACACACTGACAACCACAAAGGGTTACAACGACATAAACATCTCACACACACACACACACACACACACACACACACACACACACACACACACTTACTTGTACACACACTTGTACACACACACACACACACACACACACAAAAATGCTGTGTTTGTTTGTCTTTGTTTATCTGCGCTCTTCACACACAGAAGGGCAACAAAGGATGAGAGAATAGAAGCGGAACAAGGCCAGCCGAAACAGAGCAAAACTACCATGGAAAGAAAAGACAAAAAAGCTAAGAGTTAAAGACACAAAGATACAACAACCAAGCAGAGCTGCTGGTCGGGAGGCAACAAGCCAGGCCAAAACCACCCTGACTCCAAACTCAAACGTCTTGTCTCTGTTTCTTTCCTT
>CM051009.1:22549470-22551970 GCA_027704905.1 Muraenolepis orangiensis
GACTTGTCCACGGATTTCAGCCAGCCATCCAACTCAGTGCAGGTCGACTGGATAGATGTTGTGTCTCTCAGAGAGCAGTCAAAAACTTTTCCCAAGCTCTTGACTGGCTTCTCTGAGATAGATGGGATGGCTGTGTCTGCGATGTTAAACCGGAACTTGTCCACCACCTTCCCTTTCCTCAGCACCATTGATCTGGATTTGGCGGGTTTGAAACGCATCCGGGCCCACTCCACCAGCTCTTCAAGCCCCTTCAGAATCCACCGGCAGCCTGGGACTGATTCTGTCATGACTGTGAGGTCATCCATGAATGCCCTGGTGGGTGGTTGCCGTTGTCCGGAATTCGTGCGGGGCCCTCTGCACTCTGGCTCAGCAGACTTAGTGAGCATGTTCATGGCTAGGGAGAACAATGTCACAGAGATAGTACACCCTGTGATGATACCGATCTCCACCTTGTGCCAACTGGATGTTATTGCTCCTGAAGAGACCCTCATCCTGAAATTGCTGTAATAATCAGCGATGAGGTCTCTACACCTGCTTGGGACATGATGTTTTGTCAAAGTGAACTGAACCAGCTTGTGTGGAATGGAGCCGAATGCATTCTCCAGGTCAAGCCACAGCACTGACAGGTTGCCCTTGTTCTCTCTGGCCTCCCGAATAAGCTGTGTCACCACACCGGTATGCTCCAGACATCCTGGCATTCCTGAAATGCCACCTTTCTGGACAGATGTATCGATGTAGGTGTTCTCTGCCAGGTAGGTACACAGCCGTTTGGAAACAGCGCTGAAGAAAACCTTTGCCTCAACACACAGCAGGGAGATGATGCGGAACTGGTCTAGCTGAGTGGAGTTTTCCTCCTTCGGGATCCATACCCCTTCAGCCACTCTCCATTGATCAGGGATCCTCCCCCTTCTCCAGAAGACTCGCAAGATGTACCACAGACGCAGCAGGAGTTTGGGACAGTACTTATACACTTTGTATGAAGTGCCACTCGGTCCTGGAGCAGAGCTTGCCCTTGCTTTGCGGACAACCTCCCTGACTTCCTTTAGCTGCAGCTCCGACATGTCGAACTGCACTTCTGGTTCAGGGGGGTCTATGAGGTTGTTACACTCTCCCAACTCCTGCTCTCTTGCGGGGTCGCTGTACGTCTGCTTCAGATGTTGGTCTATGTCATCCTGCGAGGAGGCCAGTTTGCCACTGCGCTTCTGCCCCAGCAAATCCTTAGTGAACTTGAAGGGGTTAGCGATGAAAGCAGCACGTTTACGTGCTCTCTCGCGCCGCCGCCTCCGATGCCACTCGGCCCGGCGGAGAACTCTGATGTTTTTCCGAAGGATGCACATTAGCTGGGCTAGGCCAGTGCGTTCCTCTTCTCCTGCCGCCTTGTACTGGGACTTCAGCACTTTCATCTCCTTTCTGATGTTGTGGATCCTTACAGCTCTTTGATTCTTTGAGTAAGATGTTCCGGAGCTTTTCTTCTCCTCCTCGCCGAACCGTTCAGCTGCGATGCTGACAATGATTGTTGTCATAGCTTGTAGCTTCCTGTCGGCCTCTCCCTTCGCCATTGCCTCCAGAATTTGGTCGACATCGTCATCGAACTGCTTCCAGAGTGAGGTCATGCTAGCTGCAGGCCATTTGATCCGCCTCCTGTCAGACTTGATGCTCGAGGGAGTTGTCTGCAACACTTGGAGGTTCTGGGCACTATGGGGTGACTCCGGGCCTGGCACCTCCTGCGTCTCACCAGGTGTAACACCTGTGCGTTGTGTTGCTTCTGCTCCCAACGGGCACTTCATCCTCGCTCGGTGGATCTTTAAGCCATGGATGTTCTTGCAGACTTTACCGCATGTACACTGCTTGCTCATAGTCGTTTGTCCGTTGCCTGGGTCTGTTACCGTTGTGTCCGTCAGACTGGGGTGCTCATCCTCCCCCCCTCTCGGGCACCCCTGGGGGTATTTTTCCATTAAGTTCATCGTAGCTTGGTTGGGTTCCTCCTCTCAGAGGATGCAGATTGGGTTGCCAACCCTTTCTGCCCCGGTTGCCGTCTCTCCGGGCTGTCACTGACTCTCCAGTAGTCGCCACACTATTCATGGTTGTCATCCAGTCTTTCCTGGCTGTCACTGATCACTCAGGGTATTCGCTGTGTACATACATCTACTGATGCCTAGTCTGGACACATCTTCAGTGATGTTCCTGGAATCATAGGACGTTTCGGGTCTCGCAACATCATACGCCCTCCTCCAGGTGACCCAGCCGGGGCTGATCAGACCCCAGCTTGTGTCCAGACGGCTAGCTAGCTACCATGACTCCATGGCTCCCCTCTTTTGAGCCACAACCATCTTGAGGCCCTCTCAGCCGCATCGGTGGTACTGCGGATGGCTCTCCTCTTTCTCACTCCCTCGATGCCTAAACTGCTGAAGGCTCTGACCAAGGAACGGGCTGCGAATCCTCTGCATCCAACTTCCGCCGGGAAACACCTTGCTCTCCAACCAGCCTGCTGACAGTCGCT
>CM051009.1:22561970-22571970 GCA_027704905.1 Muraenolepis orangiensis
CAGAAACCAAGGCCGTCGCTTTGTAACATGAGGATATGGAGGAGCGGAAACTGAAGCGAAAGAGTCCCCGGCCCTCCTCCTCCTCCACCGCCAACTCGGCGGCCCCGGCGGGAGGCTCTGGCCGCAGGGCCGCCACGGGCGACGGCCAGCAAACGGGGACTCACTCCAGCCAGAAGTCCAAGAGCAGACGGTAGGTACCTCGCCTCGGGATGCTTCGGCGTTTCCCGGAGGCCACATTGGATCCATCATGTTTTGAAATATGTATATGTATATATTTATAGTATATACATAGTATATATGTATCTACAGCTGTTCACTACCTGCTGTATACATATAGCTGTATATATATATATTTATCTACAACCTGCTCTTTACCTCTTGATACTTGTATACTTACCTGTATATACTGTATGTATATGTATATACTGTATGTATATATATATATATATATATATATATATATATACCTTTACCTTAGACAGTTTTTACATCCTATTTAACCACTGTACGTTATATATCACCATGCACTTCACTGTGACATTTACACTCTGGTTTAGATGCCAATTTATTTTCGCTGTACTGTTCTTGTGCTGCGCAATGACAATACATTTGAATTGAATCTCATCCAATCTAAATGAGACGTTGGATTCTAAGGATACCTTTTAATAGTGACTACGTTGTGGACGTTGACGTTTGAGCCCCCCGAACCCTGTCCTTTTTTTTCCGCTTCACCCGCTAAAACGGACTTCTGTTGCAGGGGAGTCCGAGACAAATCCAAGCCTCCGCCTGCCTCGGCCGCGAAGGCTAACTCCGGGCCAGGGCCCCCCATCATCCAGCACTCGTTCCTGACGGACGTGTCCGATGTCCAGGAGATGGAGAAGGGCCTCCTGGGTCTGCTCAATGACTTCCACTCAGGAAAACTTCAAGCGTTTGGTATGCTTTTTTTAAAAGGGATGACACACGTTGGGGTCTTCACCCACAGATCAATAGTTTTGTGGTTAAAATCACCAAATAGGTAGAGGGTTATGTCTTTATCTGTCAGTATTTGATCTGAGATGGCCGGAAGCGTAAGTACAGCCCTCAGTGTTGTGTTGTGTTAAGTTGATCAGTCCTAATGTGTTAGTGTCAAAATCGTTGCCATTGTTTGCGGCAACTACTATGTCAACTATTTCGCTGACAAGTTACATTTCAGTTTGATGTCTTCTTTAGCCTAACCCTATACTCTGACCTCCATCCAGAGCACTGGTAACTGGCAACCAGTTGGTGCTTCCGAAGCAAAACTATCAACAGCTACCATCATGCAACGTGTGCTGCTGTCAATACTAGCCTGACACGTCTGCTGTGTGAAAAATATTGCGAAATAAATCCTCCACGACTTGAAGTTGGTTGGTGGAGCCTTTGAAGGGCTCAGGGCTCGGATCATTGCTGGTGCGTGTCAACCAACACACCCTCTCCTCTCCTCCTTTGGATCCACAGGGAACGAGTGCTCCATCGACCAGATGGAGCAGGTGAGGGAGATGCAGGAGAAGCTGGCCCGCTTGCACTTTGACCTCCACGGCGAGGTGGACGAGATGCCCGAGGACCAGCGCAAGGCGGCGTGCGACAGCAACATGGACAAGTTACTAAACAACGTAAGGCCGGGAGCTGAGGGGCTCGGGGGGGGGGGGGGGGGGGCGGTGGTGGTGGCTGTGAACTAGCGGTGCCCAACACATGCACTCCAGCAAACGAGTACTCGTTTGCACTAGCAAATTGTAAAACTATTACAAAAACATCGTAATCTTTAATCTTTAAAACGTGTTTTTTTAAACTTGTTTTTTAACCTGTGATTCCTGCAAATGGTTTTCTTTATCTTTTTATTTTTTAATTTTTTATCATGTACTGTAGCACTTTGAGATTTGTTTAAAATGTAAAGTGCAATACAAATGAAATTTATTATTATTATTATTATTATCGTAATCGGAAATCGGTTTGTAGTTATTTGTTCCACATCTTACACATACATTAAAAAAATCTAAATCTGGAGGATTGAATCCTCTTTTTTGGTCGCATACATGTACACACACACACACACACACACACACACACAGTGATATTAGTTTCTCTGCATTTAACCCATCCTAGTATTAGGAGCAATGGGGCAGCTATTGTATTTACAGCAGTGTGGGGATCTGGTGCCTGCCTTGCTCAAGGGCACCTCGGCAGTGCAGCCCCAGGCGTTTCGGGGACTTGAACCAGCGACCTTCTGGTTCCCAAGCCCTTAACTCCAAACAGACTGCGCTACCCTGCTGCCCAATATATGCAATGTTTTGGAGCAGGATATACATCGCTACATAATCAAAAGCCTTTAGCTGTTTATGTCGTCATGCATTGTTATTGAGAGGCTGTGTCCAATGTTACGTTTTCTGGCCCACGTGTGACAAAGTTTTTCATATGACGCCAAGAATGTCCTGACATCGATACTGACAGTGAAATGTGTAGCTTAGTTATTATTATTATTATTATATTTCAATATTTCTACACAATAGGCAAATTACAAGTGACCTTGCCTGGTGTAACGAACATGGGACTGTATAGTAGGAAATAGTACAGAATACAGATCAAAACTGACTTTCCGATATGTGGTGAATTAGTGGAAGCTATCGTACTCTCCAGGGTTTGGACCCTGTATTCTGTTATAATAGTCTTGACATTTCTCGGGAACCCTACAGAGTAGGGCTGTAGCCCAGAGTAAGGTCTGTCGCTGAAGGTTTTAATGAAGGTAATTATTGTCATTATGATATAATTATTCATGTAGTAAGTATATGTTGTTGATGTTCTTCCCCCCCCCCACAGCTCGAGGAGCTGAGTTCTTCAATGTATCCTTTTGAACCCGAGGTTGACCGAGGGGGTGTCCCCATGTTGGCTGTATGTAGTTGGGTGGGTGGGGGTTTATCATTTAAATGGGGTGGGTGGTGGTTTGGGTGGTTGCTACAGTTTATCTGTGGGCTGTGGTTTGGCCTCGGTGGCTTGCATAGACGTGCCGAGGGTTGGGGCCGTCACTCGCTGTGAGAGATCTGCCGAGGTCTTCCTTCACTCCGCTCCCTCCAGTCAGAAGCTCAACCTGGCCGACTCCCAAGAGATCCCCAGGACTGCCAGCGTTTGACTCCACACCTCCTGTCCTCTCGGTCTAGACTGGTCTCCTCTCCCTCCCCTCCCTCCCTCCTTTCCCTGTCATCCTCTTCATCTACTCTCCTCCTCCTCTGTTTTCCCTCTTCCCATCGCCTCCTCTCCGCTCTCTACAACCTTCCCATCTCATCTCTTTCTCTCCTCTCTCCCTATCCTTCTCTCCTCATCTCCTTCCCTTCCCTTCCTCATCTCCGTCTCCTCTTCCCTGTAATCCTCTCCTCCCTCCTCTCCTCATCCTCTTGAACCTTGCTTGAAGTGTGAGGAGGTGAATGTGTTAAAGAGTGCTCCTCAGCATTATCTGGTACAGTAGTATTATAATTATTATTATTATTACAAACAAGCAGCATTTGAGCTGTTGCACCAGCGTTCAATAGATGACCTCTGTTCTGGGGAAAGGTGGTTGGAGTCTAAGATGCCATATGTTTGTCCTTATCCTTGTCTTATACCACCGCGTGTTGTCTAGCTAGCTAGCTAGCAGGGGACACGACGCTCGCTAGCCCGTCCTTTTAATGTTTACTCAGCAGTTTCGACCTCTGACCCTGGACCCCTGACCCCCCCCCCCCCCCCCTCCTAAGGTCACGGGGTCAACCTCAACTGCCACGTTTTGTATTTTCCAAAAAACAAGTCGGCAGCTAAGCTGGGGGAGAAATGGCTGATTGAAATCCCCCCCTTAAAATATTAATTATATAGAAATCTTTAGCTCACGTCACTTTAGACGACTCATGTTGGTCGTTGCATTCAGTCTCTTCATTCAGTGTGGTGGTTGGAGAGACGCGAACGGACTGCAGTGTAAACCAGGCACAGCTACACTTTGTGCTCCGTTGGTGTGTG
Source organism: Muraenolepis orangiensis (assembly GCA_027704905.1). Taxonomy (NCBI): domain Eukaryota; kingdom Metazoa; phylum Chordata; class Actinopteri; order Gadiformes; family Muraenolepididae; genus Muraenolepis; species Muraenolepis orangiensis. The sequence goes on from CM051009.1 coordinate 22,565,967, forward strand.
TGCTCACAGCGCACACACTCACACACACACACAACTCAACAGTGTTTGTTATGGAGCTGTGTGTATCTACTCTGGCCTCTGTGATCCTCTTTCCAAGATGCTGGCACTGTAGTTCTCCAGGCCTGGGTAACGGTCCACGGAGAGACAGGCGTAATAATCCACAGACAGACAGACGGACGTAGCAATCCACAGACAGACGATCCACAGACACAGACAGACAGACAGGCGTAACAATCCACAGACAGACAGGCGTAACAATCCACAGACGGACATAACAATCCACAGACAGACCGACAGACAGACGTAACGATCCACAGACAGATGGACATAACAATCCACAGACAGACATAACAATCCACAGACAGACTGACTGACTGCTGTCCCTATGTGACAGACCTTTGACTTTTCTCTGACCTCGAGTGGTTGCAGCCTTCCCTCTGGTCGCCAGTTCCATTCCCAAACGCCGTGGACTGGTTAGAACACAAACACCACACCACAAATTGAAAGATATAAAGTCACCTAATAATCGTATATATATGACCCTGATTCTGGGTTTGAAATGAGCGGTGTCCTGCTCAAACGGCTATAGAAAAACCCAGAGTCGGGGTGGGGAAAGCCGTACGTACGTAACGGTGCAGGTGTGTGTGTTCTCTGCAGGTCATGTGATCCGTGTGTGACGTCATCGTAAAAAAATAAAATAATAATCTAATATAATATCTAATATGATCAAATAAAACCTTGGTTGGTGTTGGAACGTATTTGCACAGAGCAGCCTCTCCACGCCAAGCACTGCACAGATCTGGAGTGTGTGTGTTCACGGACCCGCTGACCGGTCACGATGTCTCACAATCATGCCTTACTTACTTTAAATAAAAAAAATAATAAATGATGTTTATTTAATTTCGCCTTATCGGTTTTGAAATCTCACCATGTGCATTGATCTTAATATATTTTAGTGGAGGTGAAAGTTTCAACCTTTTGTCTTTCTTTGCTGCTTTGAAAAAGTATTTTATGTGTGTGTGTGTGTCCGTCCATGTCCATGCGAGGAGTTCCATTGTTGTAACACTGCAGTTTCTTGATTTTGTTCTGACCATGAATAAATAAATAAATAAAATGACTTATCTCAAATCTGACCAAATAAGCTTCTCACTCTTGTTCATTTTTTTTTAAGTTACCCTTTTAAAATATGTAGGCCTACGATAACGAGTTGTCTGAAATACGATACGGAAATGTAGTGTGCCATTTTAGTCGCTTCAAGTTACCCAGATGTGTGTGTGTGGGTCATTGACCTGGTGTGTGTGTGTGTAGGAATTCCGTCGGCGCTGTGTTGATGCGTTGCTAAGGAAACGGGAGATGAGAAGGAGGCCCCCCCCCCCCCTCCTCTGTGATAAACAACACGGGATCAGAAACTTAACTCAACTCAATCCAAACAACGCGTGTGTGTAACAACAATCCTTTAAAAATAGGATCGATTATAGTTCAATGGAGACGCGTTTCGATCGATCCGCGAACAGGTCGCAGCCTCATTCCGTGAAGCGCTGGCAGCTGAACAGCACCGACTACGACTGGGAGGAGGAGAAGGAGGAGAAGGCGGCGGTGGTCCAGGCGGCTCCTCGGGCCGGCGGTGGTGGCCCGGCCCGAGGTCCGTCCTCCTCCGAGACCCTCTTCAGCGCCTGGACCCCGCTGGCCAACAGGCCTTCCAACCAACAGGTGCTCAGTTTGTGTGTGTGTGTGTGTGTGTGTGTGTGTGTGGAGAGGAGACACGTCGCCGTTATCATCAGTAGTGGATGGGATGTGTTATAGGGGAGTCTAGGGTGGGCATCTATTCTCACTTTATTTTTAAATCTATTAAAAGTTCGCCTTTTTGTCACACATAGATAGGCCTGTTATTCAAAAGTAAAACATATAAGGAGTTTAAGGGGAGATCTGTCATTTTAAGTAACTTTAACCGCTGTGATTGAAAACAGCGGTTAAAGTTGTACACCGCAGATGTTGTTACTCCTGGCGGTGGTGGTAAAGTTAATCATTTCTTAACACATGTAAAAACAAAAAAACAAGGCCTATATGATATATGTTTATATATATATATATATATATATATATACACTCATTATTTTACATTGCCTAAACATAACCATTTCTAACTGTGCAGATGGACACAATTAATCAATTATAACGTCATACGTAAATGTTATATTATGTCGATTGTTCCCCAAAGTGGCCACCAGGTGGCAGCATTCGACAGGGTAGGTGCGTGTGCGCCAATCAGCGCCAACGTAAACTTGACAATAAAAAACTTAACGGTAAATGAAGTTGCGTTTGAATGTGTAGTGTAGGGGCTTCTATGAGCTGTATGTATGCTATGTATGATGTATATTTTCACATATATGTTTTTTATATTCCATAACAATATCGTAGTCTTGTATGATGATTCCCGTTAGTTGTTCGAGGAGCGGAGCAGCCTCCTCCTCCACTGGTTCGACCTCTGGAGCGACAGACAGAGGAAACAGCTCCTGCAGTCGTTGCTCCGCCGCTGTAGCCGATCACAGCTCAAGTAAACCCAGTTTTAATCTCGCTTCGAGGGGTCACTTAAATATAAAAAAAATAATAAAATCACCATTTAACATTTAGCATTTTAGAGCTACCCTGCTGCTATTTTTGCTATGTTGGTGTGGGTTCATTTCAGCCATGTGAGGGCTATAGACCAATAGGTTAAAATGAATGTCTCTGGAAATAGAGTTCAGATAATAGTCTAGATCTGGAGGATTGAATCCTCTTTATTGGTCGCACACGCACGCACGCACACACACACACACACACACACACACACACACACACACACACACACACACACACACACACACACACACACACACACACACACACACACACACACACACACACACACACACACACACACACACACACACAGTGACATTAGTTTCTCTGCATTTAACCCATCCTAGCATTAAGAGCAGTGGGGCAGCTATTGTATACACAGCTGCCCGGGGAGCAGTGTAGGGGAGTCTAGTGCCTTGCTCAAGGGCACCCAGGTGTTTTTTTTGGGGGACTTGAACCGTATGTGACCTTCCGGTTCCCAAGCCAAGCCCCAACAGACTGAGCTATCCCAGCCGCCCCGTCTGCACTGTAGACCATATTTTGTGCTGACCAACTAACTAACCGAGCTTAGGAACTGCTTACTGCTTACGTAGAAGAACAACACGTTGGTCTATAAATTGCAGTAAATCCAGAACAAAAAATCGAATGGACGATCGTTCTGTATACTACTACATTTACATTTACATTTAGGGCATTTGGCAGACGCTTTTATCCAAAGCGACTTACAAGGTGTACATTAGTTGAAGCAGACAATAGCATAACACTGGGGTACGCAAACATATAAATACAGCAGTTCACAAGTATTCATATTGACAAGATGAATAACACAATTTCGTACTGCTAGGTCACCTGCTTAAGTAGCTGTGATAAGAGCGTGTTAACAACATTAAGGATATACACTTGCTAGAATATACAACATGCTAAGAGCTATTAATGTCAGGACTTAAGCAAGTTTAGGGGTTTCACAAAGGAGAGTCCAGGTGGACTCTCTACTAGGTTCTAGGATATTTTTAATCCACAGGCAGTGTGACCTACTGAACTGCTAGGAGTGCTGCCACTATCATAACATTGTCATTAACATTACACTATCATAACATTGTCATTAACATTACACTATCTATTATATATAGATATACTATTGCTGGACTTTCTCAGACTCATCACAGTTACTGCACTGTATTGCATTGTATTCATGATGCTGCTGCACTACTGGCACTTTAAATGCTTTAAAATGTTTTTGCACAATTCAAAACATGTCATTCATCATTCACTTTATTGTTATTCTTATGTTTATTTTATTATGTATAGTTTTTTATAGTATTGTTTTCGAAATCCATACTGCGGGAGGGAATGGGGAGTAAGCGTTCCATTGTACTAATTGTTGCAAATGGCCAATAAAAACATCTTGTATCTTGTATTGTACAGAGGACCATTGACCTCTTTGCGGGTTTTAGGGTTCTGCAGGGGATTGACCTGTTGACCTTTTGACCCCTGACCCCACAGGGTCTGCAGGGACCGGCTGATGGAGTCTCTGCCTGTGCAGCGTGTGGACTTCACGGCGGTGCTGCCGCGGTTCCTGGCCCTCTACGTGATGTCACTGCTCAACCCCCGCGACCTGTCGGCCGCCGCCCAGGTCAGCTGGCACTGGAGGGTCCTGGCTGAGCAGGTGAGAGGTCAGAGGTCACCCAGCGTTGAATCACAATCACATTTATAACTACAGGGTCAGGGAAATTGGAACCAACCGAACATTTCTCTCCTCCTCCTCTGTTTCTCTTTTACTCTCTGCCCCCCTAGGATAATATTAATATCATTGTTACTAGACTCAGAATTACTATTTACTAACTTCGTGGACACTTTTAGGATTTGCACATGCATAAATTGCTATTTTTGCGATTTATGCGTCATGTTATATATGATATATATACAGTATGTATATATATCCATTGTTTATTTCTATTCTATCAGATTACCTGTTTATGACAGTCCCTCCCTCCTTCCCTCCTTCCCTCCCTACCTCTCATGCTCCCTCCCTCCCTCCCTCCCTCCCTCCCTCCCTCCCTCCTTCCCTCCCTCCCTACCTCTCATGCTCCCTCCCTCCCTCCCTCCCTCCCTCCCTCCCTCCCTCCCTCCCTCCCTCCCTCCCTCCCTCCCTCCCTCCCTCCCTCCCTCCCTCCCTCCCTCTTCCCTCCCTTCCTCCCTGGAGGACTGCCTGTGGTCTGGCCGCTGCATCCGGAGGGGCTGGTTCCTGCCCTACTCCCCGGTGGAGAAGGAGTACGGAGCCTGGAAGAACCACTACGTCTCCTGTGTCTCCACCCTGGACTGGAGGCCTCCACGAAGGGGTCTCCACCAGCCCACAGCCCAGGAAGTGGAGCAGGAGGAGGAGGACGAGGAGGAGAAGGAACAGCGGAGGATCAGACAGCTCATCAGGGACAGACTGCACCAGGATAAGAGTGAGTTAGGGAGGTAGGGAGGGAGGGAGAGAGGGAGAGAGAGAAAGAGGGGAGAGAAAGATAGATAGAGAGAGAGAGGGGGGGGAAAGGAAGAGAGAGAGAGAGAGAAAGAGAGAGAGAGAGAGAGAGAGAGAGAGAGAGAGAGAGAGAGAGAGAGGGAGGGATAAATTAACAGTTGTGAGAGGTAGAGATGGTGACAGAAGGTGAACGGGACTGATGGAATGACACGGAACGGAACGAGAAAGACACATTGACACAGAGAGAAAGACAAAGAGAGAGCCAGACTCTGAAGCTTAATGGAGAGAAGTGCCTGATATGAAAAGAGACAAGAAGAGAAGATCATCAGGGAGATGGATGAATGGATGGTGAAGATATGAAGGAAAAGGAGATGGAGAATCTGCATCGTAACGTCGCCTCCACTTGTTTGTCACTGACAGAGCTGCGTCTGAGAACCAGGAAGGCCTGGGGCAGTAGTATCGTCCCCTCCACCACCCGTAGAGGGGGGCCCGTCCCTGGGGAGACCGGGAGCTCCGTCCCCTGGCTCTCCCTGATCCCAGGCGGAGCTGATTTGTCCTCCAGGGTTGGCCCCGGCCACCGCGAGGGGCCGACCACACCTGCTTCATCCCTGAGCGTCGGCAGACCAACCAGGACCTCCTCAATCCCTCTCCGGTTGGTGGTACTCGATGTCCCGTATAGTTCGACTAGTAGAGCATGGCGTTAACACATAGGACATCATTGAAGTGGAGGCTTGGGGGAGGGGGGGGGGGGGATGTGGGGGGAGAAGAGATGGTGCCCAGGGTGGTTGTAATGGCTGATCATTATCATTACCCCTGGTGGTACAATAAGGACACCCCGTTAAAATAACCTGCTCATGCTACATTCCACTCCTTCCACCTTGCGGTAAGATGGAGCCAGAGAGAGGGAGAGCTGTCCTC
>CM051009.1:22581970-22594470 GCA_027704905.1 Muraenolepis orangiensis
TATGTCAAATGGAATATGTGGATTCTTGCTGATTCACGTTTGAACAGAGACTACACGAATGGATGAGCATCATTTAAAACTATTTGCTCCCATATTTTGGTCATGGACCGGCTCAGACTACACACACACACTCCTGTGTAGACTGTAGAGTGTGTGTGATAAACCATTGTCCTCTTCCACAGATGAAGAGTAACTCAGACAGAGACAGACTGATGGAGGAAACCCAGAGAAAGATCCAGGGCTGTCCAGTAAGAACAGAGAATGACTCTACTACTCTCTCTCTCTCTCTCTCTCTCTCTCTCTCTCTCTCTCTCTCTCTCTCTCTCTCTCTCTCTCTCTCTCTCTCTCTCTCTCTCTCTCTCTCTCTCTCTCTCTCTCTCTCACTCTCTCTCTCACATCATCTCATCTATCACTGGATGGGATACTGGATATCACTCTTGGCCCCCCACTGTTCGGTTGATTCCCATTCGCTGACCACTGATCTGACACAGTAAATGACATCATAATCAAGTCAAGCTTTTCCTTGTGTGTGTGTGTGTGTGTGTCTGTATATGTATTTGCGTGCGTGTGTGTGTGCGTGTGTGTGCGTGTGCGCTTGTCTCAGAACCTCTGTGAGGGAGACAGGCAGCTCATTATGACCCAGGATGCTGCCTTGCTCAAGAGCCCTGCCGAAGACATCCCGGACTCTCTGAGGTAAGGGGATGGACACTTGATTGAAACTAAACGGTCACACACTGCATACGTGTGTGTGTGTGTGTGTGTGTGTGTGTGTGTGTGTGTGTGTGTGTGTGTGTGTGTGTGTGCGTGCCTTACTGTTGTTTGTGACATGAACGTATCTTGCTTCTGTGTGTGTGTGTGTGTGTGTGTGTGTGTGTGCGCTGAAGGACGTACGAAGAGGTGTGTGACCTGGGCCTCTTCCTCTTCAGCGACGCCCTGGTCCTCACCAAGAGGGCCGTGCGACACACACCCTTCTCGCTCGCTCACTGGAGCACACACACCTTCCTGGCCTCGGTCGCCCTCTCCTGCCTGCACGCCAGAGAGATCACACACTCTCGCTGTGAGTGTGGACACACACACACACACACACACACACACACAAGCACACACGCACATGCATACACACACACATACACACACGCACGCGCACCAGCGTGTGAAGATTGTGAGTTTGAATGATCATAGAGCTGAATCTCTATAAGATTTCCCCTTATAATAATAATTCCCATGCATACATTAATACTTTTGCATAACTTTTGTTGTATATTGTTGGTTGTGAAGTGTGTGTGGTTGGTGTCTGGTTGAAGCAGCCTCACCTGACCTGAGTCAGACTGATGACTCTATGGCCCGGTGAGGCTGCACACCTGTGGGTCCTTGTTAATCAAGGCCCACAGGTTAAAACAGCCTCCACCACACACACACACTGGAGGAGGGGCTCTAGCATGTTCCATCTGCTCTGTTCACAATGATGAAAAACCGGATTCCTCAACACTCTGTGTGTCCTTGTCCTGAGGGGGGGGGGGGGGTAATGAGGAATCTGGTTTATTGCAAGAGTTTTGAATAATAATGAACAGAGCAGATGGAACATGCTAGAGCTCTCTTTCCTTGTGTGTGTGTGGTGGTGGCTGTTTTAACCGGGGAGCATGGGACCCACCTCACCAGCCATACAGTCATCAGTCTGACTCAGTCCATACAGGTGTGCAGCCAGCCACACCTGTACATATGTATATTCACACGTCATGCCACGTCACGTGTACTTACAATGTAATGGATCTTAATACTTTAATATTTTTACATACAGCTTAGAGTACAGTCATACACTAAGAATGTATTTTTTAATAAATCACTGATTAAGTGTGTGTGTGTGTGTGTGTGTGTGTGTGTGTGTGTGTGTGTGTGTGTGTGTGTGTGTGTGTGTGTGTGTGTGTGTGTGTGTGTGTGTGTGTGTGTGTGTGTGTGTGTGTCTGTAGACGTGCACAACGCCTTCATCCTGGAGGGCCCTAGTCGCTCGTGGCCGTGCTCCACGGAGCGAGCAGACGACGCCGAGCGCTTCCTGTCTGCGCTACGGTTAGCCGCACGCGGCGCCACCCCCGCAAGCGGCTAACCGCTAACAGCTAACGGCTAACGGCTAACAGCTAACAGCTAACGTCACACACCGCCTATCCCTAATGAAAAACTCAGTTTTTTTTAATAACATTTAGAATTTGTGTTTAAAAACAATACGGCGTGTGTGTTTTATGCTTTTTTTTTTAATAGTATAAAAGTGTTTATTCGGTATACAAGGTATAAAAACAAATCTTTATTGATGACCCAAAAATAACACATTGTTACACATTGTCGACAGATTAATCGCAGAAGAATGATGTCACTCTATTTACATTTAAACCACCTCTTAAAAAAAAGAAAGACTTTAGTAGACACAAACATCCAGTGTATCTCAAGCAACATTCCTGTACCAGTATTTAATAAACTCTTATTGTATATTTTCTTCTTGACTTCTTGTTCATATATTGTCTTCAAAGTGTCGACACTCTCCCCTACTCAAATCCACAATAATAAAAGGTAACCTATGTTGTGAAAAATCTCTTGCCTGAATCTACCCACCAACCGCATTTAAAGATCAAATGAATTATAATTATAACAATTCTAAGTATTACAAAAAAAAGTTAGATAACAACCTACCATATTTCTAATCATAGTATTACAAAGTATATTTAGCGAGTAGCATAAATGGATATGATTACAGCTTTCTATTGGCTAGGTTGGGGTTGTTGTTCTGGTTGGAGGCGGTTTGGTGGGTGTTTGTGGGACTTGGGGTAGTCTTGGGTTGGGGGTCTTTCCCCGGCAGTAGTGGGCCATGGGTCTTCGGACCCTTGGAGGTCTGCGGTCCCCTGGGTTTGGGGATTCTGGTGGGTCCCGGTCGACGGAATGCTTCGTTTGGTATCTGAGAGAAAAGGCACGGACAGGGGAGACAGTTGGGAGTGAGGCCGGCCATCTTTAACCAGGTTCAATTGAAGTAAGGTGAAAACACGATGGGGGGGGGGGGGGGGATGTTTTGATTCACGGTGGCGATCGATGGTGGTGATGAAATGAAAATGTGAGAATGTATCTTACTTAGGTTACTTAGGTGTGTACTGGTTGCGGGTCGTTGACCCCTATGACCAGATCTTATTGTTTCTCTTTTTTGCTTCCTAGATCAATTGCGACGTGCTTAAGCGAGTGTTTTTAAGGTGAGAAAACAGTAGATCCGCATCCCAAGTGAAACGCCAAAGGGTGATCCTTCCAGAAGTTATCCAGCCTTGATTTGAATGCATTAAGACTTGGTGCCGAGATAACTTCTTCTGGTGAATAGTTCCAATCATTTACGACTCTATTGCCGAAGTAGTTTTGTCTTATTTTCTTGTTGTTGACTCTATGCTTGGGTAGTTTTAAAACTATGACCATAGTTTAAATGGTCAAGGACGTATCTTGCAATTCCATTGTGAAAAACCGCACACGTGGCCTCGTGGTGTCGTTCCTATAGTGGCCGCTAGGTGGTAGCCTAACACATCTGAGATACTTATTTATAGCTGGCAATTTGTGCTGAGCTTTCTGAGTCTTTCTCCGATGGTGGGTGAGGAAGGGAGGGAGGAGACATGCTTTGTGAGTCCGAAAAGTTTCCATGCCAATTAAAGCCCATTTTGAGAGATGTGTATTTAGATGCTTTTTAACGTTTAGTTACTAAATGTGCTGGGTTTTCTTTTTAATTGCTTCTTTCTGGTCTGGTGTTGAAGCAATGGAAATAGGTCTAACATTTAAAAAATTCGATGATGATGATGATGATGATGATGGTGTCATTAGTTTTAGGTTTTTACACCATATATATATATATGGCTTTCAACAATATTGATTGAGACCTGCTCGGAGGCTGTTTCATCACAATCCCGCAAAGGCGTGAACTTGCTCCCCTCGACGACGTTGCGTCACCTTGACCACAAATTACGTCACTGCGTTCTTTGCGGTGCATTCGACGCGCTAAACGTTTCGGACCTCCGACGAAGCCTCTCCTTGACATGTTCGCTTGCTTTTATCCATCAGTCACTTTATATATATATATATATATATATTTGTATTGTTATTTTTATTGTGTACACAGTATCGTGTGTGTTGTATAGTATAAGTATAGTATATAGTACATAGTATAGCACATATAGTGTTACATTGTAGGGAATTTCATTCTGCGGGAGGGAATGGGGAGAGAGCAGGGGGGGGGGGGGGCGGGGCTTGGGGCTCGTATCATCGGCACGCCCCCCGCCCCCCCCCCCCCGATGACACGCCCCCCCCCCCCCCCCCCTGATGACGCTCCTCGTCTCTAGTCGTTGTTTGTGTACCGGCGGCGCACCGCAGCCTCTCGTCAGAGCGCGTCCCCGGCGCTGCGCGCTCTGCAACACCGGCTGTCGCCACGGCAACCAAACAAGCCGGTTTGTTTGGGGCCCTTAGCTTTTGCGGTGGGGAAAAAAGAGGCTAGCGTGCACACACACACTCTGAACACACACACACTGAACACACACACCAAACACACACACACACACACACACACACACACACACACACACACACACACACACACTGAACACACACACACACACTGAACACACACACACACACACACTCTGAAAACACACACACACACACACACACACACACACCGAACACACACACACACACACACACACACACACACACACACACACACTCACACACACTCACACACACTGAACACACACACTGTGAACACACACACACACACCGAACACACACAAACACACACACTGAACACACACACACACATACTCCGAACACACACGTACACACACACTCCAAACACACACCCACACCCACACTCCGAACACACACACAGACACACACACTGAACACACACACACACACACACACACACACCACACACACACACACACACACCGACACACACACACACACACACACACACACACACACTCCGAACACACACACACACACACACACACACACACACACACACACACACACACACACACACACGACACACACACACATACACACACACACACACACACACACACACACACACTCCGAACACACACACACACACCCACACACAGACACACACACTGAACACACACACACAATAGAAAGCAACTCCGTTCAGAGCTTTAGATGAAAGACCTCCTCCCCCGCCCCCCCCCCCGCCTCTTGCTCCTCCCCCTTTGTTGCCTGCAGCGGAGGTTCTTGTCCTCGCCTGGCCGTGTGTGTGCGTCTGCCTGTCAGTCAAGGTGGGGGCGGGGCCTAGTAGGCCTCACGTGTAGTAGCAGAATGCTGTCCTTGTGTTTATCTTCAACTGCATTCAATGCAAACCAATGCAATTCCAAAAAAATCTTGAATCTTGAAAATCAGTGGGCTGTCAGTGGGTTAGTTTAAAAAAGGAAAAAATGGATATGCTTCATTTTTGTTTCAAGGGGTTATTTAGTTTGCTGCTGCTCTGCTCTGGCAGACGGTACGGTATCCCCTCTCCGGAGAGATGGGTAGGCCCCCCCCCGTGAGTCACAGAGAGAGGGGAACTGGGGTTGCAGACAGTCATCCCATCTGCTGGCTGGCTGGCTGGCTGGCTGGCTGGCTGGCTGGCTTCTGCAGCCGGCCAGCCGGCAGTCTGATGAATAGTGAGTGTCTTGTGTTTTTTTGTTTTTTTTTGAACGGAACCGACTGGACGACTGGGGATCCTGTTTCCTGAGCCGCATTCCTGCCCGCTCTCAATCAACTTAATGCTTGATTTAATCTAATCCTTAGAGTCTGTGTGTGTGTGTGTGTGTGTGTGTGTGTGTGTGTGTGTGTGTGTGTGTGTGTGTGTGTGTGTGTGTGTGTGTGTGTGTGTGTGTGTGTTTTGTCGTTCGTGGTCATAGCGTTCGTCTTTTTACATTTTTTATCTGATTTAATCTAAATGTGCAGGATTGAATCCTCTTTATTGGTCACATACATGTACACACACGCGCACACACACACACACACACACACACACACACACACACACACACGCACACACACACAGTGAAATGTGTTTCTCTGCATTTAACCCATCCTAGTATTAGGAGCAGTGGGTTTCAGCTATTGTATATACAGCTGCCCGGGGGGGAAGTGTAGGTAGTAGGGTCTGGTGCCTTGCTCAAGGGCACCTCGGCAGTGCAGCACCCAGGTGTTTCAGGGGACTCGAACCGGGCCACATTCCGTTCCCAAGCCCCAAGTCCCAACAGAATAAGCTATTCTGCCGCCGATTTTTCGCCAGCGTTTACTTTACAAGAGAATTGTTTGTCACTTAGCAACCCGCGGAACATTTTTCGAACACGGAAGGCGTTGTTCGTTCTGTGTCTAATTAAATCAGGTCACACTCATCTGATTCCAAACCGATGACTACAGCTAGCAAGCACCTGCCTTTGCAATGCTAGCGTTGTAATCATCTTAAAATTAGCTGCACAGAATTACAACTCTTGAAAAATGTTCTTGTTGTTTTTTCTTTCAATTCTACAATTGTGGCCGTTTCATTCCTGGGCTTCCAGGTTGCAATTCTATATTATAGACTATTTATAAAGGCATTTATCTTTTGTAACTTAACACTAAACTGACAGCTGTGGAATGTACCAAGTGGTTTATTCCATCGCAGGAGCAAAGTAAACTAAAACCTGAGGTCACAAATACCGAGGTTCTCGGACCATTTGTGCTTCATTGATTTAGCGATCAGGCAATCATCATTTAGCAGTACATTGTGGAACATTCCAACTCTCACACGTACCGCATATCAAGTGGTATAAAGAAGAGAGTTGAATCCATGGTATATGGCTTGAAAGTTAGCCTGTGTTTGTTTTGTTTCTTCTAGTTTTTCAAAGTTTATCCTATATTCCTTTTACTTTGGCTCCTGGCATTTTTTGAGACCATAACTGTATTTGTAGTAGTTGTATATATTACATTGGTCGATATATTGAATTTTACCCGCAGATCTGTACGATTGACTGCCTTCCTGGAAGGCACATCGGCATGGTCGGTGGGTTGAAGTCGTCGTGTTGCGACTTATTTCTTACCGCTAAAAGGTAGTGCTGTCCTTCATCTGAAATGGATCTGCAGCGAGATGTGAACAGTCACTCATCACTGCTTTGTAAGTGGAATGCTAGTCTAGAAGTTATTTAAATTTCTGTTGGTGAAAAAATATGCTAGGAACTAGGAATGAACTTACTGGTAAGTCACAGAGACACTTCCGCTAAAACATCAAGATGCATCTTTAGTGTGAGATGAGGCCTTATTCATCCTAGTCCAAAGTAAACTTTGTATGAACTGTTTAAAAACTGTTTTTTGTTGCACTTGAAATAACTATAAGTTGTTTTTGTTCAAATGGGTCTTCATGGTTTCTGTGTACTGGATGTGAGGAAATGTAAGATTTGGTTTGATCATTTTTTTCACCAAAAGTTCCCTTGTTTCCGGAGAAGGATCAAACATTAGTGCAGACCAGAGTCTCGACTCTGATCTGGGTTTTTAAGCGTGAAGCCTAAATTAACTCTGAAGTGGTATGAGTCTTTACATGTTCAAACTAGGGATGGATGACCTACTTGTTGTTGTTCGGTGGTTGATCATGAACTCAGAGTGGGATGTTGGAGTGTTATGAAAGTTAGACATCATGCAAAATAAAAACAACAACAACCAGTTCATTGAAATTCAAACATGTGCTTGTATGTATTTTATATATCGATTTTTTTTCTTCTTTTTTTTTTTTTAAACATTATCAAAACATGCTTTTTTTTGGTGAGTGGAAGAAAAAAGGGGGCAGGCGTGGATGTCAAAACTCCAACCATCCAATACCTAATTTGTACACTTATTTATAAAAAGAAAACACACACACACAAAACTTTTGAAACTGTAGTAAGGTTATGTAATGTGTAAGTAAAAAAAAAAACGAAAAAAAAAAGAAAATAAAAAGGTTACATCAGATGATGACATCGACATCGACCACGTGTCAAATGTACCAGCGTAACACAGTAAGTGCACATAAGTTAAGATCATAAAAAAACAAACGCCACATGTCTAGTGCTTTCAAAAAAACATTCTGTCATGCACGGCAAACACGCGTTTAAATTCAAGCCACGGACAGCAAATGAAAACCAACCAACCGAATGAAAAACAACCCCAAAAAAAACAAACACATTTTTAGTTGTTGGGTTCTCTAACAGGACACGAGAACACAAGAACAATCAAAGGAACCGATGGGCGGGGGCCGGGGGGGGGGGGGGGGGGGCGTCGACATAAGGGGGGGGGGGGGGGGTGGGGGTGGGGGGCGGGGAACCGGTGGCAGAGGAACGTACAGGAACTGTTCTAAAGTTATTAGCATGGGATGAGGGGGGGGGGGTTTCTAGAGGGGTGTCAAACATAGTTATTACTTACTGTAATGTGTGACGGCCTTTGAATCGGGGAGGCTGTGGGTTTAATGGTGATGCTACTTGTGACCTTGCTGTTGCCGCCTTTGGCGGGTCCTGTCCTCTGGTCCTGAGGCCCAGAGGCGTGCGCGGCGGGGCTGACCGTCTGTAGGGAGCTGCTGCTGACGCTCTGGATGAAGGGACTCCCGAGGTGAATGTGGATTTTGTTGTCCTCCGTGGTGATGACGTTGGGCCCCGAGCTGTTGGACCGCTGGACCTGCCAGCCGCTCTGCCGCTCGGGGGTCACGTGGAAGACGGCGTGCCCTCCCGCGACCTCCGCCGGCTCCGCCGACAGGGATCTCTCGGGGGAGCCCGTCGTCACGGACACGATTTGCATGGGGGACATCGCTCTGTCCGGAGTCATCGATCCGGGGGAATCCGGGGTCAAGGTCCGAGAGTACGTGGCCATGGTCAGCGGGGACAGAGCCCGGTCCGGAGAGCACAGTCCTTCGGGCAGCGGGGAGCATTTTGATTTTAACGAGGGGGAGATAGATTTTGCGTTGGGGGAAATGGATGCATTCTGAATGATGGTTATTCTCTGCTTGGCAGGGCCTCCGCTGGTGGGTATAACGGCGGTGCTGGTGTAGGACTGGGCGTTCTCCGCGGTGGGACTGGTGATCTCCAGCATGGCCGTGTTGAGTCCGTGATCGGGGGTCACTTTGATATGTAGTGGCTGACCAGGGTTGTGGCTCAGCACTACATCGCCTTGCTGTATGTGGTTGCCATTTTGCCTGGCTTGCATTTTACCGTTGACCAGAGGGGGGTTCTCTTTGCTCTTAATCGGGGGGAATCTGGCTCCTCTCATGTTGTTGTTTAGGTTGTTGACGTTGTTCATAAGTGAGGGACTGCACTTAGAGCGCTGGAGCTCGTTGTTGTAGTTCTCGTCATCCTCGGGTTCGCTCTCGTCGTATAGCTTCCCGTTGATCACCGCGCGCTCCAGTGGTTCCACGATCGTGCAGTCGGACAGCAGGAGGCCGATCGGTTCCGTCTGGACCTCCTTGGTGGACACGTGAAGGTCCGAGAAGCGCCTGCCACTCATGCCTGGGCGGAGGCTTTTGCTGAATCGTCGATATCTTTCAAGCTCCCGAGTGAGGGTCTCCATTTCCCTGGCCAGTTCCTTGTTTCGGACCTCCTGCTGGGTGAGTTTTCGCTGCAGTGTTGATTGGTCGTTTTTCATACGACAAATCGACTCCTCGGTTCCCATGAACTCGTGGATTTTTTCTTTCAAAGCGGCTACTTCTCTAGTCAAGTGGCTGGACTTCGCCTCTTCCTCCTTGAGGCGTTTGTAAAGCACATGCTCTTGGTTACACTCCTTCTTTTCGGCGAGTTGGTACTTTGAAAGTTCCATTCTTGATATTTCCAACTCTTCCATTAAACCCTTTGCTCTCTCTTGTTCAGTGGTGAATCTTTTTTCCAGTAACTCAAACTCCTCAGTCTTCAGCAGATCTCCTTCCACCACCTTCATGTCCTTTAGTTTGCTTCTGAGCCGCTCCACCTCCTGTGTCAAATCCTTGACTTTGTTGTCTTCTTGTTGGAAGCGGTTTGCGATGGAGGGTTTGATGTGCACCTCCTTACCCTGGCCCCGGATGTATTCTCTCTCCACACTCTCTAAGGACTGTAACCTCTTCTTCATCATGCTGACTTTGGAGTCCAGATCTTTGCTCTTTTCTTCCTCTGCTTTAAGCTTGGCCTTCAACTCCTCTCCATCCCTTGTCGCACAGCACAATTTCTCCTCCAGCTCGGCCTTTGACCTCAGTGCTTTCTTGCTCTCCTCAATCAGCTTCTCTGTGACCGAATTTACCATGTCCTGCTCCGCCTGCAGTTTTCCAGAGCTGTTTTGCACCTTGCCCTCCATCTGCCTCACCTTCTCTGCCATCGTTTTCCTCTCGTCCACCAGCATAACCGTCAGGGTCTTCAGCTTGGTGAGGTCTTCCTTAAGACTCACTTCCGTCTTTCCCAGTTGGCTTTCCGCAACCTCCAGCTCCTTCACCTTGGCCCTCAGGATGTCCAGCTCACTGACCATAACCTTTGACACCGTCTTTTCCTTCTCAAGGTTGCACTTGAGGGCGTTACATTCCAGCTTGCTCTTGCTGAACGCATCCTCCAGTTTTTCCAGCTCCATTATCCTGTGGTTCAGCTTATCGACCTCCACTTTCAGGCTCTGGCTCTGGCCGGCCTCTTTCTCCAGCTTCTTGTTGAGGTTCCGACACTGTTCCTCCATTCGGATCAACTCTTCGTCTTTCCCTTCCATCTCCAGAACTCTCTTGCGTAGCTCCTCGACCTCCGACATGAGGCTGGAGTTCCCGCCGTCGCCACGGTTGAGTTTGTCCCTCATCTCCTGCAGTTCCTCCTCCGCCCTGCGCAACGTCTTGTTGGTCTCCTCCAGTTCATCCAGCTGCCTGCTCAGTGTGGACAGCTTCTGCCGCAGCACCCTGTTCTGGGCGTCTTCGCCGGTCAGCTTGGCCGTCATGGCCTCTTGTTCCTGGTGGTATCTGCAGGCGTGGTCGCGTAGCTCTGACTCCAAGCCAAAAACTTTGCTCTCCTCTTCTTGCAGGCGGGCATTAGCCGAGCCCAGCTCCTTCTGGGTGTTTGCGGTGCTGCAGGTCAGTTCCTGGAATTTGGCGGTCTGTTGGCTAAGCTGTTCGGTTAGCCGCTGCTGTTCATCTACGACCATCAGCGCGAAGGACTTGAGTTTGGTGAGTTCCTCTTTGAGATCGGCCACCTTCGTGTTGTGCTCCTCTTCCTTTCGTTCCTGGTAGGCTTTCTCTTGATCTAACAGGAGCTTTAGCCTGGAAGACAAGAAAAGCAGAGGACAAACGTTTAAAAAAAAAAAATGGTCCATGATTTGTATTTCACTGGAACCAAATGAAAGTGTTTTTTATATTTTTTATTCACATCTGTTCCATATCTAACACATCAAAAAAGATTGTGTTTTTTTGTCAGAAAATCCACTGCCCCAAATTCTCCACTAAAGTCTCACATCAAAGAAGTAAACACATTAAAGAGAATATCCCCCCCCCCCAACTATTCTGAGCAGAGGACCAAAAGATGTTAGGTCATGGAAAATAGAACACGTCATTAAAAGCCTTCCCTGGTAACTATCTCAGGTTAGACTTTAAATAGCCGTGATTCCGTTTTGCTGCCGATGCTCTGTGTTAAACGGTTCGTAAACCTGGGGTTATTTTTGTAAACATGGAGTCATGGACTTAATCCACGACACCCAGTTCGACTTTTTTTTTTCCACTGACTTGCTGGAGCACTCGGTGTAACAAAAATGATGACGGTGATCCCCCTGCTTTCCCCGATAGAATGTTCCGTCTGGTGTGCGCCAATCAATAAATCAACCAATCAATCAATAGCGCAACGCAAGATGGTGGGAAAGGGGGTCGCTACCTTAAGGGGGCGACCGATTGAGTTACCGGCACAGCACATTAGCCGATAGGCTAATTCACCCAGAGGGTTTGCTCACATCACATCTGTTACCCCTGACAACCACTGTTACTGGAGTCGACCAGTATGTGTATGTGTTGAAATATCAAACATCCGCTCTGCAAACCCAGTGTGTATATGTTGAAACTTTTGCATGAAACTTTACTCTTTCTCACTTTCCTTCTCTCACTTGTCTCACTATTTTCCTTATGCAGCTTTGTTTTTGTTCTTTTCCTCCTCCTCCTCATCCTCCTCCTCCTCATCCTCCTCCCCTCCTCCTCCTCTCCTCCCCTCCCTCTCTCTCTCTCTCTCTCTCTCTCTCTCTCTCTCTCTCTCTCTCTCTCTCTCTCTCTCTCTCTCTCTCTCTCTCCCTCTTTCTCTCTCTCTCTCCCTCTTTCTCTCTCTCTCTCCCCCACTCTCACTACCTCATTGTCTCTCTCTCTCTCACACACACACACACACACACACACACACACACACACACACACACACACACACACACACACACACACACACACACACACACACACACACACACACACACACACACACACACACACACACACACACACACACGCAGACACA
>CM051009.1:22631970-22644470 GCA_027704905.1 Muraenolepis orangiensis
ACAGACAGAGAGACAGAGAGACAGATAGATAGACAGTCAGACAAACAGACAGAGAGACAGAGAGACAGAGAGACAGATAGATAGACAGTCAGACAAACAGACAGAGAGACAGAGAGACAGATAGATAGACAGTGAGACAAACAGACAGACAGACAGACAGACAGACAGACACATAGATTGATAGATAAGATATATATATACCGTAGATAGATAGATAGATAGATAGATAGATAGATCAGACAGACAGACAGACAGACAGACAGACAGACACCCCGCTGCCTTGCATGCGTACTCGATATGTAACATCGAATGGTGGGGGGGGGGGGGGGTCCCGGCGGGTCTCGTCTCGAGACACGAAGACAAACGGCCGACCGCGAGCAGGAGACACATCGGCCACATCGGATCCAGCTGGACGGACACGGGTCCCAGTCAAACCGGCCAAAACAAACCCATGAATCTGTTTCCCAATCCCGGAGCTCCCGGAGCCGAGGTGGGACGCCTCAGAGGTGGAGTCTATGGGGGTCTGCGTTCAGGGCCAGAGGTTCACGGTGTTTCATTTACATGACTTTACTCAGTCCGGGGGGCGCCAAAGTCTAACGTCTGCACTTTAAACAACCACGCTCTTAAAGGAAATGTGTACACACACACATGCGCACACGCACGCACGCACGCACGCACGCACACACACACGCACGCACGCACACTAACACACACCTGCACACACGCACACGCTGCGTTGTGGTTGTTTGTGTGATGTTGAGAAATACTGTTGCCACGGAGATATTTATCTCATGACATCATTGTTGGCTGTAAATGGCAATGTTTAAACTATGTGTGTGTGCGTGCGTGTGTGTGTGTGTGTGTGTGTGTGTGTCTGTGTGTGTGTGTGTGTGTGTGTGTGATTGTGTGTGTGTCTGCATGTTTGTGTGTCTGTGTGTGTGCGTGCGTACGTGTGTCTGTTTGTGTGTGTCTGCGTGTGTGTTTCTGTGTGTGTGTCTGCGTGTGTGTTTCTGCATGTGTGTTTCTGCGTGTGTGTTTCTGCGTGTGTGTGCCTGTGATAATCCCTATCATTTTCCCTCCTTGCGTGTGTTTATCACGTTTAATTAATAACCGCATGTTGACAGTAACCATGTACTTCTCCCCTTGTCTCTCCCACCCACCGGCTCAAGGTCAGCCGCACAGCAAACAGTAGACATGGACAAACAAAGCGGCGTTGTCATGGCAACGGATGTGATGCTGACACCACAAATGACCTTGACGTGATGTCCAACACAACACTTACAAGTACCGTCCTCCAGAACGCTGTGACTACATTCGACCCCACGGGCCTCTACTGCCAGTGTGAATGAGTGAGTGAGTGAGTGAGTGAGTGAGTGAGTGAGTGAGTGTGTGTGTGTGTGTGTGTGTGTGTGTGTGTGTGTGTGTGTGTGTGTGTGTGTGTGAGTGAGTGAGTGAGTGTGTGTGTGTGTGTGTGTGTGTGTGTGTGTGTGTGTGTGTGTGTGTGTGTGTGTGTGTGTGTGTGTGTGTGTGTGTGTGAAGCAGCCTCCCTTGGCCCCAGTCAGACTGATAATAGTCCAGTGAGGTTGAACACCTGTTGGTCCTTGGTAATCAAGGAACAACAGGTTAAACCAGTCACCACCACACACACACACCACACAGCAGGAGCACTAGCATGTACCGTCTGCTCTGTTGTTATACAACTTCAAACTTCAAACAATATACCAGCTTACTCCTCAATAAAGCAATGTTAACGGTGTGTGCTACGGTAAGATTTCTGAGCTATTATTTGAGCGTGAAGCCACACCCTTTCGTCAGCTATTAGTGAGTGAAATGTGTTCTGCATGCGGTCTTGCCAGTGCCCTTTTCTGTTGTATAAACCTTTTTGGAGACTCCCCCACAGACTCCCCAAAAAGGCATTCCTTCCTGTGTGTGTGTGTGTGTGTGTGTGTGTGTGTGTGTGTGTGTGTGTGTGTGTGTGTGTGTGTGTGTGTGTGTGTGTGTGTGAGAGAGAGAGGTGTGAATAGCAGGGATGATCTGTCACCAACCACTAGGGTCACCGCCGTACCAATGAGCCATCACGGTGACAAATCACTGAAAGGACAGACCTGTCAACCCACCAGCATCATCACCTCAGACCTGTCAACCACCAGTCTGCCCTCTCTCTGTCTCTGCTGCTGTTCACACTGTGAGATACAGTACGTTACATTACAGTCATTTAGCAGACACTTTTATCCAAAGAGACTTACAGTAGTGTGTTTCAACAAAGGAAGGTAAGAGAACAAATGCTTGAACGAAAATAGAAGAATGAAGAAATGCAGGCCTATGACTTCAGGAATCTTCGAAGAGCAGCGGCGCCGCTGTGTTCTCAAACCTGGCCGCCTTAAAAAGAGTCCCTGCGCTGCAGTGTTTATGTTTCGCCACTAGAGGGCAGCACACCTTTACTGTTATTAGCATAACATTCGCAATGAAGCCGTCGAAAACCATAGGATTGCAATGAATCCGAAGGTGAAGTTGAATCATGTTTGTAGTATTTGGTTATTTGGTTAACTCTTTTTATCCACTAGGTTTTGCCACTAGAGGGCAGCAAACCTTTACTGTTATTAGCGTAACATTTGCAATGAAGCCGTAGGAAACCATAGGTTTGCAATGAATGAAAAGGTAATGTTGATTCTTATTTGTAGTATTTGGTGTGCACAGGTGTGCATTCGCTGACCTTGTAGTCCTCCAGCTACTCACGCACTAAACAGTAAGGTCATAACGGTAAGGAAAACATTGGGCATACAGGCACTTTTTGACCGTTCCTCCATTGTTTATCCTATGCTTTAGATTGTTTCTCAGCCACAATAGGATACTAGTCGTTAAGCGTCTGTAGTGGCGGTTCCGAACCCGTGTGCCGTTGCCCTTATTAAGTCTGAACGCTACCCCTCTCCCCGCCCATAGGCCACACCCATAGGCCACACCCACCCCCCATAGCCACGCCACCCATAGGCCACGCCCACACCCGTGGCCCGGGGGCCCCACCCACCTTACTGTTGTGTTGACGTATCCAGTGGGTCTCTAACTCACAGTGCAAGACGGACCCCAAGGGGCTAAAATTAGGGGGGGGGGGGGGGGGGGGGTCACCCAATCCGGGGGGTGGGGGGTGGGGGGTTTGGGTGAGGGGGGGGTGGGGGGTGGGGGGTTTGGGTGAGGGGGGGGAGGCGGGAAGAGTTGAAAGGTTGCGCACTGGCGGTGTTGTGGAGCCTGACTCCATCTTAAAGGAAGGAGCTGGTGGAGGCTCAGAGGGGTTGCACTGCAGAGCAAAAAGAGATGAGTGCTGCCAGCTAACTTTTTGAATATATCTCTCTGCTTAGCTCTCTTTTCCCCCATCGCAACCTGCCTCTCTCTCTCTCTCTCTCTCTCTCTCTCTCTCTCTCTCTCTCTCTCTCTCTCTCTCTCTCTCTCTCTCTCTCTCTCTCTCTCTGTCCTGTCGTTTCTGCATATGATTCCTCCCCAGCCTGCCAAAGCGCCCTGTTGCATGGCAACCGTGCCGGTGATGCTTTCTGCTGACTCACGGCAGCCTCTCAACAGGCCAAGCACGCTTCGTCTGGACCACAGGGATGACATCACACTTTGTCGCCGATGCCATCCCACACCGGGGGGGGGGGCGAGTGAGGTACCGACTGCCCCGATGAAGAACTACTGATGTCCTGTGGAAGTGTAGTTTTAACTTGTTATAAACACAAACACATACAGTCGGAATTCTATGTTTTTATTGGTTATGCCCCGCCCACTCCGACGACAACTCACACAGATGTAGTCACAGAACGAACTCTGTGATGACAGCTTCCTGTTTGAGAGGACGTTCACAAGGTTACACAATAGGACTGTGGTTCTTCTCATTGCTTGGCGTCTTTACAACTTAGAGAGAGTAGAGCATGTTACCGTACCAATGGGTGACCATATGAATGGGTGGATGCCCGGTCAATGACCAAGAACCAGACAAGAAGAACATATCAGAGGTGGGGTGCTTCCAGGGGAAGGGGGGGGGGGGGGGGGGGGGGGGGTCTGTGTCAATGGTTGGTGCTGAAGATGCTTGAACCTTTAGATCCGATGGAAATAAACAAAAGAACGTCGACAGCGACCGATGAGGTTGTTAGGAGCCGTCCAGCGGTGTGTGTGTGTGTGTGTGTGTGTGTGTGAAACGTGTCCCGCAGTTAGTAGACAGGCCCTCATCGATGTGCTCTCTCTCTCTCTCTCTCTCTCTCTCTCTCTCTCTCTCTCTCTCTCTCTCTCAAGCCTAACCATGTGAGTGAGTCATCTTGGAGTGTGTAGTTTTCCCTCCGTCACCCCCCCCCCCCACACACACACACACACACACACTTTGCACAGCGCACACACCCGGCCTCACCCCGAGCTGTGTAAGATGCCAGTGTGAATCCATACCTAAGCACAAGAGAACAGGAGGACACAACCCCCTCCACCACCCCATCACCCCCACCACCTCCACCACCACCACCACTAACACCATCACCGTCACCACCATCACCACCACCACCACCACCACTAACACCATCACCGTCACCACCACCACCACCACCACCACCTCCATCACCCCCACCACCCCCAACACCATCACCATCACCATCACCGCCACCACCTCCACCTCCAACACCACCACCACCACCACCACCACCACCTCCACCACCACCACCACCACCACGACCAACACCTCCACCACCTCCACCTCCACTACTACCACCATCACCACCACCTCTGCCACCACTACCACCACCACCTCCACCTCCACCACCACCACCACCACCACCACCACCACCACCACCACCACCACCACCATCATCACCACTCCAACCACCACCACCATCACCTCCACCTCCACCCCACCACCACCACCACCACCACCACCTCCACCTCCACCTCCACCTCCACCACCACCACCTCCACCACCACCACCACCACCTCCACCACCACCACTCCAACCACCACCACCACCACCACCTCCACCACCACCACCACTACCACCACCACCTCCACCACCACCACTCCAACCACCACCACCACCACCACCACCACCACCACCACACCACCACCACCACCACCACCACTCCAACCACCACCACCACCACTCCAACCACCACCGTCACCACCACCACCACCACCACCACCTCCATCACCCCCACCACCCCCAACACCATCACCATTACCACCACCACCTCCACCTCCAACACCACCACCACCACCACCACCACCTCCACTACTACCACCATCACCACCACCTCCACCACCACCACCACCACCACCTCCACCACCACCACCACCATCACCACTCCAACCACCACCACCATCCACCTCCACCACCACCACCACCACCACCACCACCACCACACCTCCACCACCACCACCACCATCCACCACCACCACCTCCACCTCCACCACCACCACCACCATCATTACCACTCCAACCACCACCACCATCACCTCCACCACCACCACCACTACCACCACCACTCCAACCACCACCACCACCTCCACCACCACCACTCCAACCACCACCACCACCAACACCACCACCACTCCAACCACCACCACCATCACCTCCACCACCACCACCACAAATGGCACTTGGGGGAGTTATGTAACCTCATTGTGAGGACGGTTCCCAAATTACCGTTATTTATTCACGTGTGTGTGTGTGTATATATGTGTGTGTGTGTGTGTGCTTGTGTGTGTGTGTGTGTGTGTGGTGTGTGTGTGTGTGTGTGTGTGTGTGTGTGTGTGTGTGTGTGTGTGTGTGTGTGTGTGTGTGTGTGTGTGTGTGTGTGTGGTGTGTGTGTGTGTGTGTGTATGATATGTGTATATGTTGTGTGATTGATGATTGATTGTGTGTGTGTGTGTCCCTGGCGGTTATGGGCATTCCGCAGGCCCTTTAAATAACAAGGGAACGCGTCGATAATTGCCGGCCTCCATTTGACAAATGCCAGAGCCTCACACAGTGGAGACCGGGTCTCACGAGCTGCCTTCGCCTCGCCTCTGTTTCAGGAGGCCGTTTTTCCCTTAGCAACGCCACAGCACCGCCCGAGACAACAATGGGTCAATGTTGTCGTCAAGAAAAGACCAAGTGCTTTTTTTCTTAATGCGTGAATGGTAGATTCAACAAGAGGTCAATAGAGCTCCACATACTATATATTCGGTATAGATAGAGTGTGTGTGTGTGTGTGTATATGTGTGTATAAATAGTCCAATGCATGTTTAGCAGCGGCAGGTTAGCGTCTGTGTGGTACATCACATTGGTGGTTACATATCCCAGGGATTTCCCAACTAAGCCGGCCTCCCGGTGGGAGTACATCACAGAGGATTTGCGGTTAGAGTTCTGCAAACCTCTGGTCAGGTCGAGGCCGAGAGAGGACGACAATCATTCCTGTTAAGGATGCTATGCTAGCGTGGTAGCTAGCCTAGCAAGGGAGGGCTGGCGGTGGCAAACGGAGGAACCGATAGAACGCTGTGACGAGGGAGACTACGGTGCCTTTCCCCCCCTGAATCGAAATATTGAGGCTTGAATCCTCTTTATTGGTCGCATACGTGTACTACAGTAAACACACAGTGAAATGTGTTTCTCTGCATTTAACCCATCTTAGTATTAGAAGCAGTGGGTTTCAGCTATTGTTTATACAGCTGCCCCCCCGGGGAGCAGTGTAGGGGGTGGTGACTTGTGTCAAGGGCACCTCGAGGTGAACTGGCACCCTTTCTTTTCACCTTTGTTCCAGTTCTCACTCTGTACTTGGTCCCCTTTCGTGGGACTTGAACCGGCAACCCTCCAGTACCCCAAGCCAAGTCCCAACAGGACTGAGCTCCTGCCGCCCCTATGGATCTGGAAGGTATTATAGCCGCTTATTCCAGCCACAGTTGTTGCTCGGAATGTTGATTGGCGTTATTACGGGCTGAGTGTCTACTTAGTTGTGTATGTAGGTATGCGTCCCCAGGGGAGATTCGTCTTGTCCTTATGCGGACTTATGAGGGTAAGAAGGTGTCGTCTAATGCGTCAAAGGCCATTTGAGACGTGAGGAAGACAGAGTAATTGTGTTGAAAGGGTGTACAAATAAACTTGACTTATTCAGCACCCCGGGCCCCGGAGAGGTGACGTGCTCGCATGTCGGTATGTTGGGTAGCTAACTTGGGTCCTGCCCCCTTAAATAGCATTTGTCAAATCGACAGCTCTGCAAAAAAAATGTCGCCTTTCATAATATGCCGGTGCGATGATACCTCCGACAAGTCCGTCTACGGTTTTACAGATTGGCCGTGTGTGTGTGTGTGTGTGTGTAACGGTCAGTGTCCCGCACCGGGCTCGAACTCACGACCTCTCAGGCATGATGAGAGGCAGACGCTCTAACGCGAGGAAGCTAATATCCAACGGGCTCTAGCTTTACCGCTAGAATGTCTTTTAGGCGTCTCGGGGTGTGAGGTTTACCACTGCACAGCGCCACCTGCTGGCGTCCGTTACACATGTCCCCCTGAAGATGAACACATTTAATGAACAAAATAATGTTCTTCTGTTCATTATGTTATTTAAAAAAAAAAAGCCTTTTGCAGAATGTACACACACCGCGGACACAATATCTAGCGGGGTCGAATTTCAATATCAAACAGCGTGGTTCTATTTCAAGTTGTTTCAAGGTTCCCTTTGTCCTGTTTGAGGACATCCAGAAATGAGGTTGTCACATTAGTCAATAATAACCCTTTTCCAAAACGGATGATTAACTCCCCTCTTGGAAAGACCCATTTAACTTCAACGCCACATTCCACCTGGCACCAGGGAATCCCAGCCATGCGTCCGGGGGGGGGGGGGGGCTGAAGGGTGGGTCGCGAGCATGCCTTGAATTCCCCTGCGGGCGGGCATGCAAGTCTGTCTGCTGCACATCACCCCCCCCCCAATGCAACTCCACCCGCTTCAAGTTTGCACGGCATTCAATACAACAGAAACCGCAGTTTCAATAACTACCGACTGTTTTGTGTTTTTTACTGACTGGTTTTTACTGGCTGGTTTTTACTGACTGTTTTTTTACGTTTTGTTTTTTTACGGTTATGCTGTGATTAGACACACTCTTAGATTCACAAAATCGACAAAATTGAACGCAAAATACGATTTTGGTATTTTGTTTGTTTGTTTGTTTGTTCTCCATTGCCTAAAGGACAGTTGCGGCTTTGAGTATTCCAACTGCTGTGTGTTGTTGTCTTTGCACACACCCCGAACAAAGCGTTCCATAACCCATGCTTACGTTTTTTTTACCTCAAAAGGTACTGTTCATCGGTTATGCCCCTTTTTTACATCTTGAAAGACAAAAGTCTTTAAAAGTGTCTGGGACCTCATAACCAAATCAAGTCAACCACCTCATGCATCTGTATCTGTATGTTTGATGTGGATGTACAGGAGAGGCAGACTTAGGACGCAAACCAGACTTGGACTGACTGACTGACATGTGTAACGGACGCCAGCAGGTGGTGCTGTGCAGTAAGTAAACCTCACTCCCCGACACTGAAAAGACGATCTAGTGATGAAGCTAGCCTAGAGCCTGTGTGTTTTAGCTTCTCACGTTAGAGTGAATGAGAGCATGAGAGCTTCTCATGCCGGAGGTTGTGAGTTTACGCCCAGTGCGGGACACTCACGGTAACACTAGGACTGCAGATAAGCAGGATAGCTAAATAACTT
Organism: Muraenolepis orangiensis; assembly: GCA_027704905.1. Lineage (NCBI taxonomy): Eukaryota > Metazoa > Chordata > Actinopteri > Gadiformes > Muraenolepididae > Muraenolepis > Muraenolepis orangiensis. The sequence goes on from CM051009.1 coordinate 22,640,675, forward strand.
TACAAGCACTAATTGGCAGTCAGAACCGGCGATCTCAGAACCGGGGGGGGGGGGGGGGGGGGGGGGGGGGGCAATGTTTCAGGGCTTCCGGTGAAGCCAGTGGATACCCGGGCCGAAAACGTTCTTTTCTTCCGTGGCTCCGGTCGTTGTTTTACAGTCCGATTAGCTACTTGAGACGCGAGGACAGACCTGGAGCTGAGAGACTGCCGGGTCTATGAAACGATTGTTTTATAAGTAGCCAGAATACACATCAATTTATCAAGAGACGTGTTTCCCACCCCCACCGACAACCGACTGTCTACCCGGATCAATACTACTTGGAACCACAAACGGACGACTAACCCTTTCCGATCGCCAAATCATGTCCCTTGCCTACAGATTCTGCATTGATATGCAGAATCTGTGCTCCTCGAGATTAGCGGTGAGGTAATGATGTCTGGGGTCACGCCCAGTTGTTAAATAGGATCCAGACTTAATAATTCCATGACTTGACACTTGGATATTGTATCTTCACGTTCACACTCAACACCTTTCATAATAAACATTTCTGCACCCCCCTGTTCACTACCTGCTGTATATACATTTATATATATTTATATATATTTATCCTGTCAATATAACTGCGTAACCCTGCTCACTACCTGTTGATACTGTTTAGTATACTTATATATACTACCTATAATTCTGCACCTGTTTTTAGTAGACCGTTTTTACATCCTATTTAACTGTACTATATATATAACCATGCACTTTTACTGCAACATTTGCACTCTGGTTAGATGCCAAATGATGTGTGCTACTTGTGCTGTGCAATGACAATAAACTTCAATCTAATCTAATAGCGTGCAGGCCAAGCAGAAACCAACTATTTGTAACAGCAGGGGGAACAAGAGGAGGAAGGAATGTTTCCGTTACTGTGCTGTTAAGCTGTTGAAACCGCAAGGAGCCACTGTCAACGTATACGGACCCACTAATGCTCTTATTAATACGGATGATAAGATTAATTCACTGTACCTCGGATATTTTCAGGGATGACATTTTCCTATACAGTACAGTATTACCAAAACGTAGGCATGCATTTTATATAGTTTGTTTGAATGTATTGTTCTGCGTGGTATTTTGAGTATTCCGGAGTGAGAACTGGTACTTGGACTCTTGTGTTAAGAAAAGTGCTTAACACCCCCCCCGCCCCCCCCTGGAACAACCATTGGGCTTCTTCCTTATAAGGTCTCTTTCCTCTTACTTCTGAGTGGGTCCTGCGTGCGACCTTCTCAACGCGTGTTTGCCTGTTATACAAATAGAACCCCTAGTGCTGGACCCTCTCCCAGTTCACTTGTGTCTGGGCGAGAGAGAGAGATATATAGAGAGGGAGAGAGGGAGAGAGAGAGAGAGGAGAGAGAGAGAGAGAGAGAGAGAGAGAGAGAGAGAGAGAGAGAGAGAGAGAGAGAGAGAGAGAGAGAGAGAGAGAGAGAGAGAGAGAGAGAGAGAGAGAGAGAGAGAGAGAAGTAAATAGGGAACGATAGAAAGAGAGAGAGAGGGGGAGAGAGAGAGAGAGAGAGAGGAGAGAGAGAGAGAGAGAGAGAGAGAGAGAGAGAGAGAGAGAGAGAGAGAGAGAGAGAGAGAGAGAGGGGGAGATAGAGAGGTGAACAGGCGACGATAGAGAGAGATAGAGATAGAGAGAGAGAGAGGAATACGGAGAAAGACGATGATGTGACAGAGAGAGAGAGAGAGAGAGAGAGAGAGGAGAGAGAGAGAGAGAGAGAGAGAGAGAGAGAGAGAGAGAGAGAGAGAGAGAGAGAGAGAGAGAGAGAGAGAGAGAGAGAGAGAGAGAGAGAGAGAGAGAGAAAATAGATAGATAGAAGATGATAGCAAGGGAGTAGTAGTTGAGACACAAATAGGGAGAGAAAGACTGATATATACTGTATATATTTATATACAGGGAGAGAGAGAGAGGGAGAGGGAAAGAGAGAGAGAGAGAGAGGGGAAGAGAGAGAGAGAGAGGGGAGAGAAAGAGAGAGAGAGGGGAGAGAAAGAGAGAGAGAGAGAGACAGATAGATTAAGATAGAGAGGGGAGGTGAGAGAGAGAGAGAGAGAGAGAGAGAGAGAGAGGAGGGGGAGAGAGAGAGAGAGGGGGAGAGAGAGAGCGTGTGAGAGACAGATAGATTAAGATAGAGAGGGGAGGTGAGAGAGAGAGAGAGAGAGAGAGAGAGACGAGAGAGAGAGAGAGAGAGAGAGAGAGAGAGAGAGAGAGAGATGTTAGGCAACACTAACATTTCCGTGCGGGTATATATATATATATATATATATATATATATATATATATATATAGTGCTTTGGGGGTCGGTATTCTGTGCAGGGACACTGGATCTCTGATTGAAAAGCAGTGCAGATCCATCGAGGCCATGCCACATGTCACTCTACCACCCCCCACCCCACCCCTGGACTCGTTGACCTGGGTCCAGACAGACCATAATAGGACAACCGTCAGTCTGAAGCCCGTCCATCCAGACCATTGTATTTCACTTCCTCTTCCTGTCTGTGGTTACCCCCCATCTGCTATATGCTTGATGTTTGGTACGTTATATGGTATATATACTATACTTTATATTATATTATCATCATTCAAAACGTGTTAATATCATCACTTAATTATATATATATATTTATCTATATATATTAGTTATAATATCTTCACCGTCACTTAATTAAGTTAACTTAATTGTTCATTAAGTTAACTTAATTGTATTATGTTCATTTTTTTGTATATAGTATTTCTTTTTTATCAAAAGAGAGAGAGAGAGAGAGAGAGAGAGATACTATATACAATAAAAATATAGTATTTTTTATAGTATTGTTTTAAAAATGCATACTGCGGGAGGGAATGGAGAGTAAGCATTCCATTGTACTTGCTAATGGCTGATAAAAAATCTCTAATCTTGTATCATGTATCTTGTATCACCATTGTGCCACATCTTAGGCCTAATTTAGTCTAATACGTGTCCAAATGGACAATTCTGTAGTCCAGATCTGTGTATCATTGCCTTGGAAGTATCTGGTGTTTCGTGTATTTCCTCATACCAGAAGTCGTACTTTGAAACCTTGTATTTTGATCATTTTCAGGGTTAACTCAAAGCCGTTTGTCACTATCTATATTTAACAGGCCTTTACTCACCAAGTGGCCATCTTGGTTCTAAACGTAGCTTGGTTAAGATGGAACCAAGCTGGAACCGAGATAGCCGACCGGATGAGACATCGCCAGCTTGGGGCGGCAGGATAGCTCAGTCTGTTGGAGACTTGGGGCTTGGGAACCGGAAGGTCGCGGGTTCAAGTCCCCGAAACACCTGGGCTGGCACTGCCGAGGTGCCCTTGAGCAAGGCACCAGACCCCCTACTACCTACACTGCTCCCTGGGCAGCTGTATAGACAATAGCTGAAACCCACTGCTCCCAATACTAGGATGGGTTAAATGCAGAGAAACACACACATGTGTGTGTGTGTGTGTGTGTGTGTGTGTGTGTGTGTGTGTGTGTGTGTGTGTGTGTGTGTGTGTGTGTGTGTGTGTGTGTGTGTGTGTGTGTGTGGTGTGTGTGTGTGTGTGTGTGTGTGTGTGTGTGTGTGTGTGTGTGTGTGTGGTGTGTGTGTGTGTGTGTGTGTGTGTGTGTGTGTGGTGTGTGTGTGTGTGTGTGTGTGTGTGTGTGTGTGTGTGTGTGTGTGTGTGTGTGTGTGTGTCCAATAAAGAGGATTCAATCCTCCAGATTTCAGATTCGATTCCCCCCTCTCAGTGTGGCCTTCTGGGG
>CM051009.1:22654470-22664470 GCA_027704905.1 Muraenolepis orangiensis
AAACAATTTCTACAAATAGTGAGCACTAATATGAACAGAAAAAGGTTTGTGAAGTGATGAGTTGTTGTACATCGGGAGGTGCAAAACAAAGTAACATTTTGACAGGTATCAGATTTTCCAAGGTCAGCGTATCGGTTCCACCACTAGTGAGTGTTGTTTTCTTCCCAGTATTCATGAGTATTCATCAATGTTTGTCATCAATTTCTTTTTTTATAAGGAAAATGCTAGTAATGTTGTCGTTTTTGTATTAAGTCTGCCAGGCAGGCCTTCCCAATGCTGCGATGTGTCATGGAAAGAATGACCCAAGAGAAACTCCGGAAGAAACTGGAGGTGGTGAACTATTGATTTATTAGTTTTATATATCATAAATACAACTGGATGAGTTTTTGTTCTTTTAATATTTATTCATTATTTTATTTGTATTATTATTTTTTTTTATTGTAAAACGTATGTTCGTTATGTATCCTGAGTACATGTCAAATATAAATTAATAATCATAATAATTAAGTATAAATAAAGCGGCAGCAGTAGCTCAGGCGGTAGAGCGGGGTCGTCTGACAACCGGAAGGTTGCTGGTTCGATTCCCCCGGAATTCCTCCAAGTGCCGAGGTGTCCCTGAGCAAGACACCCTAACCCCTAACTGCTCCCTGACGTGCCGGCTGTCTCCTTGCATGGCTGACTCCGCCGTCGGTGGATGGATGAATGAATGAATGTGTGTGTGAATGAATGGGTGAGTGTGAGGCTTGACTTGTAAAGCTCTTTGAGCGGCCTCACTGGGTTAGAAAAGAGCTATTTCAAATGCAGTCCATATGTGCTGTAAAGGTTGTACCTTTTCTGTCCTCCAGGGGGAGCTAGCGGAAAAGGCCCTGGATGAACTCAAAAAGGTAGTATTCACTTGATCTATGTTATACGAGTAAGTCTTTCATATTAGAGTATACAAAAAGGTTTTATAAGTTTTTAGTTGACGTTAATATATTTATTTTAATTATGGGTGCAACTCCTATCAGGCGCGTAGCATGGGAGGTGGTTTTCGGGGTCTAAAATCCCCAGTCTGTGGAGATTTTGCTTGAAATTGCATCGATAATCCAAAATTATTCTATTTTAACCGCCGCATCTTTTCTAGCCTTCACAACACAGGCTAAAATCATCTCATGTGGCGCTGCTCAACCAATCAAATCGCTACAGACAGACAGACAGACAGACAACAGGCTCTTCCATTCTTCCCTCAGACAGTGGTACAATGTGAAGCTCCACTACGAGGCCTAGCACACCTCTTTTGAGCAATCATACTATCACATTTGCAATATACCGGATTCCTTATCACCCCGTGTCCTTGTCCTGGGCGGTGAGGTCCTTGTTCGGGCGCCAGTGTCGCAGACGGACGCTGCCACCAGCCATTAACATGGCTTCTTGTGGGCTCCTCCCGAAGACAAGGACCACAGGAAGATGATGAGGAATCCGGTTTATTGCAAGAGTTGTGAATCATAGTGAACAGAGCAGATGGAGTGTGTGTGTGTGTGTGTGTGTGTGTGTGTGTGTGTGTGTGTGTGTGTGTGTGTGTGTGTGTGTGTGTGTGTGTGTGTGTGTGTGTGTGTGTGTGTGTGTGTGTGTGTGTGTGTGTGTGTGTGTGTGTGTGTGTGTGTGTGTGTGTGTGTGTGTGTGTGTGTGTGTGTGTGGTGGAGGGTGTGTGTGTGTGTGTGTGTGTGGTGGAGGGTGTTTTAAGGTGTGCAGCCTCACCAGCTAGTTAGTCTCAGGCTAGATGAGTCTGCTTTAACCAGCCACCAACCACACACACACTCCACAACCAGGTTCTAAACACTACATTTTAGAATAAATTTTGAACATGTATGGTTGGACCTGTCTGTCCTCTGGCGACCGTTGCTTGGCACTGAATAAAGAATAATATTTTTTTTTTTAGTTCCCCTCACGCGAGACAATGGTGGACCTCGCCAGAAACTACCATAGCCAAACGATGGCCCCCCCGCCGCCGCCTGGGAACTGGACGAACTGGACCACGGGAGCCCGCTGCCGTCGGGGAAGGAAGCGGAGCTACAGAGTGCCATCTACAACAAGCAGAGAGCCCTGGTCTCGTTGATGGAACGCATGTACGCCGTAGGCCTGCTGGTGCTCTGTGACGCGGGCCTTGTGAAGGGGACGTTGATTCACTACCGGGTCTTGATGTTGATTCTGAGCCACTGCCAAAAATCTATTAGTTTGTGACATCACAGCTTGGCGGATCCATATCAGGGCTAAGGATGAGTATGTTGCTGTTGTTTTGTGCATGGATTGTTTAGGATAAACAAAAAAGGTTTTAACTAGGTTTATTTTATAAACTGTTTTTGTTGTTCACCGGAAACCATGGGGTGAAATTGCTCGACAGTGAACTAACCCCAAAGTTGTACTTGTGTGTGTCCTGCAGTAGAAAGAAGGCAGCGGAAGAAAAGGAAGAGCAAGGAAAGCAAGTTTTCGACAGAAAGGTGAAAAGGGAGGTTGTCTGTGAACCTTGATGATTCAGAGTTTGGGTGACATCCCATGTAAACATCTCCAAACTTTCATTCCAGCGTGAAATCCAGGAGTTGATGATTCAGCTGGCCGGCCTTAAATCCAAAGTGGCCAAGGAGAGCGTAAGAATCCCATGACTCTCTCAGTTTCATCACAATAAAAACGGTTACAGTTACACTTGATGATGACGATCCATTTTAACAGGAGACTTGCAGATCTCCCGAGGGGAAGGCCGCCGCCCACACAACGGTCCTAGTCGAGACGAAAGAAGAAGCAGCCGCGGATTCCCCAGCCCTAGCCATTCTGGTAGCTCCGACGGTCGCTTCAGAACAGAAAAAGCAGAAGGCGAGGTCACACAAGTCGTCCACGACCGGAAACACGTCCACGCGGCAAACCTCACAAAACGGCGAAAAATCTGGAGCGACTGAAGCCACGAGCAGGATAGCCGGAGACCCGGAGCCAACCGTGTCGCTGCCGGCAGCCAGGAAAACCAAAAAACCGTCTCCGGTCGTCACGGAGACGGCTGCTGCTGCACCAGAACAATCGGACGGTCTTAGGAGATCCGAACGAATAGCGAAAAGTATAATGCTTAATTTTCTCATCTGTTACCAATTTATGATGTATTTCATGCGAATGCTGTAGATCTGTATCTTTTTATCTAAACTGTTAAGTGTTGGAATTTAATAAAAATGTTATTGGCTGATTTTAAATACAATTTAACAAGTCAGTCATATTTAAAACATATTCTGTCTTGAACAGCAATATAATTGTCTATGTTACGTTGTGTTGGCCATGGACCACAACATATACATGGTCTCCTTGTTAACGTCTATCAAGAGAGACTAGAAACTGGATCCGAGGAATTCCTGTCAATCACATCGGTGTTTAATGAAAATATATGCCCAGGGCAACCTAACAGAGGCAAGCAATTGTAATTCATAATGTCTTAACACATGCCCTTTGGTCAAAACACCGTGATTGAAAGTAGGCTGGAGCAGTTCCCAATGTTGTTGGATACAATACACGTATATGTATTTTAGGTCTGCACATTTTAGATCCATGATGTTATGTTGTGGTGGTCTCCCTGCCACAAAAGTGTCTGCTTTAGGCTCCTTCTGCAACCAAGTCGTGGTACAGAGTTCAGAGAGATGACAGCTGAGGGGAAGAAGCTGGGGGGAGGGAAAACAGTCCATGGTTAGGGTTAGAGGCTGCTTCAACTAGACTCTAATCAGTCTGACTGGGGGGCCAGGTGAGGCTGCTTCAACCAGACTCTAATCAGTCTGACTGGGAGCCAGGTGAGGCTGCTTCAACCAGACTCTAATCAGTCTGACTGGGAGCCAGGTGAGGCTGCATCAACCAGACTCTAATCAGTCTGACTGGGGCCAGGTGAGGCTGCTTCAACCAGACTCTAATCAGTCTGACTGGGGGGCCAGGTGAGGCTGCTTCAACCAGACTCTTATCAGTCTGACTGGGGCCAGGGGAGGCTGCTTCAACCAGACTCTAATCAGTCTGACTGGGAGCCAGGTGAGGCTGCTTCAACCAGACTCTAATCAGTCTGACTGGGAGCCAGGTGAGGCTGCATCAACCAGACTCTAATCAGTCTGACTGGGGCCAGGTGAGGCTGCTTCAACCAGACTCTAATCAGTCTGACTAGGAGCCAGGTGAGGCTGCTTCAACCAGACTCTTATCAGTCTGACTGGGGCCAGGGGAGGCTGCTTCAACCAGACTCTAATCAGTCTGACTGGGAGCCAGGTGAGGCTGCTTCAACCAGACTCTAATCAGTCTGACTGGGAGCCAGGTGAGGCTGCATCAACCAGACTCTAATCAGTCTGACTGGGGCGAGGTGAGGCTGCTTCAACCAGACTCTAATCAGTCTGACTGGGAGCCAGGTGAGGCTGCATCAACCAGACTCTAATCAGTCTGACTGGGGCCAGGTGAGGCTGCTCCAACCAGACTCTAATCAGTCTGACTGGGAGCCAGATGAGGCTGCTTCAACCAGACTCTAATCAGTCTGACTGGGAGCCAGATGAGGCTGCTTCAACCAGACTCTAATCAGTCTGACTGGGGGCCAGGTAAGGCTGCTTCAACCAGACTCTAATCAGTCTGACTGGGGGCGCAGGTGAGGCTGCTTCAACCAGACTCTAATCAGTCTGACTGGGGCCAGGTGAGGCTGCTTCAACCAGACTCTAATCAGTCTGACTGAGGCCAGGTGAGGCTGCTTCAACCAGACTCTAATCAGTCTGACTGTGGGGCCAGCTGAGGCTGCTCCAACCAGACTAATCAGTCTGACTGTGGGGCCAGATGAGGCTGCTTCAACCAGACTCTAATCAGTCTGACTGGGGGCCAGGTGAGGCTGCTTCAACCAGACTCTAATCAGTCTGACTGGGGGCCAGGTGAGGCTGCTTCAACCAGACTCTAATCAGTCTGACTGGGAGCCAGGTGAGGCTGCTTCAACCAGACTCTAATCAGTCTGACTGTGGGGCCAGATTAGGCTGCTTCAACCAGACGACCACCACACACACTCCACAATATGCTTTTGACTGAAGTTTGACTGATAAAAAGACAAAGAAGTCTTACGAGGGGCGAACATGACAAAATAATTGGAACCAAGCTTGGTAAGACGGTACCTCTGGGTGTAATACCGTCATTCGTAACGCTACAACAAAAACGATCCAACATTTTTGGAAGGTTTTGAGACACATTCTCCAGTGACTCATTTATGTTTGACTTTGATTAAATGTTCATTAGTCGCTCCCTCTAGCTTTTTCTCTGTTCCACACTGTATGTTACAGCTGAAGAAACAGCCACTGTGTGATGTTGTATGGAAGCTTCAGCTGTAAGTGGTGCACCTGCTATGACAAAACCTGACCACCAAACTCTACGCACCTGGGAATACCTAAATCTAAATACCTAAACCGGGAGGATTGAATCCTCTATATTGGTCACATACATGTACTACACACAGACAGTGACATTTGTTTAACCCATCCTAGTATGAGGAGCAGTGGGGCAGCTATTGTATATACAGCTGCCCAGGGAGCAGTGTAGGTAGTAGGGGTCTGGTGCCTTGCTCAAGGGCACCTCAGCAGCGCAGCACCCAGGAGGAGAACTTTCACCTATATCCAAGTGCCAGGTCTCGCTCTCCTCCGGTTCCCGAGCCAAGTCCCAACAGACTGAGCTACTGCCGCCTCAACGATGACTCCTTCGTTTAATCCTCATTAAGTACTTTTTCATTGGTTTGTTGTAGGGTTAATTGGTTGGTCTCTCCCACACCTATTCATTTGACAATTTTCTGTTTCCGCTCATGTTTCGTTCTCGTCTGCCAATGCCGGGGCCGTCTACAGCCGCTGTTGGCGCTGAATACGGGCTGTGGACGTTTCTCTAAACACGTCAAATTAGTGAAATGGGATCTTGTTTACAGACGGAATCGCGGGGCGGACATTTTGAAACCCCCTGCCCAGAAACTTGTGGCTCAGGCATTATGTGCAAGTCTAAGTCTGGTGGTTCACCGTGTGGGCCGAGGAGAAACGCTCTGTTCCCAGGCCTTGCTTGGTGAACTCTCTTCATTCTTGGGTTGAATACCGCTCTTAAATGGTCCTGGCTAAATACAAAGTTGCCTCTTGGCTCATCACGAGCGGTTCACCATCCAGTTCTCAATGTTATAATGAGGAACAGTTACCTGTTACGAAGTCTGGCTCAGTGCACTCGTACGGAACCTCAGGATACAGCCCAGGATACAGCCCAGCCCCATCTGACTCCAACTCCATGCTACTACAAAAATGAGCGAATGTTCAGTATACTTGACTCCTACACGTGACAACAGTCAGTGTCCCGCACTGGGCTTCGAACCGACGACCCCCTGGCATGAGAGGCGACAATCTAACGTGAGAAGCTAAAACCCATGGGCTCTAGCTTCATTGCTAAATTGTCTATTCAGGCGTCGGGGAGTGAGGTTTACTTTACTGCACAGCACCCCCTGCTGGCGTCCGTTAGACACGCACGCACGCAAGCACACACCATCAGAACAGGGCGGGAAAGTTTGCTTACAATCTATATAGTTGTATCGCGTTAGACCCGAAAGTATACAGCCGTACTTTTTTTTACCTTGCGTCCATGCACTGCACGTCTCTTATTTGAAAACAGTTCCCAATCACTAGCAGGCCTGAGTGTGTACCGGGTTTTCCTGGTTTCATGTCATGACTGGCATGTGTGCGCGTGTTGGAGAATTGATGTACACTTTGCCACCTCCTTAATGGCAAAGTTTTGTGTCTCCACGGTTTCCACGGTGGAGACACAACTGTTTGCACTCACGCCGGACACCAGAATGAGTAGAGCGGGCCGAAATACTATTCCCACAAACATTTACAAACCATTGTATTAAAGGAACTACACGTGTGGGGGTTTTTTTTACATTCAGAAATGGCTTTGAAGAGGTTGTAGTTTAACGTTTCATTTGAACACATTTGTACATCAGGAGTAGTCTTCTGAACCCCTGGTGTTCGTCAGAGCCCTGTGTGTAGGCTCCCTGGAGGTTCTCTGCTCCCATGCCAAGGAAGCGCACCTCTTTATACGGTTTGATTTCACTGTTTGATTTCACAGTGTCCACCGGGTGTTTTTTCTGAAGGCCGACGAGGCATCTGTGTGGAGAGAGACGGCAACGGGACACGATAAAACCCATTTTGAGCCGTGGCCGCTCGGCAGTAAGTGATCCTGCAGGAAGCAGCGGTGCGCACCGCATGCGCTCATAGGCCTCACTGAAGGACCTACCTGCCGCCCCAAAAGACCCCTTAGAGCTTCCATCATTCCTTCCTGATTAGCCTGGGTGGAGTGTGTGTGTGTGTGTGTGTGTGTGGTTGGTGGCTGGTTTTAAGCAGCCTCACCTGGCCTGAGTTACACTGATTACTCTATGGCTGGTGAGGCTGCACACCTGTGGGTCCTTGTTCATCGAGGCTCCACAGGTTAAAACAGCCTCCACCACCAAACACACACACTAGAGGAAGAGCTCTAGCATGTTCCATCTGCTCTGATCACCAACTCTGATCTCTCGCAATGAACCGGATTCCTCGTCGCCTTGTGGGTCCTCAGGGACTTCGGGAGGAGCCCTCAAGCAGCCATTTTATCGGCTGGTGGCAGAGTCGCCGGCTACAGCCTGTAAATATGAATGTTCACAAAATGAACATGTGTAATCATATGCTTGCTGCATACAATAGTGCTGCCTATTGTCCATTCCCAATAGTGTGGGTCCCACAATTCTGTTGTGCAGGTGAAGTTGGTTCATTGTAGTATTTCCACAACAACTCTAAGATAACAAAGAGGAGGGCCTTGTCTTATTCTAACCAGTCCTCCGTCCACAGAGACAGAGGGGGATTATTTTTGAACTGGTCATTTAAATCAAGTAGATTGCAAAAGTGTGGCCCCACCTGGTGTAGAGAATACGTGAGACCATTAAATGACACATATATTCAGAACAATCCATTCCAGGTAATGGTTTTCAACTGAAAAAATCCCAAACACAATGCTTTGAATGGAGGGGGGGGGGGGGGGGGTCCATCTAACACACACCCTCAGATGGGCCAACAGCGTGTTCCTCAGGGCCCCCAGTATTAAGCCCCGCCCCATGGGGGGAGGGGGGGTCCATCTAACACACACCCTCAGATGGGCCAACAGCGTGGTCCTCAGGGCCCCCAGTATTAAGCTCCGCCCCATGGGGGGGGGGGGGGGGGACGGACCTGTGGAATGGACCTTCTCCATCCTTTAAGGGCACCACAGACCCCTGGACACTTTTAAGACCTAGACCTAAAAATCCTTTTTGAGGCCTTTTTATGTTAATATTAGTGCACACTGTTTTTTAGTCATTTAGTTGTTAGTTTGTTTGCTATGTTTTATACTTTGTAGCACTCTGATTATTATTTTTTAAATAAAAAGCAATACAAATAAAATGCATTAATGTTATATATTTTTATTTGAATGAGCATACAGGGTTTTTAGCAGTGGTTTAAAGTCAGCTTGTGGACCTTTTAAATGAGTTCTAGGTCTAAAAAGTGCATAGGCTTCAGCACAATAACAAACACACTAATTGTGTTCAATCAACAGGCTACAACTATTATAATTTTCTTATACTTTAAAATCTAATTGTGGAGGATTGTATCCTCTTTATTTGTCACATACTCACTACACACACACACACAGTGAAATGTGTTTCTCTGCATTTAACACCATCCTAGTACTAGGAGCAGCTATTGTTATATTATATTATACTGTTATATTATATTATATTATTTATTATACAGCTGACCAGGGAGAAGTGTAGGTAGGGGGGTCTGGTGCCTTGCTCAAGGACACCTCGGCAGTGCCCCCTATGGTGTTTCGGGGACTTGAACCGGCGACCCTCCGGTTCCCAAGCCAGGTCCCAATTGACTGATCTACTGCCGCCCCCCCAAATGTAATTTTGATAACAGAAGCGTACAAACAAACAAACAGATATTGGATTACATTGACAACATTAAGTCATTTTGAATAGACAGCAACAGATATGTGTAAACCCGGATCAAAACTAAATGAAAATACCAACGATAAAAACGAAAGTGCAAGGGGTTTAAATAAATACATATTTACATTTACATTTACATTTACATTTACATTTACATATAAAGTGAGACATATTTTAATAGTGTTGATAGTGTGTTTTTGTTTTCAGAATTTTTCAAATCATTTGATCATTTGGTCATTAATAAAGTTTGACATGATGACTAAAAAAATGCCAGACAAGAGTAGCCATATAACGGAAATATGTCATCCGCTGACCGGAAGCTTCCGTGTAGAAATAACATGTAGAGTTACAGTCACAGTTCATTCAGCGAGCGCAGTGCCAATAATCCAATGTTATTAAAGAAAATAATGTGATTAGGGGCTGGATGAAAGGTATTTGGGCGGGGTTGGCTAAGGGGGGGGGGCGGCAAGTAGCTCAGTCTGTTTGGACTTGGGGCTTGGGAACCGGAGGGTCGCCGGTTCAAGTCCCCGGAAAAACGGACCAAGTATGGAGTCAGAACTGGTACTTGGAAAAAAAAGGTGCCGGTTCGCTTCCTGGGTGCACACTGCCGAGGTGCCCTTAGGCAAGGCACCAGACCTCCCCGGGCAGCTGTATATAACCACCAGTTACCACTCTGGGCTCCATCTCTTCTTCACCCTACAGTTCGGTTGCCGGTTCCGCAGCATCCGTACAGCAAGGACTACCAGGTTCAAGGGTAGTTTTCATCCACAGGCAGTGAACTGCTAGGAGTGCTGCCACTATCATAACATGTCATTAACATTACACTAGCATACTTTTCTGGACTGCACTGTATTCATGATTCTGCTGCACTACTGGCACTTTAAAATGCTTTTAATGCTTTTTGCGCAGTGTACATATCATCCTTCTGTCACTTTTATGTTCATCTTTATTGTGTAAAGTATTTCTTTTTATAATTGCAAATTGCAAATAAAAATCTTGAATCTTGAA
>CM051009.1:22676970-22679470 GCA_027704905.1 Muraenolepis orangiensis
ACACAAGGAGAGGGAGAGAGAGAAAAGGAGAGGAAGGGAGAGAGAGAGAGATAGAGAGAGAGAGAGATAGAGACAGAGAGAGAGATAGAGAGAGAGAGAGAGAGAGAGAGAGAGAGAGAGAGAGAGAGAGAGAGAGAGAGAGAGAGAGAGACAGACAGACAGACAGACAGACAGACAGACAGACAGACAGACAGCTTGACCATCCGGTTGTTGGCTCTGGCAGGAATGTAATGTAATGTCGTCTCTCCTCTCCGAGCTTCTTGTCCCTGTGATCCGCTCCGCTTGCCTTTTCACGGAAAAAAGCCAGAGAGAATGAGGCGAAACAGAATGTCTCCCCCCCCCCCACCGTCCTACCGTCCCACCCCCCCGAGCTCGGTTTTCCCATGACATGACAGAGCCCAAGCGTTTGGGTTCTAGCCGCTGTAATATTTTTCTCACACATGGATCTGCTTTTCATCCTCCGTAGACTCGTAACCGTAACGATTAGCCATTCTTCTTCTAGCGATGACAAGTACGTGTGCCTTTTTAACTACTGCTTACTGCTACCACCACCAACCAACCAACCAACCAACCAACCAACCTCTCAGGGGGGGCTGCTATGAACAATATGAACCCATGAGGAGAACAACTACAACTACAACTACCCACAAATCTTGTATCCGGGCAGTTTAACCCACCTCTTTTTTACCCTGCAGTTACATTTCACTGCAGTCATTGGTTCTGTTGAAATGTATTTTTTTCGGCTGAGATTTTTCTGCACAGATCTATTATTTATTTAGAGAGGGAATAGAACCCTGGCTTGATTACACTGTGCACACTCGTTAGTTCAATGAAATGATTTAGAACGAGTAGAGTCGGTGAAAACACGGTTGGAACTCATTTAGAGAAATCGGACCAACTGGTGCTCACAATTACTATGTTTACATGCACAGGGGGAAACCAGTTTAGACGACACAGGCAAGTCACAGGGTTACGGTCTCTGTCCAGTTGACAGGGGTTTACATACTGACAAACACATGTTCATATGTCCACTTCGTAGCTGGGTTAAAGTCTGACATTTGTTTGTTGTAGTGCATGAATTAATTTACCCCCCCTGACTGCCTGAAACCTGATTACAGTGCGTACACGGCAAATGATGCTGCATTAGAATCGGCTTACGTAGGGTTACAGCAGTGACTTTAACCCTACGTAAGCCGATTCTAATGCAGCATCATTTGAGTTCTTCAGTGGCACCTGACTAACTCCTAACCAGCATGTAACCGATTCCTAACCAATGTGTATCCAGTTCATCACCAAATGATAGCCAACTCATAACCGATCCATTACCAACTCATAATCAAATGACTAAGTCATAACCAACCCCTAACTAGCTTATAACCAGTTCATAGCCAAATTATAGCCAATTCATAACCAGTTCATAACTAATAACTAAGTCATAACCAATTGCTAACCAGCTTAAAACCCGTTCATAACCAAATGATAGCCAACTCATAACCAGTTCATAACTAACTCATAACTATTAACTAGGTCATAACCAACTCCTTAGCAGCTTATAACCGGTTCATAACAAACTCATAACTAATGACTAAGTCATAACCAACTCCTAAGCAGCCTATAACCGGCTCATAACTAACTCATAACTAATGACTAAGGCATAACCAATTCCTTACCAGCTTATAACTGGTTCATAACTAACTCATAACTAATGACTAAGTCATAACCAACTCCTAAGCAGCGTATAACCGGATCATAACTAATGACTAAGTCATAACCAACTCCTAAGCAGCGTATAACCGGATCATAACTAATGACTAAAAGTCATAACCAACTCCTAAGCAGCGTATAACCGGTTCATAACTAATGACTAAGTCATAACCAACTCCTAAGCAGCGTATAACCGGATCATAACTAATGACTAAGTCATAACCAACTCCTAAGCAGCGTATAACCGGTTCATAACTAATGACTAAGTCATAACCAACTCCTAAGCAGCGTATAACCGGATCATAACTAATGACTAAAAGTCATAACCAACTCCTAAGCAGCGTATAACCGGATCATAACCAACACATCCTAATAACCCAAATTCATAACCAAGCCCCGTCCAGCATCAAGACAAATCAGAAACCCAAAAGCCACACCAACCGTAACCGGAAATTAATCTCAAATTGTTTTGTTTTGTGAACGTCCTAAAGTGTGGTTGTTTTACGAGTCTGTTGTGTCATTTCGGGGGTGGACTTTAGTGCGTGTTTTTGTGTACACTCCTTCAGTCTGGCCCCAATTGAAGTTCCTCTCGCGGGCTCTCAGCCTGGCTGTTTTCCCCTCGGTCTCCGGCAGTAATAACCAAAAAAATCACAGCATCAGCAACAATTTCATCAAAGGAACAACAAGTTGTGGTTTTCTCTTTCAGCCAAAACGTGGGCGAAGCTGGAATTACTCGTACTTCGTTTTAGCATTTCGTTTAGTTTCTTTAGGTTTATTCTTTGTCTTTTTCATACAT
>CM051009.1:22689470-22691970 GCA_027704905.1 Muraenolepis orangiensis
ATTATTATTATTATTATTATTATTATTATTCTTTTGAACACATTTCAAATGCTTTAGCACATTCATACGTATGATTATGCACAATTGTCTGCCGTTTCCTACATGAGTCTTCATCAGTCTTACCAGTCTTACAAAACATCTAGGCATTGGTTCATTGCATCAATGCAAAATGGTTGAACCAGTTGTCATAATCTCTCCAGCATATTTTCTATACATTTCTATCAGTCTTTTTCTGTCCTGAATTGATTGACTTTAACTCAATATAAATCTTGACTTTTCACAAATCTAGGGGAATGTGTGATGCGTTAGATCAACCAATGATCAACCACTTCTCTAAAATAGCTTAGAGGTGCATCTCATTAAACAAATGCAAATGTCAAGCTTACAGTATACTGCAGCGGTTCACAAACCTGTTGGGGCCAACACAAATTAAACATACGCTTTGTACTCTCAGATGCCTGATTGGAACTACTAAAAATGTTCAACCTAAACACTTCAGACCCGTTTCATAGTACCGTAATTTCCGGACTAATGAGCGCACCCACTGAATTTTTTAAAAATAATTATTTTGAACATAAATAAGCCGCACATGTCTATAAGCCGCAGGTACCTACCGGTACATTGAAACAAATTAACTTTACACAGGCTTTAACGAAACACGGCTTGTAACAAAAATAAAAAATTAGCGGCAAACAGGTCACTATCTTCCTCCTCCTGTGCACTGAAACCACTGAAGTCATCTCCTTCGGTGTCGGAGTTGAATAACTTCATCCGATGTTGGATCGTTTTCATTGTCGCTCTCGTCACTTTCATCCGGAGGATAATTCCCCGCTGAGCTCATGCTTTCAACACGCAGCAGTCCAGCCTTTCGAAACCCGTTGATGATAGTGGATTTTTTGACAATGCTCCACGCTGTCAGGACCCACTGGCAGACTTGACCATAAGTTTCTCTTGGCATGCGGCCCCGTTTTAGTGAAGGATTTCTCCCCACTTGTCATCCAAGCTTCCCATTGAACACGGAGCGCCACCTTAAATGCACGATTTACACGGATGTCGAGTGGCTGCAAAAACGTTGTTGTGCCCCCAGGAATCACAGCTGGAATTGAGTTTGTCCTCTTGATGGCTTCTTTCACAGAATCTGTTATGTGGGCCCTCATGCTGTCCAAAACGAGCAATGCCTTGTTCCTGTGAAAGAATCCTCCCGGTCGCTTGCCGTAACACTCCGTATGCCATTCATGCATTAGGCTTTCCGTCATCCATCCTTTCTTGTTGACTTTCACAACAATTCCTCTCGGGAATTTTTCTTTTGGCATCGTCGTGCGTTTAAAAATCACCATCGGTGGAAGCTTTTCTCCCGATGCCGTGCAGCTCAGAACACAGGTGAAGTGCGTTTTTTCATGCCCAGTTGTTTTCAGCGTGACGGATGATTCGCCTTTCCTGTTGACAGTCCGAGTGAGAGGCAGGTCAAACGTCAGAGGAACCTCATCCATATTTATGATGTCGTGCAGGCTAATGGAATGCTCCGCTATCTTTGCATCAGTGAATTTGAGGAAGTTTGAAACTTTGCTGCTGACACAGACTCGTCCGTACCCTGATGGACAGGCCTTTACGTCTCATAAATCGGAGACACCACGCTGGTCCACCTCTAAAATCCTCAAACTTCATTGTGGTGGCGATTGTTTTGGCTTTCAGTCGGATCTGCACAGTTGAAACACCTCGGCCGTCTGCTCTCTGTGTGTTGACCCAGTCTTCCAGCTCATTTTCTAGTTCGGGCCATCTGCTTTTCTTCCCTCTGAAAGCTTTAGTTGTCTTTTTGCACTGAGTCAATTCCTCACGCTGCAGTTTCCAACGTCTTATCATGGACTCATTAAGACCCAGCTCCCGTGCAGCAGCTCTATTTCCACAACAGCCAGATCGATGGCCTTCAACTTGAAAGCTGCATCATATGCATTTCTCTGTGTCTTTGCCATGATGAGGGTGACACATTGTCTACCGTAATCAGAATGATGGGAAGTTTGAGCGGGCTCGATTTAATCTAAACAGTCAACTAAAAAGTGACATGGTTTCACCTTAACCCGTTCGGCAATTTCATTGGTCTAATGAAAGCTTCATGCCGCCAAAAAACTGAGGACAGTCACAGAATGTGTTTTTTTGCTCAGTTTTTTGGCGGCTTGAAGTTTGTGAAAGCGGGAAAAATCCATAAATTAGCCGCGTCATTGTTTAAGCCGCGAGGTTCAAAGCGTGGGAAAAAGGTAGCGGCTTGTAGTCCGGAAATTACGGTAATATACAGAAACCCATTTATATTTGAATCATGTTAATACCACTTATATACTTTGTATATTTATATACGATATACTTATATAACAGTAACCATACATAGTCCTATTACTATGAACTGTTACAAGACATAGTCCTATGACTATGAACTGTAACAAGATTACATTACATTACATTACAGTCATTTAGCAGACGCTTTTATCCAAAGCGACTTAGAATAGTG
>CM051009.1:22696970-22706970 GCA_027704905.1 Muraenolepis orangiensis
AAACCTGATTTGTTGAGAATGTGTGTGTGTTGTATCTTGTTTTTTTTGTGTGTGTCTGTGTTATCAGAGAAAGAACAGCCCCTTTGACAAGGATTTTCCGTATTCTTGTCCATAATTTATTTGTTTGACTACTGATAACGTACATAGAATTGGGTGACTATGATGAACAGTATGTTAAAGGCTTTTACTCGTAATGCTCAAAGGGGCGCCCTTTGAGCATTACGCATACATTTTCTGAAAACTTAACAGAAATCAGTAGTCACTGATCACTTATTGATCACACATATCACACAATACCACATATTGATCTTAATAAAGGTTTCATTTGTGGCACGCTTAATGTTGCAAAAAGAAAAATATGATTTTTGAAGATATTTACTTTCTGCGATTCAATGTATCTTATACATATGTCATTTCTTTGTACAAAAATTGAAAAGACCAATAAAAAAATATTGTGTCTGACTTGCGTGCAGTTATGCACATGTCATTACGCAAATTGTGTCAACTGAATGCTATTAAGTATTTTTAACATCACAAAATTGATTTAAAAAGGCATCATTTTACTAGTTAGTTATTTTAAATTGTACAAACTCACATGTCTGCCTAACACTGTAGTTTCACCTGTGTCCTTACGGAGGCTGTAGTGAAAAAAATGTTCACTGACTTATACTGAAGTATGAAGGACAAAGGTTGAGTCACCACTGCAGCTATGTGTGACTTCAATACATTGGTTACCTTTGGCTTGATGATGGACAAACTTGACATGCACTGAAACATGTTTTTAAGAGTGTTGCAGAAAACTGCTGAAAGAATTTGTAGCAGCACAGCCACAGAGCAATATAACCACAGCAACGGTTTAATTCAACGGTTTAGATCATTAGATTAGATAAGATTTGCTACAAATGTATTGCCATTGCACAGCACAAGAAAATAATTTGGCATCTAACCAGAGTGCAAATGTTGCAGTAAAGTGCATGGTAATATATAATGTCAATTGGTTGAATAAAATGTAAAAACAGTCTAACAAAAAACTACTACTAAAAACTGATAAAAATAATTTATTACATTACATTACATTACATTAGATTAGATTCAAGTTTATTGTCATTGCACAGCACACACACAAGTACATGTACACAAGTACAGCACAATGAAAATAATAGAGAACTTATAAAGTAGGTATGAGATATGTGCATAAATATAGGTATATATATATGTGTATATATTTATATATATATATATTTATATATCTATATATATATAGATATATATATCTATATATATATATGTATATATTTATATATTTTTTATATATTATATATATAAACAGGTAAGTATACATACTGATCACTAAACCACTGGAGCATATACACAGAAACATTAAAGCGCATTTTGGACACCTCTGTCAAAAGGGAAAAAGCGACGATACTTACATACAACTGCGGGACCTGTGCGTCGCCAGGACCTTCTGTAATACCCTTGGAATGCTGACTGGTGAGACAAGCCGTCCCGCCAGCCAATCAGACACAGCCCACAGTGCGTAGGGGCTGATAACATAGGTACAACAATAAAAGGAAAAAATCAGAACCGGCTTGGTTGTGTGTCGGCGGTCTACACATGCGTGCGTCCTTTTGGGGTTGGTGGAACACAATGACGGTGGCTCTCCCTCTCTAGGTAAATACATGGTAATTACAGTATGTTATGGGTAATTACTATGGGTAACAAGCAGGTTGATACAGAGAAACTACAGCATAAATACTGAGAAAAGTCCTCCACTATTACCCATCAACTCAACTAAGTACCATGTAGTTGTGACCAGTTTAGGTTGGTTTAGGTTGTTTGGTCTGTATGCAAACTGGAGTGGGTCTAGGGACTCAGGGATGGAACAGTTTATATGTGACATGACCAGTTTCTCCATGGCTTCATGGCTATGGGTGTTAAAGCCACTGGACGATAGTCATTGAGGCATGTTACCTTGGTCTTTTTGGGTAATGGCACAATGGTTGTCGCTTTGAAGCACGCTGGGACGACAAACAACATGCAATAAACACAATTTGTGTATGTATTCCACAAGGTTACTTAGTAAAAAAATGTACTCAGCAAGTAAGCTGAAACTGTACTGTAAAAAAAGCAATCTTTAATCACATGGTATTACAAAGAACTGATTTTTTTTTTTAATTGTTGTTACCGTGAAAATATCTCTTACAACTATCATAAGCCCTTAACAAATGTCTCTGGTGATTGACCTGGTAGTTAATGTAACCCGTATGCATCAATCTGTTGTAGGCACTTATCACTTCACTTCCAGGTCTAATATACTTTTGGATTATCGGGAGTAATCGCCTCCGGGATCGAGTTTTCACTAGCTTCAAGACAGGACTTCTACGAGATCTCTTCACCTCCACCATTCCAAAGACCCACAAGCATCTTCCCCAGGTGCGTCCACGTTGTCCACATCCGTACTGAAAATAAGCTAAATGTCATTCATCATTTGATAATGTTAGACTTACTTCAGGTCTTGTTGATCAACCCTCATGGGTCATGGCAATACTGCCTGGCATAAGGCCACGTCATAGGGCTAACTTCCAAAGCAACACTTTTAAGTCTCAGAGTTTGGATGCTATGAAATGGACATAGGGGAGTCTAACCTATCATAGATTACTATAACAAAATGTGGATGGACTTTCCCTTTAAATTTATTAAAACCTGTTGCCACTGTATTTCGAGTGCCGTAGTAATTCAGATGTACTGCACACAGTATGTACACATACAAAACAGAAATTAAATGTCCAAAAAATGTTGCAATTGATTTTATTTGCAAAAACAGACCTTACCTTTCTTCTGCTCTCATCTATTGCTACAAAAGCGGTCCTCCATCCAATTTTAATTTTTCGTCTTCTCTCCAGTCTCCTGACTGCTTCAATACAGATTTGCCTCAAAAGTGCAGTCACCCTGGTCAGTGATTTGCTCCGGGGAGTACGTGCCCCGGCCCTTTCTTGGATCTGGAGCCCACCGTTATCGGTAAGTTATCGGCAAAATTTTTTATCTTCTTTCTTACACCTGTTTTATTTTTTTTATTATTATGTATATATATTATCTATCTATCTATATATATATTCTATACATAGTGGCTAGTATATACTATTAGGCTGTAGCTATTAGGCAGGATAGCGGCAGGTTAGCTGCAGGATCGCTGCAGGATCGCTGCAGGATAGCTGCAGGATAGCTGCACGATAGCTGCAGGATAGCTGCACGATAGCTGCAGGATAGCTGCACGATAGCTGCAGGATAGCTGCACGATAGCTGCAGGATAGCTGCACGATAGCTGCAGGATAGCTGCACGATAGCTGCAGGATAGCTGCACGATAGCTGCAGGATAGCTGCACGATAGCTGCACGATGTTGGGACTTGGCTTGGGAACCGGAAGGTCAGCGGTTCAAGTCCCTGAAACAACTGAGCACTGCCGAGGTGCCCTTGATCAAGGCACCAGACCCCCTACACTGCTCCCCTGGTCAGCTGTATATACAATAGCTGAAACCCACTGCTCCTAATACTAGGATGGGTTAAATGCAGAGAAACTCATTTCATTGTGTAAACATGTATGTGACCAATAAAGAGGATTAACTTTAGTATGGCATAGTATTGTACAAATTCAGAATGCGGGAGTGAATGTGGAGTAAGCATTCTGCTCTGTGAACTCATTTAGAAACTGGTCCAGTATTGAGAAAGGGCACTTCATCCATGAAAACGTCTGCAATGTCACCTTTTGGGGGCAACAAGAGTCTGACATCATAGAAAAAGGATCCCAAGAGAAATACAACCTTTCTTTACTTTTCCCTAAAGCCCGTGTCTGTGTCTTAACAAAGTCTCCCTGAATAATAAGTCAAGCTCCACAAGTTTTACTTGTAGGACGAGAACTGTGTGGAAACGTGAGTGATCGTTGGGATTGGGAAACAGGATCAGCGGTTTGTGTTTGTGACTACAGAAGGCGTAACGCTTTGGTGTCGTAATCTAAAGGATTTCAGGGATGAATATTCGGCTGATTCAACGACTGCCCATATTTTAGCCACATGTGTTTTTTGTACGTTATACCATTTGAAGTCATTGAGAATCGAAGAAATGATGCGCACACTTTTCCGTAGTAAATCCATTTTAGGTGAAGATAATAATGAAAATAATTCATTATATATATATATATGTATATATATCAATATACATATTGATATATATTAGAGCGCTTTTCATGACACTCAAAGACACGTACACTTACTTATTTATACAGTAATAAAATAATAGTGATACATAAATACATTTCAGATGAGATGCTGCCCAACGCCACTAGATGGCGCTGCTAGCTCGAAATTGTTTTATTTTTTTTGTAGTTTAATGTTCACGAAGCAGAACTTGGTGTGGAAATAAATTTAAAAAAATTGCATCTCTCTCTATACAAAAACAAAACATGGAACCAATTCCTCCAAAGAATCCAGACAGTTTGTCTTCAATATTTAATAGTAAAAGACTCCAAAAAAATACATTAGTCCATTTATTTATTAATCCAACATCCATAATGACCCCCTGCAGTGAGAAAAGCGACCCCCTCACCGTATACCTTATAGGCCTAAAGCTTGAAATAAAATGATAAATTCATAACTCATTCCGAAAAGTTTGATGTATTGCAGATGTAAAATGTCAAAAAAGAAAGGGGGTTCCAGAGACGGTCTAATTAGGTCTTGAACGGAAGCGGAAGTAATCTAAGGTTTTAATCGTTAGCACTACCACTTTACAAACAGTAAGACGGTTAGCGAACAGAGACCCTTCTGACATCACAAACCGACACACACCAATTCAAAATATTCCCCGCCTTAAAAGCGATTCAAATAGATTTGCGAGAAACTCACTGTGATTTTTTTTGTTGTGTGTTTGTGTCGTGTCTTTGTGTTCGTTGAAAATGACGGCTATAACGGCAATAACCGATTTCTCGGGGGGGGGTTACGTTTCAACAACCCTCTTCCCAAAATGTCAGCAAAAGCACAGTTTGGAAATTACACATAATTAATACTAGCTTATTAAAGGGCAAATTGTCTGGATGTGTGTGTACTTCACACACCGTTTTTAGTTCCCTAACCTTATGGGAAAAAGAATGAAGCTGTCACACACACACGGTTAACCTCGACGGGTTGCAGTGGAGGGGGGGGGGGATGGGATGGGTGGGGGGGGGGATGGAGTGGGGGGGGGGGGGGGGGGAGGGTAGTGCCGCTCCAAATGTGCCACTCTCTACATTTCTAAGTTGGCGTCGGAAGTCTTGGTAGCTTAAACCTTAAACCGTAGTTTGATCCGAGTTGAAAGAAAAAGCCTTTTTTGTTTTTTTTACTTTCCGTCCTTTGGACGCTGTGCTACCGGTATAAAATACTTTACATAATCACACACGCGCACACGCACGCGCACGCACACACGCACACACACGCACACACACGCACACACACACGCGCAGAATGAAATAGGCACAGTAACTTATAACATGCAGAACAGTAACTCACGGATGAGACATACGCACATACCCACCCACACACACACACACGCGCACAGGCACACGTGTTGGGACCCTCCGGGCCTTCGGCGAACTCCGAACTCCGAACTCCGGTCGCTCCATCCCCTCCCTCAGTCTTCGTCTTGCTGTCGCCGTAGCGACGGAGGCGAGTCCAGCAGGCATCCTTTGAAGTAGCCAATCAGAGACTGAGTGAGTTGCAGCTGGCTGGCCAGTGACAGGAAGTGACCCTCGTCGGGATAAATCTAGAAAACAAAACACAAACTCAATGAAACGGCGATGTCAGTTTGGGAGGAAAACAGAACAGCGGTTATATTTTCATATTTACGAAGAATTTTAAGAATTTAAAGAGATTAAAAGGCTGAAAACAAATGATGCGTGTGTGACAAAAGGAGAGTTTCAACGTTTAACGTTCAGATTTTTCAAATCAGCACCATACAACATATTATTAAGTACTTTATCTTTAATGTCGGTATGGAATCTGTAATTGTAATCATGTCGATCACATTTTACCGTCTATAAAAACAATATCAAACATAACAAAACAAAATCTTGTGTCGGTTGAGACATTTACGAGCTAGTTTATTTCTGTCATACTTTCTGTCGTCTAATAAAAAAAGTCAATATCTTGTCAAACTGAAATGGAATAAAGGAACTTCTACTGGAATCCACAGACTTAACACTTAGATGGCAACACACTACCGATAAACACAGAACCACAGAACTACAGAACCACAGAACCACAGAACCACAGAACCACAGAACTACAGAACCACAAAACCACAGAACCACATAACCACAGAACTACAGAACCCACAGAACGACAGAACCACAGAACTACAGAACCACGGAACAACGGAACCACAGAACCACAGAACCCCAGAACGACAAAAACACAGAACGACAGAACCACGGAACTACAGAACCATGGAACAACGGAACCACCGAACTACAGCACCACATAACCTCAGAACCACAGAACCACAGAACCACAGAGCCACATAACCACAGAACCCCAGCACTGCAGAACCACAGAACCACAGAACCACAGCACCACAGAACCACAGAACCACAGAACTACAAAAAAACACAGAACTACAGAACCCACAAAACGACAGAACCAGAGAACCGAGCCAGCAGCAGACCTGCATGGTGTAGTTTGCCCCGATCTGGATCAAGTGCTTGATGAGCTCCGCCGAGTGCTGGAAGTGAACGTTGGCTGGAAGGGCGAGAAAGCACCAGAAATACGGTCCATGCATATTATATAGCGCTTTTACCCACAGCACTTTACAGGTATTGCCTCACGGTCATCCATTCATATGCACATTCATATACACACATTCATACACACACATTCATACACATCTTCATACACACCTTCATACACACATTCAGACACTCATTCATACACACACATTCATACACACACATTCATACACACACATTCATACACACTTTAATATGCATACATTCATACACACATGCATACACACTTTCATACACACAGTCATATACACACATTCATACACTCATTCAAACACAGTCATATATACATTCATACACACTTTCATACACACATTCGTACACCGACTGCGATGTCAGCCATGCAAGGAGACAGCCAGCTGTTATAATTCTGCACATATCTCATACCTACTCTATAAATGTATTTGATTCCTGTTTTTATACCTAGTAGACTGTTTATTACATCCTATTTAACCCCTGTACATTATATATTCTGGTTAGATGCCAAATTATTTTTGCTGTACTGTACGTTTGCTGTGCAATGACAATACATTTGAATCTAATCTAATCTAATCTAATCTAATCTAATCTAATCTAATCTAATAAGGAGCAGTTAGGGTTAGGGTGTCTCAGGTGCTCAGGGGGGCACTTCCACACTTGGCTAGGAAAGAGCCAGGGGGGATCGAACCAGTGGCCAGACGACCCGCTCTACCTCCTTTTTGTAATAGATGGACAACATACGGATACCGCTAAAAGGGTTACGATTTTGGGATATTGGTTCAGAAACACACAAATTCCACACAATAGCATTGAACCAAGCAAGCAATATCTCAATATCCAATAATTACAATAAACTGTTGCAACAACGATCCAATGTATTAGGACTGAAAGAACGAGAACCTTATATGTTATTTGTTGACGCCTACGTACAGCATATGTCTCAATATGGATGCATATGTATGTACATGTGCACTGTGGTTGCATGTGTGCCTGCCTGTGTGTGCGTGTGTGTGCGTGTGTGTGTGTGTATGTGCTCAATATCCTCACTGCAGTATATAGCGTCTATAAACTATAAACAGTTGAAAGCATCTATAACTATAGCGTTATAGCGGCATGTGTCAAGTATATTTCCAGTGCTAGTGTTTATGTATATGCTGTGCATTTTCAGTGTGTGTGTGTTTGTGTGTGTGTGTTGTGTATTTCCCATGTGTGTGTGCGTGTGTGTGTGTATTTCCAGTGTGTGTGTGTGTGTGTTGTTTATTTCCAGTGTGTCTGTGTATGTTGTGTATTTCCAGTGTGTGTTGTGTATTTCCAGTTTGTGTGTGTATGTTTTTTTTGTCTAGAGTGTGGTGTGTGTGTGTGTGTGTGGTGTGTGTGTGTGTGTGTGTGTGGTGTAATAAGAAAACCCTAAACCTAAAATCAAAACCCTTACCCTTATGTGTATTTCCTGTGTGTGTGTTGTGTATGTATGTATGTATGTATGTATGTATGTATGTATGTATGTATGTGTGTGTGTGTGTGTGTGTGTGTGTGTGTGTGTGTGTGTGTGTGTGTGTGTGTGTGTGTGTGTGTGTGTGTGTGTGTGTGTGTGTAGTGTGTGTGTGTGTGTGTGTGTGTGTGTGTGTGTGTGTGTGTGTGTGCGTGCGTGCGTGCGTGCGTGTGTGTGTGTGTGTGCGTGTGTGTGTACCATCCGCAGTCCCGTGAGCCAGTAGTAGTCCCCCTCTGGGCTGGGACCTCAGGCTGGGCAGCACCTGGGAGGCCTGGGCACGGTATAAACACATCAACAAACACCTTTATCGTAGAAAAAAATAACGCTAAAATAACGACCTTATAAAGCGAAACCAACGGTTTACCATATTTGATAGACGTTTTTATTTGGTTGAAATGAATTGTTTTGGACCCTTTCTAAATCAGACAGATTGTTTGTTAAAAATGTATTGATACGTTGCCCCTGACACTGGGACAAACGATGGCTGAAGACCAGACAGGAGTCAACGAATCGTATAAATCGGGATCCGTGTTCAACCGTTTCAACAGTTGGCGTCTGTGTAAAACGCAAAGCCTGTGATTTTATACCTCGGTTTTAGTCTCTCTCTCTCTTCTATCTTCCTCTCTCCCTCCTCCTTTCTGCCAATGAATGGGGTTAAATCAACGTTTCTTCATCTTCCAGCCAGACCCCACATGACACCCCCCACACACACACCACCAAAAATAGCTTATTTTGGCCCAGATATCGGCAACCCACTTACAAGCCATGGGGGGGAGGACAGACACACACACACACACGTTGACGGTAACCTTCACAGGGGACGGGGAAACGGTGTGATTCTGTGACACTTTGCTTCGGGCTGTGTTCCCGTTCCGTATTTTGTTATGTGTTCTCCTCAAAGCTCGGTTTGGAGGTTTTGTTATGTGTTGGTTTTTCCCCTCTTTTTGTGTTTTGTGTTGCTTCGTATTTTGTATTTGTATTTGTATCCGTATTGTTGATTTTGCAGGAGTGAGGAAACACAGCCCGTCCACGTCCACGCCGACCAATGTGCTGTTTGTGTTGGACAATTAACGGGTTTTGTGGAATGGAGGCTCTTAGAAAAGCACTAAAGCTTCTTTTAAATCACTTTAAACATCCGACTCCTCCTGAGCCCCCCCCTCCTGTCTGTCTCTTGGTGCGTACGCTTTGAAATGCTTTAATGAGCAGCGATTTCCTCGCGGTTCTACTTGTGTACGTATGTTATGATACGCCTTTGATGTCTGGAAATATATATGTATAGCGATATCAATTAAAATGATGTATTTTTCAAACCTTTTGCGACAACACGTGTGTACTGCACCTTTGTATGCATATATACATGTGTGATATCTGTCCAGGTTCAATTAGTTTATAGTGTAACACTGTGCCAACTCTCGTAGTGAGCGGTTAGCTCCCACGCCGACCGCGTTCCATTGATCCTCCTGGGGCCTCGCCACCTGGAAGTCACTGGTGGTGGAGATTGCGCAACGCTATTTCATGAGAGATGTTTGTACAGCCTAGCGAAGAGAGCGTTTTTTTTTTTTTGTCCCCGTCGCGGCAGTGTCCTCGGTCTATCCGGGGGGAGGGGAGGCGTCTGTGAGCTGCGAGTCTGTTCCCTGTTTTGTACCCGAAGAGCGACTCACAAGTGTGCTCAAAGAATACACGCTAGCAAGGAGCGGCCGCCCAGGGACAACAACTCTCTCTCT
>CM051009.1:22721970-22726970 GCA_027704905.1 Muraenolepis orangiensis
CCAGACTGGTAGTAGAGGTTGTTCTCAAAGATGTACAGCTGAGACACACACACACACACACATACACACACACACACACACACACACACACACACACATACACCCACACACACACACACACACACACACACACACACACACACACACACACACACACACACACATACACACAAGAGAAACAAGAGGTTGAGTTTCCATTTTAAATATGAGAGAGAGAGAGAGAGAGAGAGGAGAGAGAGAGAGAGAGAGAGAGAGAGAGAGAGAGAGAGAGAGAGAGAGGGTCAAGGAAACAACTGTACACAGGCATTTGTACACAGGCACACAAGAACATAACGTATACACACACACACACACACACATACACTTACCAGCTGTTGCCCTCGTTTGCCCCAGCCGGCGTGTTGCAGCACTGCATTCTGGACCTCTGGGGGGGTTACCTCCCACACCTCCCTGACACACACACACACACACACAAAGATTACACACACACACACACACACACAAACAGTAAACACACTCATCACACGTAAACATCGCAAACAGAAACAAAACCCCTTCCCTTCCCATCTATATTTCTCTCTCCCTCCCATAATGTCTCATAATGTATATGCATATTCAACACACACTCCTATACACACACACACACACACACACAGACACACACGCGTGTGCGGTGAGCGTACCTGGTGTGCAGGTTGTACACCAGGTAGGAGGCAGTGGAGGAGTACCTGTACACCTGGACCAACACACACACACAACCAACAACAACAACAACAACAGGGAGTCAGGAGTCAGTCACCTGGAAACCACCAAGGCGGCACCGGGGCAAAAGCTCCTTATCGCCACGACAACCGCGGAAAAGATATCAGCTAAGATACTGGCGGTATAGGCGCCGCGTTGCGCTCAGATAGCGATTATTTTGCCGTGAATTTTTCCCCCTGATCGTTAAACGCTTGGAAAGACTTGGGGTTAGTTTATGCAATTGACTGAGGTTTAACTTTCCTCCTTGTCTCTCACTATATCTCTGATGGATAGATAAAGAGAAGCTTGTTTTTCACACTATATCTCGAATGGATGGATAGAGATAAGGTTGTTTTTTACACTATATCTCTTATAGATAGATAGAGATAAGGTTGTTTTAACACTATATCTCTAATAGATAGATATAAGGTTGTTTTAACACTATATCTCTAATAGATAGAGATAAGGTTGTTTTAACACTATATCTCTAATAGATAGAGATAAGGTTGTTTTTAACACTATATCTGTAATAGAGATAAGGTTGTTTTTAACACTATATCTGTAATAGATAGAGATAAGTTTGTTTTTAACACTATATCTGTAATAGAGATAAGGTTGTTTTTAAACACTATATCTCTAATTTATAGAGATAAGGTTGTTTTTAAAACGATATCTCTTATAGATAGATAGAGATATGTTTGTTTTAACACTATATCTCTAATAGATGGATAGATACGGTTGTTGTTTTTACACTATATCTCTTATAGATAGATAGAGAAAAGGTTGTTTTAATACAATATCTCTAAAAGATAGATGGAGAAAATGTGTTTTTTCACACTATCTCTACTGAAAAGATAGAGATATGGTTGTTTAAACACAATTTCTCTAATAGACAGATAGACATACGGTTGTTTTTAACATTATATTACATTTACATTTACATTTAGGGCATTTGGCAGACGCTTTTATCCAAAGCGACTTACAAGGTGTACATTAGTTGAAGCAGACAATAGCATAACACTGGGGTACGCAAACATATAAATACAGCAGTTCACAAGTATTCATATTGACAAGATGAATAACACAATTTGGTACTGCTAGGTCACCTGCTTAAGTAGCTGTGATAAGAGCGTGTTAACAACATTAAGGACATACACTTGCTAACATATACAACATGCTAAGAGCTATTATATCTCTAATAGATAGAGATAAGGTTGTTTTAACACCTTATCTATAATAGATAAAGATAAGGTTGTTTTAACACAATTTCTCTCATAGATAGATAGATAGAGATAGGGTTGTTTTAACACCTTATCTATAATAGATAAGAGACATGGTTGTTTTTGATGGATGATGGCGGTGGGAGTGGAGGATGATGCGGTATTTCTAACCCCCCGGTGTGAGCTCCGCCCGGGAAGGAACCGTAGCTGAAATCAATGGAGGAAAACCTTGATGGAAGAGAGCCTTGTGGTGGACCTCTGAATGTCACGCACACACACACACACACACACACACGCACGCACGCACACACGCACACACACGCACACACACACACACACACACACATTCACGCACACACACACACACACACATTCACGCACACACACACACACACACACGCACATCACACATGCACACACACACATTCACTGAGACACACACACACACACACACACACACACACACACACACACACACATTCACGCACACACACACACATCACACATGCACACACACCCATGCACTGAGACACACACACACACACACACACACACACACACACACACACACACACACACACATTCACGCACACACACACAAATCACACATGCACACACACACATGCACTGAGACACACACACACAGACACAGACACAGACACACACACACACACACACACACATTCACACACACACACACACACACACACACACACACAAACACACACAAACACACCCCTGCATGCTCACGAGTGCAAATAAACACTGTGTATGTGTGTGTGTGTGTGTGCGTGTGTTTGTATCTGCATACGTGTGTGTGCATGTGCGTGCCTGTAGTGTATGTGTTTGTGCGTGCATGCGTGTGCGCGTGTATGTATGTGTGTATGTGTGCGTGAAGGAAGGCCTATTTACGTACGTTCATGGTTTCATATTTATTTATGGTTTAGTCAATAGAACCCGAGTTCAGAACCCACGTACCCGCCGCCTGACACTCAAATGTATTTACATATTTATATATTTTAGTATATATTTAAGATACAAGATTCAAGATGTTTGCTACAGTACAATGGGAATGCTGACTCCCCATTCCCTCCCGCAGTATGAATGAATTTTTAAAACAATACTATAAAAAAAAGACTATATACAATAAAAAATGAACATAAAAACAACAATATAGTGACGGATGATATTTACATGTTTTTAACTTTTAACTCTTTGATTGGGTCCAAACCACCAAACCACAAAACACAACTAAATAAAGAACTGGGGTTGAGACTGGGGGGGGTTAAGAGAGATGAACCCCTTGGTTCATTGTCTATTGTCTATTGTTGTGTTTTTATTTCTTTAAAAAAGTCCTTCAACTCACCCGGGTCACGTCGTAAGACAGCAGGGCGAACTTCAGGTCCGGAGACAGCGAGTACTGGACCGCCTTGAAGTCCGCCTGGAAGTTCAATTGAAAGTTAAAGTTTAAAAAAAAACAGTCAAAGTCGTAGGTTTGACTCCCGACCGAAAGGGTTTCTGGGTTCAAACCCCTGGGTGTGAGACCTGCGGTCTACCTGTCGGCAAGGTGAGCACGATTTGCCTGCTCACTACCTACTCATTGATGACAGGATCAATGAAGTGGATGTTAGGGGGCCAAGCCTGACCAGAGCTAACCCGCCTTGGTCGCGACTCTATCCTTCCCTCATTCCCTACTCCCTCTCTAGTTAAATGTAGACAATATAGTGAAATCGTTTCCTCCTTACCTACTCCCTACTCCCTCTCTAGTAGTTGTATGTAGAGGACTATATAGTGAAATCCTTCCCTCGTTCCCTACTCCTTCTCTAGTAGTTCAATGTAGAGGACTATATAGTGAAATCCTTCCCTCATTCCCTACTCCCTCTCAGTAGTTCAATGTAGAGGACTATATAGTGAAAACCTTCCTTCGTTCCCTCCTCTCTCTCTAATAGTTCAATGAGAGTGTATATAGTGAAATCCTTCCCTCATTCCCTATTCCTTCTCTAGTAGTTCAATATAGTATATATAGTGAAATCCTTCCCCCATTCCCTACTCCCTACGCCCTCTCTAGTAGTTCAATGTAGAGGACTATATAGTGAAATCCTTCCCTCGTTCCCTACTCCCTCTCTAGTAGTTCAATGTAGAGGACTATATAGTGAAATCCTTCACTCATTCCCTACTCCCTCTCTAGTAGTTCAATGTAGACGACTATATAGTGAAATCCTTCCCTCGTTCCCTACTCCCCTCTAGTAGTTCATTGTAGAGGACTATATAGTGAAATCCTTCCCTCGTTCCCTACTCCCTCTCTCTAGTAGTTCAATGTAGAGGACTATATCGTGAAATCCTTCCTCCTTCCCTACTCCCTAATCCCTCTCTAGTAGTTCAATGCATGATGGGATATATGCTACTTTTCACAATGCATTGTGGGATACAATGAGTGCACTATATTTAGGGTATAATCCTTCTTACTATACATTCGGAGAGCGCTGCAAAAAGGCAAACTCACCATATAGTGCTAATATATATATATAAGTGCGTAGGAACAGATTTTGGAGTTAGCAGCAGCAGTGACACAAAAATCCTTCTATGCAACTTAAGTGTGAGTGGGTTTCGGGTTAGTGTTACCCACTGCAGTGACACACACGGGAGAGAGAGAGAGAGAGAGAGAGAGAGAGAGAGAGAGAGAGAGAGAGAGAGAGAGAGAGAGAGAGAGAGAGAGAGACAGAGAGGAGAGAGAGAGAGAGAGAGAGACAGAGAGAGAGAGTTGAGAGAGAACATCAGAACAACCATGGCCCTCAGAACGCAGTTTGAGTGAAAACCCAAACCCAAACAGAGAGCACTGCGGAAAAAAATCATAGCCCACTTTAAGATGCACGCCAGGGGGCCGTGTTAAGGTACGCCTTTAGTGGGGAATGTTTTATTATACATGATGCAACCTTCTCGTGGCTGTCTGAAAGGTGGACAAAAGCCCGTGAAAATATACAGTATATAACAAACCGATGTACTACTTTGTAGCTTTAGACAACAATAACAATATGCAGA
>CM051009.1:22731970-22734470 GCA_027704905.1 Muraenolepis orangiensis
CTTAAATGAAAAATATATATATTGAAAAGTGGTTTAAGACCAGGTTTATATCCGGATCTGCGCCAAAATCGATACAACTCCTTCCTTGGCCCCTAAGTAATCAAACCACCAGTTTATCTATTTGTACCAATGTCATACATAACTTTTGGAGTTATCTTGCTAACAGGCAAACATAAAGAGAGACAGACAGTCTAGACAGACAGACAGACAGACAGACAGACAGACAGACAGACAGACAGACAAACAGATGGACAAACAAACTGACATACAAACTGACATACAGACAGAAAGACAAACGGAGAGACAGAAATACAGACAGATAGACAGACAGACAGACAGAAATACAGACAGACAGACAAACAGACAGACAAGAAAACAGACAGACAGACAGACAGACAGACAAACAGATGGACAAACAAACTGACATACAAACTGACATACAGACAGAAAGACAAACGGAGAGACAGAAATACAGACAGATAGACAGACAGACAGACAGACAGAAATACAGACAGACAGACAAACAGACAGACAAGAAAACAGACAGACAGACAAACAGACAGACAAGCAAACAGACAGACGAACAAACAGACAGACAGACAGACAGACTAACAAGGACAAGACAAACGGATAAACAGATAAACAGACAAACAGAAGTGGGGGGGTTTTGGTTGGACGGTCAATTCTCTCATACGTACTGAATTCGATGGATTGCGAAACCACTGATGACGTCAACAAACGTTTGCGAGGCTCAAATTGATTTTTCAACCGTCAACTTGGACAGAGAAGAAGTTGAGATGTTTGTACTTATTAGTGCAAAATTGCCTCATCATTACTAAACTAACTAAGCACTATTCAAATGTTGAACTAATACGTATGTGATACGTCGTAGTAATTAGATGTCTTGGTTATTAGCTCGAGTCTTATCCACGTAGTAAAGTCAAATGTGAAAGATTTAATGTAGGAGGGAAGTATCTCCCGAGCCAGCGGGCGTCGTTAATATCGACGGGAGGGCATCGTAGTTTGACATTGGTGAGAATAATATATTAAATAGTGTTCGTACTCGATCGGTTCTCTTTTAACGCACTTCCACGGCCACACTGCAACCCTCGAGACCTTACACACACACACACACACACACACATATACACACACACACGCACACACACACACACACCCACGCGTAATCCAATCCAATCTGGCGTTGTGCCACTTCTGACTCACAGGTTGGCTCCAATCAGAGTGCTATTTAAGTGATCAAACACCGACACGCCGACCCAAGCAATAGCTTGTTTGACCAGAGGTGGCGCTGTTGTTGAGATTTGGGGTTTTCAACGTCCAACCACCACCACCATCATCAGCTAAGTCCACGGGCGGTCCCTCCTTATCTCCCTCTCATTTATTCATGCTTTTGTAAATGTCAATGTTTCACCCCACTGCATCCCACTGGTTTTTACCAGTACTTTCTGTTGTAAACACATGCTGTGTCTGTGTGTTCTGTGAGGCCGGAGACAACCATGTATACGATACAATGCAATGCATCATCCATCATCCATCCATCCAGACAATCCCTTCATCTCCTCCTCAAGGAAGCATAATTGAATATTAAATCCCCTCCTCCTCATCCTCCTCCTCATTCCTCTCCTCTCTCTCCCGCCTCCCCCTCCTCCTCCTCTCGCCTCCCCCTCCTCCCCTCCCTCTCCCCCCTCCCCAGCCACTTCCTCCTCCTCTCGCCTCCTCCTCCTCCTCCCCCTCCCCCTCCTTCTCCCTCTCCTCCTCGTCTATCTCCTCCACTTCTTACCTCTACCACCTCCCCCCACTCCTCCTCCTCCTCTCTCTCCCTCCCCCACTCTTCTCCTCTCGCCTCCCCCACCTCCTCCTCCTCTCTCTCACCTCCTTCTCCCTCTCCCTCCTCCACCTCCTCCTCCTCCTCCTCTTCCTCCTTCTTCTCCTCCACCCTCTCCCCCTCCTCTTCCTCTCACCTCCCTCTCCCCCCTCCCCATCCTTCTCCTCCTCCCCTCACCTCCCTCCTCCTCCTTCTCCTTGACCCTCTCCCCCTCCTCTTCCCTCTCACCTCCCCCTCCCCCTCTTCATCCTTCTCCTCCTCTCCTCAGCTCCCTCCTCCTCCTTCTCCCCCTCCTCCCTGTCCCCCCTCCACCTCCTCCCTCTCCTTCTCCTCTCGCCTCCCTTCCTCCTCCTCCTTCCCCTCCCCATCCTCTTCCTCTCGCCTCCCTCTATCACTCCTCCTCCTCCTCCTCTCTCCTCCCCATCCTCCTCCTCTCGCCTCCCTCTCCTCCTACTTCTCCCCTCCTCCCTCTCCCCCCTCCACCTCCTCCCTCTCCCTCTTCTCTCGCTTCCCCCTCCTCCTCCTCCCTCCCCATCCTCCTTCTCCTCCTTCCCTCCTCCTCCTCCTCCTCCTCCTCCTCCTCCTCCTCCTCCTCCTCCTCCTCCTCCTCCTCCTCCTCCTCCTCCTCCTCCTCCCTCTCCCCCTCCACCTCCT
>CM051009.1:22741970-22749470 GCA_027704905.1 Muraenolepis orangiensis
ACTTCTGCCAGGCGACTTGTTCGACCTTCACTGATGACAACCAAGCATCGCTCGTCCAAGACCCAGCTCTTCACGGCTCTGGCTCCACAGTGGTGGAATGAACTCCCGTCTTATGTCAGGACAGCAGAGTCCCTCGCCAGCTTCCGCAAGAGACTCAAGACCCACCTGTTCAGAGTCCACCTGGACTCTCCTTGAACCCTCCTTCTCCTTTGTGAACCCCTAACTTGCTTAAGTCCTGACATTAATAGCTCTTAGCATGTTGTATATTCTAGCAAGTGTATATCCTTAATGTTGATAGTGCTCTTATCACAGCTACTTAAGCAGGTGACCTAGCAGTACGAAATTGTGTTATTCATCTTGTTAATATGAATACTTGTGAACTGCTCTATTTTTATGTTTGCGTACCTCAGTGTTATGCTATTGTCTGCTTCAACAAATGTACACCTTGTAAGTCGCTTTGGATAAAAGCGTCTGCCAAATGCCCTAAATGTAAATGTAAATGTAGTAGTAGTAGTAGTAGTAGCAGTAGTAGTAGTAGCAGTAGTAGTAGTAGTGGTAGTAGTAGTAGTAGTAGTAGTAGTAGTAGTAGTAGTAGCAGTAGTAGTAGTAGTAGTAATAGTGGTAGTAGTGGTAGTAGTAGTAGTAGTATTTATAAAAAAAACAAAATAAAAACTGTCTGATCGTCTCTGTCAAAGTAGGTTTCTTCTTTCACAGCCCTATGAGTAACGGAGTATTTTCTCGAGTATTTAGACGAAAAGAGCATCTAAAGTATGATTATTATATCCACTTATCATAGTTCTACACTTGTGTAGAACTATGTAGTAATATTGCTATAAAAAACACTACACATATACTCATACTCACATACTCATAGTGATTGCTTACCTACAGAACATATAACTTTAAACTACACAAATGACACCATTAAACAATTAAACAACTCACGATAGCTTGAAAATAACAATAACACAATTGTTTCTCACCTCTATGAAGCGTAGCTCTGGCTCCATCATGTATGAGAACCAGGAGACGGTCTCTCTCTCGCTCTCTGTCTGTCTCTCTGTCTGTCTGTCTCACTGTCTCTCTGTCTGTCTGTCTCTGTCTCTGTCTCTCTCTGTCTCTCTCTCTCTCTCTCTCTCTCTGTCTCTCTCTCTCTCTCTCTCTCTCTCTCTCTCTCTCTGTCTCTCTCTCTCTCTCTCTCTCTCTCTCTCTCTCTCTCTCTCTCTCTCTCTCTCTCTCTCTCTCTCTACCCCCCCTCGGCCCCTCACTAGTCTAGAGTACAGCTCACACGCACACACGCACACACGCACACACGCACACACACGCACACACACGCAACAAGTTGGCGCTCTTTCCTCAGCCCTTTGGTTGCGCCAACTTCACCTCAAGGTGAAATCCCCCCTTTTTTTTTTTTTTACTTAATAAATAAGTCAACTGCTAAAATCCTGAACAGTTTGGACCGATATATCGAATCCCCGACGTGATACAATTGCGTGATAAAAGTATTCTCCCCCCCGGACTAGAGAGTCTGAGGAGAAGAGGTCTGCGTGCTGCACCGTCTCTCCTCACTTCCTCCTCTTGTCCTTTCCTTTCCCTTCCTTTCCTTTTCTTTTGTATTCTCTTTTTTGCGAGAATAGAAAATAAAACGTTTAACCTCGTTGTTTCCCCCCGTGTCTTCGTGCGTGACAGAAAGTGGCGTCAATAGCGTCAATCGTCTGAATCTAGATCACCACCACGTCCAAATTACCCTGGGAATCTGCCCTGGGGCCATTCATTAGCTGGCTTTCTATATATAAAGTATCTTGTTTATCAAATAACACAGTGTGTGTGTGTGTGTGTGTGTGTGTGTGTGTGTGTGTGTGTGTGTGTGTGTGTGTGTGTGTGTGTGTGTGTGTGTGTGTGTGTGTGTGTGTGTGTGTGTGTGTGTGTGTGTGTGTGTCTTTGTGTGTGTGTGTGTGTGGTGTGTCTTGTGTGTGTGTGTGGTGTGTGTTTGTGTGTGTGTGTGTGTGTGTGTGTGTGTGTGTGTGTGTGTGTGTGTGTGTGTGTGTGTGTGTGTGTGTGTGTGTGTGTGCTGAGCTGAGGACAGAGAGACAGACAGTCTCAGAGACAGCCATACAGACAGACATGACACTTTTAGAGATTAAAAAGTTGTGTATACCAGCCTACAGGTGTTCAGCCTCACCAGCCCTAGACTCTAATCAGTCTGACTGGGGGCCAGGTGAGGCTGCTTCAACCAGACTCTAATCAGTCTGACTGGGGCCAGGTGAGGCTGCTTCAACCAGACTCTAATCAGTCTGACTGGGGGCCAGGTGAGGCTGCTTCAACCAGACTCTAATCAGTCTGACTGGGGCCAGGTGAGGCTGCTGCAACCAGACTCTAATCAGTCTGACTGGGGCCAGGTGAGGCTGCTTCAACTAGACTCTAATCAGTCTGACTGGGGGCCAGGTGAGGCTGCTTCAACCAGACTCTAATCAGTCTGACTGGGGGCCAGGTGAGGCTGCTTCAACCAGACTCTAATCAGTCTGACTGGGGGCCAGGTGAGGCTGCTTCAACCAGACTCTAATCAGTCTGACTGGGGGCCAGGTGGTCATACTTCGTTCCTGGGGCTATAACATGGGAGTGTGCATGGAGTCCTTAAGTATTTTAATCGTATCTTTAATCATTCCTGTGTGTGCCCTGCAATCTGTGTTAAGCACGTTTGGAGACTTACTAACTAGAGAATATGTCTTACATAAGATAAACACATTAGGTTTCATTTAAATCTTTAACATGCACAACCCATACAGACTGTGTGTGTGTGTGTGTGGTGTGTGTGTGTGTGTGTGTGTGTGTGTGTGTGTGTGTGTGTGTGTGTGTGTGTGTGTGTGTGTGTGTGTGTGTGTGTGTGTGTGTGTGTGTGTGTGTGTGTGTGTGGGGTGTGTGTGTGTGTGTGTACCGGTTCATTGTGGTATCTAGGTCTGTCATTACTTTAGCGAGGAGATCATATCCCTAGAAGATTAAATCGGAATGTTTATGGCGTGAAGCTATTCAAATATCATGGTCTTCTTTTGGCTTTGGGCCTGTTTGTTGTTGCAGAAATGTGTGCACTGCCGCCACCTACTGGTGATGGAGGGAAATTACATTACTCATCGTTCAAAATGAGCATTTCTCAAACTTCGGCGAGGTAAGAAAACGTAATGATGATACATTCAAGTCTGTTGAGCCATGTTTTGTATTATGACAATAATACAATATGTGGAGTGTGTGAGATTAGAGTCAAGTCAAGTCAAGTCAAGTCAAGTTTATTGTCACTTCACAGTTTACACAAGTATAAAGCAGTGGTGTGAAAATCTTATGTGCAATACCCGACGACAGACAGCAGTTATAAAAATAAGATAAAAATTGAATAAAAATGTTATAGAATAAAGTAAAAAAATAAAAATAAAAATGCAATTTATAAAATGCAATATATCGGCAGAGAAAAGAGCAATGTAATAAAATATACATTGTTATATGCTATACGCCCTTGTTCAGCAGCCTGCTCCAGCGATCCGACCTCCTCCCTGTAGGCTGTCTCGTCGTCGCCGGCAATCAGGCCCATCACTGTCGTATCGTCAGAAAACTTGATGATGTTGGAGCTGTGCATAGCCATGCAGTCGTGGGTGTAGAGGGAGTAGAGGAGAGGGCTCAGCACGCATCCCTGGGGGGCTCCCGTGTTGAGGGTCAGTGGCTCTGAGGTGGTGCTGCCCATCCTCACCACCTGGCGGCGGTCCGACAGGAGGTCCAGTATCCAGTGTCCGTGGATCTGTTTTGACGATATGCAAATTGCCATGGGTCCAGCGTGGCAGGTAACACGGAGCAAATAAAGTCCTTGACCAACCTCTCGAAGCATTTGCTGACAATCGAGGTGAGGGCTACAGGTCTATAGTCATTCAGGCATGTTACCTTGGGTTGTTTGGGGACAGGCACGATGGTGGACATCTTGAAGACCGCGGGAACAACAGCCTGGGACAGGGAGAGGTTGAAGATGTCTGCAAAGACTCCTACCAACTGGTCTGCGCATTCTCTGAGGACGTGGCCCTGGATGTCGTCGGGGCCTGCCGCCTTACGGATGTTCAGCCGCTTTAAGGTGCGGGGCACATCCGCCTCCGAGATGCTCAGC
This sequence comes from Muraenolepis orangiensis, assembly GCA_027704905.1. Classification (NCBI taxonomy): domain Eukaryota; kingdom Metazoa; phylum Chordata; class Actinopteri; order Gadiformes; family Muraenolepididae; genus Muraenolepis; species Muraenolepis orangiensis. The sequence continues at coordinate 22,746,112 of CM051009.1, forward strand.
AGGCTGGTCTCCTCAGGCGGTGCTGGCTTCGGCGGGCTGCCGTTCACGTCAAACCGAGCAAAAAAAGTATTTAGCTCAACTGGGAGGGAGGTAGAAGAGTTCTCTACACAACTGGTTCTCCCTCTGAAGTTCGTTATCGTCTGTAGCCCCTGCCACATACCCCTCGCGTTGTGGCTCTTGAATTTCTCCTCCACTCTGTCCTTGGGATATATCCGAACCGACTTGGTCGGAACAACGTCATCTATGCACTGAACCCGGTGACCGACGACGCGTACTTGACGTCGTTGATGTTATTGTCCAAGGCAACGCGGAACATGTGCCAGTCAGCGCAATCAAAACAATCCTGCAGCATAGAGTCCGATTGGTCCGACCAGCATTGGACCTCCCTCACAGCGATCGGTTGCTGCTTCAGTCTCTGCCTATAGGCGGGGAGTAGCTGGATAGAGCGGTGGTCTGATTTGCCGAATGGTGGGCGGAGGAGGGCCTTGTAGCCATCACGGAAGGGAGTGTAGCAGTGGTCGAGGATCCGCTCGCCCCCTGTGTTGCTCGTTATGTGTTGGTAGAACTTCGGGAGAACCTTCTTCAGGTTCGCCTTGTTGTCCCCCGCCACGATGAGAGCAGCCTCGGGGTGTGCTGACTCCTGTTCGCTGATAGCCCCGTACAGTTCCTTCAGCGCTGTGTCCGTGTTGGCTTGTGGGGGAATGTAAACAACGGTCCCGCTGTCAACTCCCGAGGTAGCCAGAATGGACGGCACATAAGCATCAGGTACTCCAGGTCCGGGGAACAGAAAGACTTGAGGGGATGTACATGGCTTTGGTTGTACCAAGATGTATTTATCATGAGACATACCCCCCCTCCGCGATCTTTACCTGAGAGAGCCTTTGTTCTGTCCGCCCGGTGGACGGAAAATCCCGTCGCCTCGATAGCTGCGTCGGTAACCCCCTCCGACATCCATGTCTCCGTAAAGCAGATGATACAATTGTCCTTAGTTTCCCGGTGGAATTGAATACGAGCCTGTAGCTCGCTTAACTTATTGTCCAGAGACTGTACATTAGCCAGTAGAATGGTGGGTAGTGGGGGGCAATCGGATCGACATCTCAGCCTGACTAGCACGCCGGCTCGCTTCCCTCGCTTCTTCCTGCGACGCTTGCGTGTAATCGTGCCCAAGATGGTCGGAGATAATCCAGCTGTGACTTTGGGCGGAACGTCCGAGTCGAAAGAATGAAAAAACTCTGGTAGGCGGCGAGCGACTGTCGATCTGATCACCAGAAGTGTGCAAAAGTTATAAATGAACGTGCCGCTAACTTCCTGAACAAAGATAGTTGCGATAAAAAGAATAAATAACAAAAAACTGCGTCGTCGTGCGGGACCTCGCGACACGGCAGCCATACTCCATACTACTAGTTGTGTCTAGTTGAGTCTGGTTGATGCAGCCTCACCTGGCCCTAGTCAGATGGATTAGAGTCTGGTTGAAGCAGCCTCACCTGGCCCCAGTCAGACTGATTAGAGTCTGGTTGAAGCAGCCTTACCTGGCCCCAGTCAGACGGATTAGAGTCTGGTTGAAGCAGCCTCATCTGGCCCAGTCAGACTGATTAGAGTCTGGTTGAAGCAGCCTCACCTGGCCCCAGTCAGACTGATTAGAGTCTGGTTGAAGCAGCCTCACCTGGCCCCAGTTAGACTGATTAGAGTCTGGTTGAAGCAGCCTCATCTAGCCCCAGTCAGACTGATTAGAGTCTGGTTGAAGCAGCCTCATCGTGCCCCCAGTCAGACTGATTAAAGTCTGGTTGAAGCAGCCTCATCTGGCCCCAGTCAGACTGATTAAAGTCTGGTTGAAGCAGCCTCACCTAGCCCCCAGTCAGACTGATTAGAGTCTGGTTGAAGCAGCCTCATCTGGCCCCCAGTCAGACTGATTCGAGTCTGGTTGAAGAAGCCTCATCTGGCCCCAGTCAGACTGATTAGAGTCTGGTTGAAGCAGCCTCACCTGGCCCCAGTCAGACTGATTAGAGTCTGGTTGAAGCAGCCCCACCTGGCCCCAATCAGACTGATTAAAGTCTGGTTGAAGCAGCCTCACCTGGCCCTGAGTCAGACTGATTAGAGTCTGGGGCCGCCAGGTGAGGCTGCACACCTGTGGGTCCTTGGTAATCAAGGCCCACAGGTAAATGAGGAGCGCTAGCATGAAGTAATTCCACCACTACAAAACACTACAATAAACCGGATTCCACATCCCCCTGTGTCCTTATTTTCAGGAGGAGCCCTCAAGCTACACGGTAACATTTATGTATATTTAATTTGGTTCAGTGGAGGGAGCACACACTGCCCCCAGTGGCGGGCACACAACACTACATACAGTATGACTCATCGGATGGGGGGTTTTAACACGGTAAATATGTAACTTAGCAACAACACATTCACAGAGTTTGACAGACAGACAGGGAGAATGAGACCGAGACATTCCGAAGAATGATTGACAGGCATAATTAACGGACCGCTCCGTAAAGCCAGAGCCTTTACGTTACTTTATGTAAATATTACATTGCAGTCTTCTCACATATTATTTATTTGTAAATATTATGTCCGTACAGTCATTTTTCTTGCACCCCATTCAACCTAAAGTCTAACACGGTACATATATAGTGAAAATTCAATGGTATATATTCCCTAACGGGGTGTACCCCATTCCCCTAATGCTGTGAACCCCCTTCTTCTAACGAGGTGTACCCTGTTTCTTAACAAGATGTACCCCTTACCCTAATGAGGTGTAGCCTGTTTCTTAACGAGGTGTACCCCGTGAACCCTAACGATCTACCCTGTTTCTTAACGAGGTGTACCCTGTTTCCTAACAAGATGTACCCCTTACCCTAACGAGGTGTACCACGTTAACCCTAACTAGGTGTACCCAGTTAACCCTAACTAGGCGTACCCAGTTAAACCTAACTAGGTGTACCCAGTTAACCCTAACTAGGTGTACCCAGTTAACCCTAACTAGGTGTACCACGTTAACCCTAACTAGGTGTACCCAGTTAACCCTAACTAGGCGTACCCAGTTAAACCTAACTAGGTGTACCCAGTTAACCCTAACTAGGTGTACCCAGTTAACCCTAACTAGGTGTACCCAGTTAACCCTAACTAGGTGTACCCAGTTAACCCTAACTAGGCGTACCCAGTTAAACCTAACTAGGTGTACCCAGTTAACCCTAACTAGGTGTACCCAGTTAACCCTAACTAGGTGTACCCAGTTAACCCTAACTAGGCGTACCCAGTTAAACCTAACTAGGTGTACCCAGTTAACCCTAACTAGGTGTACCCAGTTAACCCTAACTAGGCGTACCCAGTTAACCCTAACTAGGTGTACCCAGTTA
>CM051009.1:22754470-22766970 GCA_027704905.1 Muraenolepis orangiensis
ATAACAAAACAATGCTCCATAAGTCAAATAATAATAGATAATAATAAATAATACAATTGTGCAATCCCTTTGCTAGAACAATAACTTTGCAATCTGTGCAAAAAAAAAAGTTAAGAAAATAAAAAAGTCTTATCACAGCATTAGTGGCTGCAGTGAGCCTGTTTTGCACTGCATATTTTTGGCTTGATTTACATATACATTCACATTTACATACTCATTTACATATGATGCTTGATACTGCCACTCTCAAGTCATGCTCAACGTTAAACTTGGATCTGTAATTTGTTTTAAGTGAAGCAACAGCTGAAAAGCCAATCTCACAGAGATAGGATGTGGCGAAGGGAAGAAGGATGCCCACAGCCCTCTGCCCTATATGAGTGGATGGATCTCCTTCTCCACACCCAACCAGCGCTAAACCTCAGCCTTAGGGTGGAGTCAGACGTCATCTCCATGAATTTCTCCTATTCTGCAGAGCTGAAATCGGAAGGTGCTGCAGATTGTGCATTTGCATTTGTAATTGCATATTAAACACAACAAATTTTGGTTTTACAACAATCCATTCCAGTTAGTAAGTAGCATACAGACAACATAAATAAAATGCATGTACAGCACAAATAGTCATAGTCATAATTAGTCAGTCAATAAAATAAAATACCAACCAGCTGCATTGAATGGATCCATCAGCCATACTGAGCACTGTTGTTTGGGAAGAATTGTTGGAATATTCCCATCAGAGAAGAGATGTGTTGCTTGAGACAGGGGATCACTGTGGTGGCTTCACAATCACTGCTTTCTGCAAATTCAGTCAGATTCTCAAAGGCATCAGTATTTCCTTGATCAAGGCGCCTGCCCCACATCTCCAGCTTTCGAGTGAATGCACTGATCTTGTCTGCCAGGTGAGGTAGGTGCTTGTCTCTGCCTTGAAGCTGAAGATTTAATTCATTCAGCTTTCCAAATACATCGCTGTGACAGCTAGGCCAGTTTCATCAGAAATTGTTCATCACTGAACTTGCTTGCAGCTTCATGCATGCTCTCCTCCAAGAACATCCGAATCTCCTCTCTGAGCTCAAAGACTCCCGACAACACTTTCCCTGGCGAGAGCCACCTGGCCTCGCTGTGAAACAGCACAGCGGTATGTTCAGCTCCCATCTCCTCACAAAGTGCAGAGAACAGGCACGCTTTCAGGGGTCGGGTTTTGGTCAAATTTACCACGCTAACAACTTCGGACAAAACATTGTTTAGCTCGGGGCTAAGCTGCCTTGATGCTAGCGCCTCTCTGTGAATGACACAGTGCGTCCATTGTGCGTTGGGGCGAGACCCTCTTGATAGGTGCCTGCAGTCCCCTTCTTTTTCCACACATGGTCTGTGCACCATCCGAGCAAACGCCCACACAGTTCTCCCATTTCAGTCCGTGTTCTGTCAGGTAGCTGCCCAGAATCTTGCAAAACAGCAACTCCTCACTCAGTGACTCAGAATCGACAAAGCGAACATATGAAAGAAACATACAGTCTTTATTACTGTCAGGAGCCTCGTCCACTTGTATTGCAAAACGTTTGTCTTTTAGTTTATCTGCGAGTTGTTGTTCAAGATCATCTGAAATGTCGCATATACATCTTGAAACTGTGTCATTGGACAGGGGGACAGCCTTCAATTTTGCGGCGGTTGTCTCATCAATCATTGTTGACACCATATCAAGAGCAGCGTAGGAGTATGAGATCCTCAGCTATCGTGTGGGGTTTCTTGCACTTTGCAATTCTGTATGCGACTAGGTATGACGCCATTTGGGCTTTGCTGTTCACTGATGCAGCTTTTACCATACGATTTTCCTGGTTACGGTATTCGTCTAATTTTCTCTTGAAGAAGTCGAGTGGCTTCTTGGCGTGACTGGGGTGTGATGTCTCTATGTGTCTTCTTCATTTGTTGGGTTTCATACTGTCAGCTGCGAGGGTTTTCAGACATAAAGCACACAGTGGTCTCTCCTCACCTCCCACCACATTCACTGTGAAGCCAAGAGCAAGATAAACTTCGTCATATTGTCTTGACTTGGTTTTGGGTTGTGTAACGTTACCGTCACACTTGTTTGTCTCTGAAGCTTCGCCAGTTTTTCTTTTCATCTCTGTCAAATATTTCTCCATTCTGTAGGTCTCTTTACATTCGACTTTATTCTTCTTTTACCTTCGCCTTCCATCCTCATCATGTACATTACACACCTGTGTCCTACAGCGCCCTCATAGGTTTCTAAGTGTAACTACAGGACACAACAACGCATCTTGCACACAGCAGCATTGCGTCGACTTCCGTCAACGCGTGCCAGTAGGCGTGTCTGGCGCGTGGGGTTATCGCGACCAACAACCAATCACATTATCTCCCGCCCCGGACACACAAAGCTAAAAAGCACACTTTCATGGGCTCCACTATTGCGAAAATGGATGCCGATTTGCTGAGAAGGGTGGTTATTGCCTATGCATGGTCATACAAGACCGGGTGATTCCCTACCACAATGACGAGTTTTTTATCCATTATGTGTGCACACTGCGTGAATGACTCGCCCTCTGGCTCGCCCAGCATATTTGCATACGACTGTGCCGTTGCTGTCGTTTGATTGGCTAGTGCTTCGACCGTCGAGTCCGACGATCCGTCAAAGTTGAACATTTCTCAATTTTCGTCGCGAGCATCGCGAGCAGCGTGACGGAACACGACCCACAATTCACTTCAGCAAAGCGTCGAGTCATCCCGTCAAAGTGAATGGGAAGCGTCTGACTTGACACTTCCAACGCTGCTGTGTGCGAGATATTGGCTGTGTTTCATTTCAGGGGCTGCAGCCTTAAGGCCGCATTTGAAGGCTGCTTCCGAAGGCCGCTTCCGAAGGCCGCTTCCGAAGGCCGCTTCCGAAGGCCGCTTCCGAAGGCCGCTTCCGAAGGCCGCTTCCGAAGGCTGCTTCCGAAGGCTGCTTCAAAAAGGTGTTAAATGGGACGGTCTAGCCTACGCAGTACTTCCTGTATGCGTCACCAGCTGCGTCACGAAGCGCCACGCCCACTGTCATTATAATTAGTCATTTATTAGTCATTATAATTGATGAACTTAAGGAACTGGAGCTTCACCGCCGGCGTCAACGTGTCATGTTATTTCGGCTAAGAGAGAACCATGGGTGAATAAAGATTGGTTAATATTGGTGAAGTTATAATTCCTATTAATATATATATATACGTATATATATATACATATACATATATATATATATATACATATATATATACACATATATATATACACATATATATACATACATATATATATATACACACATATATACATATATACACATACATATACACATATATAGACACATAGATATATATATATACACATAGATATATATATATACATACACATATACACATATATACATACACATATACACATATATATATATATATATATATATATATATATATATATATATATATATATGCCGGTTGAAATATTGTGGTGAGATTTATTTGGGCCAAAAAAAGGTTGTAAGTGGAATTTTATTCTTGCCTCCTTCTGATAATATCTTAGTGACATGGCAGCCGTCGATAGCCAGCCCTGCAAACCCAGCCCATGGACCATGCGGTTAAAAATTGAAAGTTCAAAATGATTCAAATGTTTGTTTTATATAGTTGTAAATGTTATAGATTATTAAAATACAAAATCATATGTTGTAAATAGATAAATGGATGAAATAAACAAATAACATGAAAAACAATTAAACAATTTCTTCTAATTGATTCAAATTCATTTAATTTATTATTATATTACATACTATTTACAATTCTTTCCAAAAGGGTAAACAGACGTTCTGTCTTCCTCTGCTCTGCCTCTGGCTGTAATCTCATGTCCTCCCTCATCAGCTCTATAAACTCTTCATCTCTCCCTCTCTTCCTTCCTGCTGGCTCTGGCTCCTTTCCTCCTCCTCCTGGTCACCCACTGCTGAACTTGGCCCTGGTGTGTCCTCAAGGATGGAGGCAACCAGGACAGGGGGTGCAATGGAATGCCTCTGTCCCAACACCTCATCCATGAGGACAAACCACGGCCAAGTTGCAGCAGTGTGTTTCCCACTCACACCTTCTCCTGACCCTGGACATGTGCAATCCTAAGGCAGAGGAAATCACTCATGGCAGTTAACAACATCAGCAAAAGTGCTTTTATTAACTTTCATGATTAAAACAAACAAATATAATTTCACTTTACAGGTACATTTTTGGCCTGCATGGGATTTACAAATGCCAGCAGGTCCATTCTTTCCAGAATTGTCCTAATCACATAAGGGAAGCACTTATCGATCATGTCAATACAGGGATAAGGTGACACAGCAGGAAAAATGGGCTATTGTTGCCTTTCCTCCAGGCCACACTCGCTGAGAATTTTGCCCCAGTGAACAGGGCGTCACTTTCCCTCCTTTGTCTAATGAACTTTGTGGTGAGCTCCTTGCTCCCTAAAACAAACAAAATGTTCAAAGTTAGTTTTTCTTCACATCACATCACCAAGCAAAAGCAGCTTGAGTAGCAAAATATGAGTTAGCCGTGTAATCAATCCCCACGTGTGTAACTGTACTGGACTTGTGATATAAAGTGATATTGAACTGTCTGAAAACAATGAAAGGCTCACAACCGTTTCTAAATGTTTTATGTATTATGAAGTATAGATTATCTATTAAATCAACACAATCTCGGCAAGATATAAGGCAACTTCTGAAAGTTTGAAAATAACATTAAGGCCTGTAGAAACGTGTTGACTCAGGGCAGTAAAGTATTCCAACTATTACTATTTAACAGAAATGTGAGGTTTGAATGTATTGTTCTAATCACTTTAGAGTGAGCTTAGCGTAAGCTATTAGAGTGAAATGAAACCCAATACTTACATTTAAAAGCCACTTCTCCGGCGGCTTCAGTTTGCGATGCCATTGCAAATGAAACAAGCTGAAACTGAGCGCGAGTCTTCCTCCTCTTCCATCTTCATCTTCCTCATATAGGTTTGTGGAGGCCTGGGAGACCAGCTCCCGACATCTCCGAAATCGCAGTAGCATATTTCTAAACAGGCTTTATTTGGATAAACTGACAACATATGTATAATCTACATAGGTACATTGTCGCGTAATAAAATAATAAAACTTAATAAAGTGACTTAATTACAGTCCTACAGCGAAATCTAAAACAGCTTTTAGCCGGGCTCAAATTCTCACCCCCCCACTTTGAGAAGCACTGGTATAATACGTTGGACCTCTAACCGGGCTTTTCCCCGTGACCCCGTGACCCCGTGGTCTGCGGAGGAAGCCGCCCAGCCAACGTTGCATGTCAAATGAAACGATGCATTGTCATTACCGTGTCAAAAAACCGAGACATGGTTAATATTTATAATCATTTAATATTTATTGCCTTCCACCTATTGAAGATGGGAGGATGTAATGTTTTTGACCCCCTGTTCGATTGTCTGTCTGTCTGTCTGTCTGTCTGTCTGTCTGTCTGTCTGTCTGTCTGTCTGTCTGACTGTCTCTTAGCAGGATAACTCAAAAAGTTATGGACGGAATGTGACAAAACTTGGTGGTTACATCACTTATGGGTAAAGGAACAGTTCCAAATCCAGAGCCCGGGGACTTTGAGGTGTGGCGGAGGTCTGCGCTCTACTGAGTGTCCTGCTTCAATGCAGAATTGACCCTTTTCTGTGTTCAAAAGGTGTGTGTTCAAAGGTGTGGCAGTTCATCATTTGAGCTACGCTCATAGTCCTGTTTAGCTGATTCCGATAACGTGCCCGGTTGATATGGTTGTCGGTATCCATATGTTTTGCTGCTGCTGTTGTTGTTGTGTCAACCGATGGAGAGTGTATGGCAATCGGATATATCGTGCGTTTTCAATTGGCTACCTCGTCGGAAAAAACATAGCTTCAATTAGCGAGGCAAAGTGGATTGATAGCAGAGGTTGCTGTGCAGTAGTCCTGTTAGGCTCGAAGTAGGGGTCGAGCCAAGTCAGCTTTCTAACAGAAAGCCCTCATACATACCTGAGTGCTCAGAGTGTGTGTCCAACGGTAACTGTTTGTGAGTACGTAGGAAACAAAGTGGCTCAGCAAGAACCTAGGTGACGAGGTAACTAAGTAAGATGCAAAAACTATTTAAAAAAGGTTTTAAAAAGTAACAAAGTACCTGTGTAAGTAACTAAGTAGGCCTAACTAAATAGGTAAGTAACTAAGTGATAAAGTAATTAAGTAAGAAAAAGTAACTCAGTAACTAAATAAGATACAAAGTAAATAGGAAGTAGCTAACTAAGTAAACAAGTAAGAAACATACTTGGTTTACTTACTTACTGGAAATAGTAACAGAGTACCTATGTTAGTAACTAAGTAGGCCTGACTAAATAGGTAACTAATTGACATAGTAACTAAGTAAGAACAATGAACTAAGTAACTAAGTAAGATACAAAGTAAATAAGAAGTAGCTAACTAAGTAAACAAGTAAGAAACATACTTGGTTTACTTATTTACTGGGACAAGTAACAGAGTACCTATGTAAGTAACTAAATAGGCCTAAATAAATAGGTAAGTAACTAAGTAAGATAAATTAACAAAGTAACAAAGTAACTAAGTAAGAAACAAAGTAAATAAGAAGTAGCTAACTAAGTAAACATGTAAGAAACATACTTGGTTTACTTACTAACTGGAAAAAGTAACAAAGTACCTATGTAAGTAACTAAGTAGGCCTAACTTAAGTAACTAAGTGAAAAAGTAACTAAGTAAGAAACTAAGTAAAAAAGTAACTAAGTAGGTTAGTAAACTGTAGTCAAGTCAAGCCAAATATGTGTCTGTTTGAGGGAGTGGACATATTTGGCATACAGAGACTATATAAAGAATATAAAACATATTATATTACTCTATGAATAAACATGAAGCATAATTTGATGGCCACTAAGGAATATTGGACCTCCGGGGGAAATGCATTCAGCATACAAAAACACAGCAGTCTTCTTTCACCATCAATCATAAATGACATGACTTTCAAAAAATATAGATTTGGTAGAATTTTAACATGATAACAATGCAAAACTCAGTCGTTTCTGTGTTTAACTAGTTAAACGGATTTAGACTACAGGATTGTGAGCACTAGGATGTCATTAAGAAGAGCTTAACCACAACATATCCATTCTTCAAAACACACATTTACTCACACACACATACAAACACACAAAAAACACACACACACACACACACACACACACACACACATTTACATTTGAAGTCACATTCCGTCAACTTTTGTGCGCGTGTGTGTTTCTAGTATCTTGGTGGTGTGTGAGTGTGTGGTGTGTGTGTGGTGTGTGTGTGTGTGTGTGTGTGTGTGTGTGGGTGTGTGTGTGTGTGAGTGTGTGTGTGTGTGTGTGTGTGTGTGTGTGTGTGTGTGTGTGTGTGTGTGTGGTGTGTGTGTGTGTGTGTGAGCGTGTGTGTGTGGGTGGGTGTGTGTGTGTGTGTGTGTGTGTTTTACGTGTGCATGTGCGCACACCTGCCCCCCTTACAACCACAATACTAAATCCTCTCGCAAATTACTTTCTTAATTAGTTTGCAAAAAAGCCACACACACACACACACACACACACACACACACACACAGTCACACACACACACAGTCCAATACTGGGTGTCTGATTTACGAGCCTGACTGGTCCAGTGGCTACAGTACAGGGCTGGTCACAGTCTCCTAGGCCTGCACCGTCCACACCAGGGAGACAGGGGGGGGGATACATCAAACGCACCCCATCCGTCTCTCTCAACCGCACGACTGCATTGTTAAACAACCGCATCCACTGGTTCACTTTGTTTTGGAGAGGTGAGGGGGAGGTGAGGGGGAGGTGAGGGGAGGGGAGGGGGAGGGGAGGGGAGGGGAGGGGGGGAGGGTTCATTGATTCTATTTCATTGATTTGTTTTATTTCAGGGTTTTACAGAATAACTTTGATACGGTACAGGCTACTGTATGGAGCGAATAGGAGTGCTTTTTCAACGGCTCTCTTCGTGAGATCTCTCCGTTTCCTCTGTTTTAAAAGTGATGAGACGAATGTACTGTCGCTATGATACAAAGATAAACAAATAGCTGAAGACGAAAAATGAAGAGAAAGAATACAGGGAACGTAGTTGTATTTTCATTTTTTTTTTACTGACAATAAAGCAATATATACAATTATTAAATGTCCGCTGCATAGAATTGATTCTTTAAACGATACATTATCTACATTTAAATATCATCATCAAGTGTATATCAGCCCCCCAAACACCCGTACACACATTCAACCGTCCACATAAAACAAGCGTGTGAAAGCGATTCCCCCCCCCCACCCCATACACACACACACACACACACACACACACATACACACACACACACACACACACACACACACACACACACACACATTCTCAGAGGCACACCAGCACAAAGGTGTTTCGAGAGAACCGAACACACAGTCCTCAACAGAGTCCACTCCTGTCATGTGACTCCTGTCATGTGACAGGAGTCACATTTCTGTGTTTGTGTTCCCTCCCCCCCCCAACCCCCCAACCCCCCCCCACCCCCCAACAGTCACGCTCAGTTTCCACCCCCTGTCTCTCAGAACCGTCCGGAGGGGTGTAGTAGGGGGTCCCCGGCCCGTCCTCCGCTACCCGGCGGCCCGGGGGGGGGGCGAGGAAGCGGCCGTCCCGCTACCGGCGGCCCGGGGGGGGGGCGAGGAAGCGGTGGAGAAGGGGGAGGAGGAGGAGGAAGAAGAGAAGGCTGTGGATCATCATCATCATCATCATCATCCCCGTCCTCTCCCTGGATGTCCACGGAGTGCTCTTCTGCCTCTCCGTCGTTCGCCCGATGGAAGTGGATCCTCCTCCTGGGGCCCGGTGGGGGACCCCCGGGGACCTCCGCCACGGTGCCCAGCCGCCCGGCCTGCAAACGGCCACGCGACGGACCCTCTTTCAAATCCGTGATGTCACTTCCTGCTGTCTCACGGGAACGTCGGGGGTTGTGGTGGTTTTGGATTTGGCACAAAAAACAACAAATAAGTCAAAGGAAGGTGAGAGAACAACTCGTCACCAGAAGTCAAAAGTGCATTTCATTCCTAAGTCTCCAAGAACTGAGCCAGTGCTCAGGTAGAAGTACAATAAGTTCAGGTAAAAGTCAGGTAATAAGTTGGCAAACAATATCGAAAAATATCTAGAACAATATCGACCTAACAATCTACTTAGTAAGACGCTAGTAAAAAAGTGATTAGAGGATGCGCTAGGAGGAAGGATATACATGGGACAATCAAGCCACATCTGAATGTGAATCTGAAGCACACACCACACACCACACACACACACACACACACACACAGTGGGGTGAGTGTAGCTAAACCTCACCGTGGCTGGTTCTCCTCAGAGGGAAAGCAGACTCCAGGCTGGTTCCGGTTTGCAGGGAGTAGTAGCGCTGGGACTTGGGGATGTTCTGGGGGGGAAAAAGGATGCAGGAGGGGAGGAGGGGGAGGGCAAGGGGGGAGGGAGAGGGGAGGAGGGGGAGGGCAAGGGGGGAGGGAGAGGGGAGGAGGGGGAGGGCAAGGGGGGAGGGAGAGGGGAGGAGGGGGAGGGCAAGGGGGGAGGGAGAGGGGAGGAGGGGGAGGGCAAGGGGGAGGGAGAGGGAGGAGGGGGAGGGCAAGGGGGGAGGGAGAGGGGAGGAGGGGGAGGGCAAGGGGGGAGGGAGAGGGGAGGAGGGGGAGGGCAAGGGGGGAGGGAGAGGGGAGAGGGGGAGGGCAAGGGGGGAGGGAGAGGGGAGAGGGGTTATCAACTGACACACACACACACACACACACACCGGAGAGTGATTTATTCCTCATTCGCATAAGTTATCCGAATCGAAAAAGGGAAACAACTGTACCGCCCAAAGGGGGAGAGAGGGAGAGAGAGAGATGAGAGAGGGAGAGAGGGAGAGAGAGAGAGAGAGAGAGAGAGAGAGAGAGAGAGAGAGAGAGGAGAGAGAGAGAGAGAGAGAGAGAGAGAGAGAGAGAGAGAGAGAGAGAGAGAGAGAGAGAGAGAGAGAGAGAAATAGAGAGAGAGAGAGGGAGAGATGGATGGATAAGACAAATTGATGGATAGGGTTAACCGTTTTTCTCGCCTCTTCTCCAAGGGGTTGTACTTTTCTCTTTTCTCTTCTTCTCTCTCTCTTTTTCTTGCATCACTTCTTCATCTCCCCCTCCCCTCCCCTCCTCCTCCTCCTCCTCCTCTTCCGTTATTCCCTCTCCTCTTTTGTCTCTGTCGTCCTCTCTCCATTTTCCTTGAACTGAGATCTTATTTTCTGGTGGAGAGAGAGTGTGTTCACAGTGGGGGGGGGGGGGGGGGGACAGTGTCGTCGTCGTCGTCGTCGTCCCCCCCCCAGCTGACTGGGAACAGAGTGATCTTTCCGAGATCAAAATCGACCCAGATGTCCCATCTGTTCTGCTTACTATGATCTAACCTAATAACTGCACTTCCCTTGGAAGAATACAGAATAAAGCTCTTTCTTTTTTTTAAATAACACACAAATTCAGACACACAATTCCCCCCGAACCACTCGAAGGGTCGTTGTTACAGGGTTTGCCGCCGTCCGTTTACTTGACACCCCATCAGTCACGGTATTATCGAGTTGTGTACTTGCGAGCAGCAATAGCTCTTCTTCTTTGGCGTATCCCCGCTTAAAATCGATAGGGCATTATCAAAAACTTAACCGACTAACGTACTTCGCATCCAAAGGAAACCAACAAAACAGCGTAACTAAATATGAAGATTATAAAATAATTTATGGAAAAACCGAAGGGCGACACATTCATTTGTAGGACAATCAGTCAGTCATGAGAAGCAGGACAGCAATATTGAGGCCTAAGAACTGTCTGGGGGGGCCCCCACAAAAGCCTGGGTAAGTGTCAAAACCTGAGCCCAGAAGTGTTATATTGTGAAAACTGCACTATGTCACTTTCACCGAAGTGAAATGTGGGAATATCAACGTAAACTGTAAATGATATAGCTGTCACTGTCACTACAACTTAAGCCACTAGGGGCTGCTAATTGGAAGACATAGTGCAGCTTTAATGCTTTGGTTAATGAAAACTGTATCTATATTTTTTACAAGTCTCCAATCTCCTATCCAATGCAAATCAGGTGACCGCAAGTGGGTCCAGACCAACAGGTTGGGAACCACTGGCACGCCTTGTGCGTAAGCTATGGTGGCGCCCCCCCCCCCCCCCCTGTGGACAAAGTCGCGTAACACATAATAGCATAATTGACCATTTTCTGTTGTCATTTCACGGTGAAGTGATGACGTACTTGGTTGCGTAAACTGCCCGCACGGAAGCTACGTCTGGCGGCGGAGTGGCGGCGAAGCAGGATCTCCCTGGCCTGGCTGTTCTCCAGCAGACCGTCGTCGTTGGTGAAAGCGGTCGCCTGGGCAACAACACACAAGAGAAAAGTGAAAAAAAAAACTCGAGATGTGATGTTGATTTGTGAATGTGAATTTTATAAGTGTGAAGAAACAGCCGATTGCTTTTAAAAAATAAAAAAAAAGTGAAATATGCTTGAAATATGCTAAAACCGACCGCTCATGTTCATGAACAAATGTGAATAAATAAATGAATAAATACATACATAAATAAAGTAGCTTAATTTCTCACATAGTGAAGTGCTGTGAATTGTTACTTCAACATGACCCCCATTAAAAATAATTAGCGATAAACTAAACGTTTAGCTACTTGCCTCACCCACTTAAACAAGTGTTGCAAATATCTTCCTTATATTACATTACAAAAGAAGTTAAAAAAAACTCTATCGCCGTGAGCCTTAGCAGGTTAGCGTGTTAGCAAGATGGCGTCCCGTCAGGGTCCTTACCCTCGGTCTGGTCTTGTACATGTTCTGGGAAAACAGCTTCCTTATGTCACCTATGACATGAAACTTCCTCTTGGGGCGAGAAGCGGCCTTCTTCTCGTCACTAGGAGATGAATAGATGAACGGATCAATTTAAAAAACACACACACACACACCCACCCACACACACACACCCACCCACACACACACACACACACACACACACACACACACACACACACACACACACACACACACTGACACACACAATGTACAAATGAACAGAATAGAATGTGATTGTATTAATAAATCATATGAAATAATCTAAATATAATACAAATTACGACAGAAACAACAATAAGCACTATCTTCTATTTTTT
This sequence comes from Muraenolepis orangiensis, assembly GCA_027704905.1. NCBI lineage: Eukaryota > Metazoa > Chordata > Actinopteri > Gadiformes > Muraenolepididae > Muraenolepis > Muraenolepis orangiensis. The sequence continues at coordinate 22,766,722 of CM051009.1, forward strand.
TTCAATAACAAAAAACAAAAAACTTCTAATAAAAACAAACATTGTGTGTGTGTGTGTGTGTGTGTGTGTGTGTGTGTGTGCAATTACTTCAGTGAGACGACAGAGGGCGCCCTAACGCACATTGTGTGCCGCGCGCACTTACTTCAGTGAGACGAGGGAAGGCGCTGCGCTGAGGTCTCCGAGGGCACGTCCAGCAGCTCGATGGCGCTCTGCAGCTCCAGCTTCTTGTAGAGCGCCACGATGCTGGAC
>CM051009.1:22774470-22779470 GCA_027704905.1 Muraenolepis orangiensis
GGAGGAGATGAGGAGAAAGTAAGAGGAGAGAATGAGGATATAGAGAGATATAGAGAGAGCGTATGGGGTCAGATCAGTCTCAAAAAGAAATAAAGCAGACAGAATGATCCACAAATGCACAGAACGATACACAAATACACAGAACGTTACACAAATACACAGAACGTGACACAAATACACAGAACGATACACAAATACACAGAACGATACACAAATACACAGAACGATCCACAAATACACAGAACGATACACAAATGTAATTCCGGATTTATATATAAATGTCTCCATCCACACACAAAAACATATAAGTTTATAAATGTAAAACAATTTCACAAACATATTTACATTTTTATAAAAAAAACGCTTTCTGTGCATTTGTGGATCGTTCTGTGTGCTTTATTTATTTTTGAGACTGATCTGACCCCATAAGAGCGAGAGAGAGAGAGGGGGGAGAGGAGCGAGAGGGATAGAGGGAGGAAGGAAGGACACTAGTTGCTTAATTACTATTGAGAAGGAGGAGAAGGGAGGAGATGAGGAGAGAGGAGAGAGGAGAGAGGAGAGAGGAGAGAGGAGAGAGGAGAGAGGAGAGAGGGAGAGGAGAGAGATGAGGGGAGAGAGAGGAGGAGGAGAGAACAAGAAAAAGCCAGGGGGAGTAGAGAGAGAAAATGATAGAGAAACGAGATAAAGAGAGAGGAGAGGGAGACCCTCTCTCTCTCTCTCTCTCTCTCTCTCTCTCTCTCTCTCTCTCTCTCTCTCTCTCTCTCTCTCTCTCTCTCTCTCTCTCTCTCTCTCTCTCTCTCTCTCTCTCCTCTCTCTCTCCTCTCCCTCCCTCCCTCCCATCCCACCTCCCCTCCTATCCCCTCTAACCCTCCCCCTCCCCCCCAGACTCCCCCCTTCCCTCCCTCCCCCTCCCCCCACCCTCGACCCCCCTCACCCCCCTCACCTGCAGGTTGATGTCCTGCACGCCGAACGCCTCCACCTGGCACACAGCGTACAGGGACATGCCCTCTTTACCTCCTCCTATCCCCTCCCAACCCTCCCTCTCTCCCCTTCCCCCTCCCCCCCCAGACTCCCCCCTTCCCTCCCCCCTCACCCCCCCCCCCTCACCCCCACTCACCTGCAGGTTGATGTCCTGCACGCCGAACGCCTCCACCTGGCACACGGCGTAGAGGGACATGCCGATGCCCACGCTGTTCCACAGGGTGCCCACCACCGCGTACCACAGCACCGTGCCGGCGTTCTCGAAGAAGGGCCGGGCGGGCATGAAGTAGCCGTTCTCCAGCACGATGGGTGGCAGCATGTACAGGAAGAAGACGTTGGAGTCCAGCACGGCGGGGGGCTCCTCCTTCACGGCGTGCATGATGCCGCCCACCACCAGGCCGATGGCGATCAGCAGGCACGACTCGGGCACCCAGATGGTGATCTTGTGGTAGACGTGGAAGCCTGGAAGTGGGAAAAAAGGGTTTAGGGGGAAGTTGAGAGGTTGGGAGAGTGGGAGAGGGGAGGAGGGGAGGGTGGGGGAGGAGAGAGGGTGGAGAGAGAGGGGGGGGGAGAGAGAGGGTGGAGAGAGAGGGAGAGAGAGAGAGAGAGAGAGAAGAGGGAGGAGAGGAGAGAGAGTGAGGGGATAGGAGGAGAAGGAAGAGAGAGAGAAAGAGAGAGACATACAGACAGACAGACAGACAGACAGACAGAGAGAGAGAGAGAGAGCGATTGGAGGCGCCACCACATTCCATTTAGTGTTTACGGTGCGTCCTCCGGGCGGTTAATTTAGTCTAATTTAGTTGAATCCTGCGGGCCACGTACCGATCTTGGCGAAAGACGCCAGCAGCACCCAGAGGGTGAACTCGAAGGGGATCTGGATGCGCCCGTAGTCCATGGTGAACATGGGCAGGTTGGCCTTCTCCGGCTCGGGGAAGGCTTGGGGCTCCTCAGGGTTCCAGGGGGCAGGCGGAAGGGGCACCTGGGTGGCGACCTCCCCCGCCCCCACCTCCCCGCCCCCCGCCCACCCCCGCCCCCGCCCCCACCTCGCCCACCCCCTCGCACCGGCCGCCGTCCCAGTGGGCCGCCAACAGAAGAAGAATTCCGCCAAAAAGGACGTTCCAGCAGCACCGCATGGTCCACGGTTGATATTCACAACGTTTTGGAGAAAACCGCCAAAAAAGCCATATATAAAAAAGTAAAAGGCCTATTGGAAACAATAACTATACTGTATATATATATATATATATATATGTATATATATATGTATATATATATGTATATATATATATCTTTTTTAACATTCACGTTCCCACTTGGTCCAAATACATGTCCGGTTTGCAAAAAAGAAAATCAAGAGCGCGTTTAAGATGTATTCCATAACTTGGGAGAGAGAGAGAGAGAGAGAGAGAGATTTGGCTTGAAGTCTTGTTTGTAACTCCACAGGTCTCTCAGGCCTACTAACTATTCTGGTTTGGGCTGTGGGTTCACTCCCCCGGTTCACCCACCTGGCCGCAGGGAGGAGTCTCTGGCAGTTAAATGAAAAAGTATTCTTTAAGTTTATTTGTTTAAGGCAATGGAATAAGAAGATCAAATTCTACCTAGTGACAGGTGAGTCAGGCGAGTCATTTCACGTTGAGTCACTTTAAAGCGTATACAGTACATCGTATATATTGCATAAGTATATAATGTGGCGTGTATACATGTGGAGACAGGTATTAGTTAGGTTAGTTGGGAACGGTTGGTCTATCTGTTCCATATGTTGTAATGACGCCGCGCGTCCAGACGAGGGCGGCATCGAGTCACAGAATTTAACTGAATAGAGTGACGCAAACTCAAATTATTAGATGACAGATTAGATTAGATTAGATTCTAATTTATTGTCAGAGTACAGCACAAGCACAGTACATCGAAGGAATTTGGCATCTAACCAGAGTGCAAATGTTGCAGTAAAGTGCATTGTTATTTATAATTTACAGTTGTTGAATAACATGTAAACTACAAAAAAAAAACTACTACTAAAAATATATAAGGTAAAAAATAACTTATAGAGTAGGTATGAGATATGTGCAGAATTATATGGATATATATACAAGGTAAGTATACAAGTAGAAACAGGTAGTGAGCAGGGGTATGCAGTGGTATCAGCAGTTGACTATTAAATACATATATATATATATATATATATATATATATATACAGTTAAAGAGTTCAGTGAGATGACAGCTGACTTGGAACAGAGGTTTCTATAGCGCCCCCTGGAGAGGAGGAGGGCTAACAGTCCATGGTTGGGGTGAGAGGGGTCAGCCACTATTGTTTGAGCCTTCCTCAGACACCGTTTGTGGTGGGTGGTGTTTATTGCAGGGAGGGGTCCAACGATGAGTTGGGCGGTTTTCACCACCCTCTGCAGCGCTTTCCGGTCGGAAACAGTGCAGTTGCCGTACCGCACTGTGATGCGGTTGGTGAGGATACTTTAAATTGCACACCGGTAAAAGTTCACCAGAATCTTAGGCGAGAGATGGGCTTTCTTCAGTCTCCTCAGTAAGAAGAGACGCTGGTGAGCCTTCTACAAGCCTTCTTTACCAGTGAGGTAGTGTTGAGGGACCAACAGAGGTCCCCGGAGATGTGTATCTCCAGGAATTTGAAGCTGGAGACACGCTCAACCTCCCCCCCATTGATAAGGATGGGGGCGTGTGCGCCAGCTCTGGTCTTCCTGAAGTCGACGATGAGCTCCTTGGTCTTCTTGGTGTTGAGGGCCAGGTTGTTGTCAGCGCACCACACCACATTACATTACATTACAGTCATTTAGCAGACGCTTTTATCCAAAGCGACTTACAGTAGTGTGTTTCAACAAAGGAAGGTAAGAGAACAACTCGTCACCAGAAGTCAAAAGTGCATTTCATTTCTAACATGTCTCCAATAACTGAACCAGTGCTCAGGTAGAAGTACAATAATTCAGGCAAAAGTGTAAGGGAAAAAGTACAATAAGTTGGCAAGCAATATGCAACAATATCTAGAACAATATCTACCTATCTATAATATGTAATCGACTTTTGACTGACTTAATTGACTTAGCGCTACGAGGAAGGATCCGGGAAGTGTGTCCTGAAGAGATGGGTTTTCAGCCTGCGGCGGAAGATGGGCAGTGACTCTGCAGTCGTGACCTCCGTGGGGAGTTTGTTCACCAAATTGAAGCCAGGACGGAGAAGAGCCGTGACCTCGTAGATCGGCCACACGGGCCCCGTGGGGGCAAGCAGACGGCCCGAAGAAGCCGAGCGAAGTGGACGGGTTAGGATGTAGGCCTTGACCATTGCCTGGAGGTAGGATGGAGCAGTACCTTTTACTGCCTTGTAGGCTAGCACCAAGGTCTTGAACTGGATGCGATTGAACACCAGGCCAGCAGCAGCTTTCTGAATGAGCTCCAGAGGCCTGATGGCAAATGCCGGGGCGCCAGCAAGGAGGGAGTTGCAGTAGTCCAGCCGGGAGATGACAAGAGCCTGGATGAGCACCTGCGCAGCCTTTTCAGTGAGAAAAGGCTGAATCCTCCTGATGTTGTAGAGGAGGAATCTGCAAGAGCGTGTCACCGATGCAATGTTTGCAGAGAACGACAGTTGGTCGTCATGTCATGGGAGTGGATAACAGCACCAAGGGACGTTGTGTAGAGGGAGAAGAGAAGAGGACTCAGGACCGATCCTTGTGGAACCCCAGTAGTCAGTCGGCGTGGTTCCGACACAGATCCTCCCAGTGCCACCTGGTAGGAGCGACCCGTCAGGTAGGATGCAAACAAGGTGAGAGCAGAGCCTGAGACACCCATCCCCTCATGAATCTGGTGGTTCCCAGTGTCGAATGCTGCAGACAGGTCCAGGAGTATCAGGACCGAGGAGAGCGAATTTTCTCTAGCAACATGGAGCGACTCAGTTAATAATAATAATAATAAATGATATTTATAATGCACTTTTAATTAGCGTGGGCAAAACTCAAAGTGCTACAGAGTAAAAATGGTTTAAATAAAACAACAGAAT
>CM051009.1:22801970-22809470 GCA_027704905.1 Muraenolepis orangiensis
TACAATAAGTTCCGGTAAACAATATTTCCCCATAACCTGGATATTAAAGGAATTGATCTCAATTCTACACAAGTCAGCGATGACGAGTCGTGACGCAGGACGGACGGGTGGTTGGAAAACGTGATTTTGTAATTCAAACCTCAAAGTCTCGGAACCCTCCTTACAAAAAGGTAGAATTCACTTTCTTACTTTATCTCCTATATTAACGTTGACAGGCAAACATGGTGTGTGAGTGTGAAAATAAACATGACGAATTGAAAAGATGAATACATGTAGTAGAAGAGAAATATATAGATAATATATATAGAGAAAATTAATTATTTTTAACTTAATAGAGTCTGACCTTTTGGGACGTAGTTCAATAAAAACAGCTGTCACAGACACACACACACACACACACACACACACACACACACACACGCACACGCACGGATGCACAAAAAGGCACGCACACACACACACACACACACACACACGCACACACACACACACGCACGCACCTACGCACGCACACACACGTTCACACACCACTTGCTCGAACTGCCTCAGGCCGTTTACATATCACACACACAACTCTACAACTGTGTGTGTGAGTGTGTGTGTGTGTGTCTGTGTGTGTGTGTGCATTTGAGTCTCTCTCTCTCTCTCTCTCTCTCTCTCTCTAATTGAACCATGTAACTGGAAGTCCCGCCCTCTCTCTCTCCTCTAAAACCCATGTTACTAGAATTCCCGCCCCCTCTCTCCTCTATCACCCATGTAACCAGAAGTCCCGCCCCCTCTCATTTGCAGCATCCTGTTCCCAGGATTTCAACGGGAACGACAAGGTCACACAGGAAGCGGATTCGTACCTCCAGTTTCCCGCTTAATTACATCATGAGGGTCAAGCGGCGGCCAGCGGAATATCTGTGACGCTAACTGAGTTTTAAGAGACGTTGTGTTACTTGAGTGAGGAGAGATGGTTTGAGTAATAGCCTATTAGTGTGTGTGTGTGTGTGTGTGTGTGTCTGTCTGTCTGTCTGTCTGTCTGTCTGTCTGTCTGTCTGTCTGTCTGTCTGTCTGTCTGTCTGTCTGTCTGTGTGTGTGTGTGTGTGTGTGTGTGTGCGTGCTACTGATAGTTTGTCGGGTGGGCCGGAGGTAAAAAAGTAAATTTGTTCACCATTTGGAAGAGTGATTGTGAAGTAATGTTGTCGATGCACTAGCAGTCACGCTATCCTTTTACCCAATGGCTCATTCATTCATCCATTCACCCATTCACCTTTAACCCCACTGTGCATAAGATTTGAGAGTTGTGAGCGGAAAAAAGCCAAGAAGATTCAGCTTCACTTCCTGTTTCTCTTTCCTGTGTCTCTGCTCCCTCCCCCCCCCCCATCTCCCTAACGTCAGGTTCACTTCCTGTTTTATATTAGTCTCTGCTCCCTCCCCCCCCCCATCTACCTAACGTCAGGTTCACTTTCTGTTTTATATTAGTCTCTGCTCCCTCCCCCCCATCTCCCTAACGTCAGGTTCACTTCCTGTTTCTCTTTCCTGTGTCTCTGCTCCCTCCCCCCCCCATCTCCCTAACGTCAGGTTCACTTCCTGTTTTATATTAGTCTCTGCTCCCTCCCCCCCATCTCCCTAACGTCAGGTTCACTTCCTGTTTTATATTAGTCTCTGCTCCCTTCCCCCCCTCTCCCTAACGTCAGGTTCACTTCCTGTTTTATATTAGTCTCTGCTCCCTCCCCCCCATCTCCCTAACGTCAGGTTCACTTCCTGTTTTATATTAGTCTCTGCTCCCTCCCCCCCCCCCCCTCTCCCTAACGTCAGGTTCACTTCCTGTTTTATATTAGTCTCTGCTCCCTCCCCCCCCCCTCTCCCTAACGTCAGGTTAACTTCCTGTTTTATATTAGTCTCTGCTCCCTCCCCCCCCCCATCTCCCTAACGTCAGGTTCACTTCCTGTTTTATATTAGTCTCTGCTCCCTCCTCCCCCCATCTCCCTAACGTCAGGTTCACTTCCTGTTTTATATTAGTCTCTGCTCCCTCCCCCTCCCTCCTTAAAGTCAGGTTTACTTCCTGTTTTATATTAGTCTCTGCTCCCTCCCTTCCTCCCTAACTTTAGGTTTACTTCCTGTTTTATATTAGTCTCTGCTCTCTCCCTTCCTCCCTAACTTTAGGTTTACTTCCTGTTTTATATTAGTCTCTGCTCCCTCCCCCCTCCTTAAAGTCAGGTTCACTTCCTGTTGTATATTAGTCTCTGCTCCCTCCTGTCAGGTTCACTTCCTGTTTTACATTAGTCTCTGCTCCTTCCCCCCTCCTTAAAGTCAGGTTCACTTCCTGTTTATATATTAGTCCCTCCCCCCTCCTTAAAGTCAGGTTCACTTCCTGTTTCATATTAGTCTCTGCTCCCTCCCCCCTCCTTAAAGTCAGGTTCACTTCCTGTTTCATATTAGTCTCTGCTCCCTCCCCCCTCCTTAAAGTCAGGTTCATTTCCTGTTTATATATTAGTCCCTCCCCCCTCCTTAAAGTCAGGTTCACTTCCTGTTTCATATTAGTCTCTGCTCCCTCCTTAAAGTCAGGTTCACTTCCTGTTTATATATTAGTCCCTCCCCCCTCCTTAATGTCAGGTTCACTTCCTGTTTCATATTAGTCTCTGCTCCCTCCCCCCTCCTTAAAGTCAGGTTCACTTCCTGTTTATATATTAGTCCCTCCCCCCTCCTTAAAGTCAGGTTCACTTCCTGTTGTATATTAGTCTCTGCTCCCTCCCCCCTCCTTAAAGTCAGGTTCACTTCCTGTTTATATATTAGTCCCTCCCCCCTCCTTAAAGTCAGGTTCACTTCCTGTTTATATATTAGTCCCTCCCCCCTCCTTAAAGTCAGGTTCACTTCCTGTTTCATATTAGTCTCTGCTCCCTCCCCCCTCCTTAAAGTCAGGTTCACTTCCTGTTTATATATTAGTCCCTCCCCCCTCCTTAAAGTCAGGTTCACTTCCTGTTTCATATTAGTCTCTGCTCCCTCCCCCCTCCTTAAAGTCAGGTTCACTTCCTGTTTATATATTAGTCCCTCCCCCCTCCTTAAAATCAGGTTCACTTCCTGTTTATATATTAGTCCCTCCCCCCTCCTTAAAGTCAGGTTCCCTTCCTGTTTATATATTAGTCCCTCCCCCCTCCTTAAAGTCAGGTTCCCTTCCTGTTTATATATTAGTCCCTCCCCCTCCTTAAAGTCAGGTTCCCTTCCTGTTTATATATTAGTCCCTCCCCCCTCCTTAAAGTCAGGTTCCCTTGCTTAAAGGCTCAGTCAATTGACACATTGGGCTCCATAGGAGCAGGTGGGGGTGAGGGTCTGTTCAGCCGTCCACCTGTCACCCATTCATCCATCATACATAACCCCCTTTATGTGTAGCCACGATCACACACACACACACACACACACACACACACACACACACACACAGTCAAATCAGTTCAATTTCTGTAATTTATTGAAGAAAGCGAGAGTTCAATCAATATAAATAATAACATCAATAAGACACGATCAACACAGACACATTAGAAAAAAAACAACCACAGACACTTAATAATTTATGGTAATTAAAACACACACACAACAGGGTTTCAGTAACAGTCTGTGAGCCAAACAGGGGGGAGGGGGGGGGGGGGGAGTCTTAAAAAGCATTAGAACTATCGTTTATTCATTATTCACAAAGCTTTGCCTTAGTGGGCCAATAATGTTTGGCAAGAGCCAAATGACCAGATATTCAATTCCAATACGACTTTTTATTAAAACACACACATATTTTTTTTTTTACATTTCCGTATTAGGAATATATACAGTATACGACCCAGTAGTGATGCCTTGATTATTGTTCTTTTAAATATTGGTTTAATTATTTTTGCCTGTTATTATTATTATTATTATTAATATCTGAGGGACAATATCATGGTTATTGTTTTTGTCTTCATTATCATTTATTTTGTCGTTATTTTGGTGTGTGTGTGTGTGTGTGTGTGTGTGTGTGTGTGTGTGTGTGTGTGTGTGTGAGACGAGGTGAATCATCCCACAGTTTTTCCGGGTCTTCTTTGGGGTTAAAGACAAGCTTATTTAGTCAAGGTCCTGGTCCTACGCTTCACAAGTCAACACCGTTGAGCCTCTCGCTGGTTCAACACACGTCTTAAGACACCAACAATTCATCGTGAAGCGAATTCATGGGAAACTCACGTCATGGTTAGGGTTTGGAGTAAAAGGGGTTAGGGCTTAGGGGTTACGGTTAGGAGTTAGGGATTAGGGTTAAGGGTGAAGAGTTAGGGATTAGGGGTAGGAGTTAGGTTAAGGGTTAGTTAGGGATAAGAGGTAGGGGTTAGGTTTAGAGTTAGGATGTTTGGGGTAGGGGTTAGGTTAAGGTTAACACTACCCCTAGGTTTAGGGGTTGGGGTTAGGATGTTAGGGTTTTAGGGTAAGGGTTTCGGGGGTCAGGATGAGACGCAAGTTCATGACGTCAACTCATCGACTCAAGTTCCTTTTTTTTCCCGGACGAGTCCATCATCATTTCAAGCCGGTCAAAGCCGGCGGATAAGAGCGGGAAAGAACTATCCACGACATATTTGGTGAGACAGACAGACAGACAGCATTACGCCACGTTGACAACAGACAGACACGAGATACACGACAACAGACAGACCGGACAAACAATAAATAAATATTCTAACCGACCGGAGACTTCACTAGAAAGGAAAACCAAAAAAACAACAAAACAACAACAACAGCTGTTTGTTCCTTCACACGAAACGTCTCCACATCTCCTTCCTGTGTGACTTGTTGAGCGGCGGTCACATGACCACCACCACCACCACTATTTAATTCACCACCACCACCACCACTTCCGCCTCCTCCACCTCCTCCGCCTCCTCCGCCTCCTCCACCTCCTCCTTCTCACCAGGGCTTCAAACACAAGCCCATTCAAAATGGCCACTTCCTCAGTTCACACAGTTCCCTTTTAACCTCAAACCCCTTCCTTCCCCAATTCTGCGCTCAGCTTCCTGTTGGGGTGTAGCCGGTGGTGGTGGTGGTGGTGGAGGTGGTGGTGGTGGAGGTGGTGGTGGTGGAGGTGGTGGTGCTGGAGGTGACGGTGGTGGTGGAGGTGGTGGTGGTGGTGGTGGTGGTGGTGGAGGTGGTGGTGCTGGAGGTGACGGTGGTGGTGGAGGTGGTGGGGGTGAGCGGACTCTTCCTCTTGGAACCTCCGAGGAAACGTGTCACTTCCGGGTGCGAGGGAGGGAGGGAGGGAGGGAGGGAGGGAGGGAGGGAGGGAGGGGAAGGGGAGGTTGATACAGGAAGTGCCCTGGCTATTGAAAGAGAGCACTTCCTCTTCGTCCGGGGTTCAGGGAGAGGCGAGGGGAGGCGAGGGGAGATGGGGGAGGCAGCAGGGGGGGGGGGGGGGGGGGGGAGGGTTTGGTTGCCGCTCACAAGTCTCCCTTCTCTTCTCCACGGCCCTCTTCTCCACGGCCCCTCTGCTCCACAGCGTGCACATGGAGATGAACTCCGGTCCGGTTATCGAGAGAGGTCTCGGACCGCCGCCCACGGAGGGACAGACGGCTCTTCACCCACGCCGTCACATGACACCCCCCTCCCCTCATGCTCCTCCCCCCCCCCCCCCCCCCCCCCCCCCCCAGCGTCCAATCGGGCCCTCGTCCCCGGAGTCACATGACGGAGCAGCTCTTGGCTTTGTCCTTGCGGAGGTCGCCGCCCGCCGCGTGCGACGCGCGCTTGGACGAGGCGGCGCCGCAGAGCGAGGACTTGGCGACGGCGGCCCCGCCCCCCCCCCCGCTTGGCGCCCTTGTTGACGCCCTTGTTGACGCACGCCAGCGTGGCCACGTGGAAGATGTCCCGCACGCTGTTCTCCGACTGCAGGGCCGAGCACTCGATGTACGTCGCCGACATCTGCTTGGCCATGCTGGAAGCCTGGCGGTGGTGGGGGGGGGGGGGGGGGGTAGAAACAAAAGGTCAGAGGTCAGGTGACGCAAGACAGGTGCATTTTGTTTTTAGCTAAGGTCGATCCTTCCCTAGTGATTTCAACGGTCAGATTGATTCAAGATTCTTGGATTTCTTTATTTTGGCCATGTGCTGAACTAGAAGGACAATAGAATGTTCACTCCCCATCCACTCCCACAGTAGGAATTCTACAACAATACTTTACGACACTGCACTACACTACGCAATACTATACCATACAATACTATATAAACAACACTATATACACTATATATATACTATCTATAATATACTATAAACAACACTATGCTGTAACAATACTATACACCATAAAAAAAGATAACAACAATAAAGTGTCTAATGTATGATATATATATATATATATATATATACATATTGTGGATAGTGCAAAAAGCATTTTAAAGTGACAGCAGTGCAGCAGCGTAGTGAGCGGTGGCAGCAAAACAGCGTCATAAATAACAAAAGCACAGTACAGAGCTGAACAGTGTAACAGCAATGAATCCAGTAAGTCCAGTAAGGCTTTTTTGTTTACGATCCTTAAACACACACACACACACACGTATATATATAGATCTATATATATATAGATCTATATATATAGAGGTACGATGTAGAGGGGGAGGACCCGGTCCAGACCTGGTCGTAGGACACGGGCGTCCGTCTGTGGTTGGACAGCTCCACCAGCGTGCTCAGGTCCGTCCGGAGGTCCGACTTACAGCCCACCAGCAGCATCTTGGTGCTGGGGCAGAACTCCTGGATCTCCGCCTTCCACTGTGGGGCACGGACACACACACACACACACACACACACCACACACACACACACACACACACACACACAGTGACCACCTGAGTTACGATGAGCACTGGGTACACTGGGTAGAGACGACGGTGGTGGCCTTGAGTTAGATTCAAGTGTCTGCGGGCCCTGACCTGTAGGTGTCGTAAAGGCCCTATGTGACATCTGAACTCCTCTTTCAAAGTAGTGTCCAATCCAATTTATGTGAGTGAATCAAAAAAGTTGTCCCTCCCCGATTTAAAACAGTCTTTAAAACAGTAAAACGGTGCTTGAAGAGCAACAACACACCACCCTTTAATGTCATACAACTCATACCGCAGACACACACAAACACACACACACGACACACACTACACGACACACACACACTACACCCTGGGTTCTACAGCCTCAGAATCAGCACAGGAAACCTCAACGGACACCTCACCATCGCCATCCTTCGGACGACGGTGTGGATATGCTGTATGGCTGTTGAGGTCCATGTGCCTCACCTCTTCATCCGGTCTACTAACTAAAGCCACCCGGGGAATTAAGGTTCGGAGGCGCAAAGCGGTGTTGGAATTCAGAAGGATCGGTAATCCGAAGCGCCGACCGGGGGGTTTTAAAACATCTGAAGCCTCGGAAAAGCGAAATTCCTGGCGGGGCGCGAACAATGGGGGGGTCTGTGGTGGGCACGATTTTACCCGGGGAAACATAACCGGGGACTGGCGGTGCTGTAGCCTT
>CM051009.1:22819470-22821970 GCA_027704905.1 Muraenolepis orangiensis
ACTGATGACTCTATGGCCGGTGAGGCTGCACACCTGTGGGTCCTTGTTAATCAAGGCCCACAGGTTAAAACAGCCTCCACCACACACACACACACACACACACTCGAGGAGAGAGAGCTCTAGCATGTTCCATCTGCTCTGTTCACCATGATTCAAAAACTGCAATAAACTGATTCCTCATCACCCTGTGTCCTTGTCTTCGGGGGAGGAGACTGCAAGTCACCATTTTAATGGCTGGTGGCAGCGTCGTCAACAAGATACAAGATACAAGATATTTATTTGCCATTTGTAACAAGTACATTGGAATGCTTACTCCCCATTCCCTCCTGCAGTATACATCTCCAAAAACAATACCATCAAAATAATATACACATGAAAAAATAAAAATGAACAAAAAAAGGACAGTGACTAATATATGGTATGAACATCTGTTGAAAGTGCAAAAAGATTTAAAAGCATTTAGTACTGCAGTAGTGCAGCAGCATCATGAATACAGTGCAGTACAGTGCAGTAACTGTAATGAGTCCAGAAAGTCCAGCAAAGTGTATTGTTAATGACAATGTTATGATAGTGGCAGCACTCCTAGCAGTTCAGTAGGTCACTGCCTGTGGATAAAAACTATCCTTAAACCTGGCAGTCCTTGCTGTACGGATGCTGCGCAACCGGCGACCAGACGGTAAGGGGGAGAAGAAATGGTGCCCAGGGTGGTTGCAGTCCTTTATGATGGACATGGCCTTCTTCCAACATCTGGTCCTACAGATCTCCTCAATGCATGGAGGTCCACACCAAGATGATCTTCTCTGCCGTCCTCACGACCCTCTGGATGTCTTTCTTGTCCTGTGCAGTGGTGTTGCCGTACCACACAGTGAAGTGACGCCACCCGTCAGGACGCTCTCTACGGTGCCACGGTAGAAGTTCACTAACCACCGTTGGCCTATTCCTCTTCTCCTGAGGCACCGCAGGGCATAGAGGCACTGGTGTGTCTTCAGCATGTCCTCCGTGTTGCGGGTCCACGCCAGGTCATCGGAAATCTGTAGACCCAAGAAATGGAAGCAGCTGACAATTTCCACTGTTGTCCCGTCCGGGCTGATGGTAGAGTGGGTGCCCCGGTGGCTCCTGAAGTCCACGGTGAGCTCCTTAGTCTTGCTGACATTCAATGCAAGGCTGTTGTCCTTGCACCATGGCGTCAGCTGGACTACCACATCTCTGAACTCTGTTTCATCGTCGTTGCTTATCAGGCCGATGACTGTGGTGTCGTCTGCAAACTTGATGATCCGATTGTTGCAGTGTGTGGCAGTACATTCATGTGTGTACAGAGTACAGCCGGGGACTGAGGCAGCAGCCTTGGGGTTCTCCGGTGTTGAGGACCAGAGTGGATAAGAGGTTGTTTCCAATATTTACCATTTGAGGCCTGCAAAGAACAACAGTCTGACGTAGGTGTCACTCCTGTCTAGGTGCTGCAGGGCCGTGTGTGGTGCCAGGGAGATGGCGTCGTCTACAGACCAGTTTGGTCTGTCTGCAAACTGGAGTGGGTCTAGGGAGTCAGGGATGTATTAGTTTATGTTTGTCATGACCAGTTTCTAAGGGCGTTAAAGCCACTGGACGATAATCATTGAGGGCTGTTACCTTGGTCTTTTTGGGATAACGGCACAATGGTTATCACAGGAGCCGGCTGGTCAGCGCAGGTCTTGAAGACACGGCTGCCTTCAGCCGATTTCCATTTCAACAGAGTGAGGAACATTTCTGGAGCTGGCAGCTCCCCAGTGGCAGAGGGAATCCGGGGGGTCCCTGAGTCTAATTACGCTTGTGTGCATTGGTGTGTATACGGTGTGCGCTTCAGTATCCTTTGTAAGCACTGTTCAACGTTTATCCATGTGGAAGATGTGGCATGTGTGCGGAAGAAATCATTGTGAGAGATCTTCTCGTTTTGTGATCAAAGACAATTGCTGTTCTTAGCTAATGTGTTTTGTCGGTTACAAAATGTATGATCTCCTCCAATTTGCTAACAATTTGGTTGGCTGTGGTGTATAAAACTGAAATGTATCCATAATGATCTATAATAACTCATAACCGCTTTTATTTATTATAAGTGTTATTATTATTATTATTATTATTATTATTATTATTATTATTATTGTTATTATTATTATTATTATTAAGTGTTATTAGTCACATTCATGTTGGAGAGGTTTACTAAATGTCTTGCACGTTTTGCCTGCGTTTTGCCTGGGGGGGGGGGGGGGGGGGGGGAAACCTTCTCGAATTGTTGAAGGAACCATAACAATTAACCAATATGGCCGCTAGGTGACTATGGGTCTATGGGTCTATGGACAAGCTACCATGTACCTTGTTGTCACTCCCACCTGTGCCCCGCTCCTCCCAGGTGGGTGGGTCTCCATGTGTCTCCTACTGGTGTGTACAGAAGGGTGGACGGAAAGAAGTGGTCCGGGTGGTGTGCTACTTTGGTACTGGAAGCGCAGTCTCTGATGGTGTCAGATGG
>CM051009.1:22829676-22842176 GCA_027704905.1 Muraenolepis orangiensis
AGACAGACAGACAGACAGACAGACAGACAGACAGACAGACAGACAGACAGACAGACAGACAGACAGACAGACAGACAGACAGACAGACAGACAGACAGACAGACAGACAGACAGACAGACAGACAGACAGACAGTGGGACAGAGACAGAGAGAGAGAAGTGGGGAGAGAGAGAGAGAGAGAGATATATATATATATATATATATATATATATATATATATATATATATATGTGTTATTGTCATTGATTATGATGTCATCAATGACAATAACACATATATATATATATATATATATATATATATATATATATATATATGTGTTATTGTCATTGATGATGATGTCATCAGAGAGTAAGAACATTTCACTGAAAGACGCAAGACGTGGATGAATTAGCAATTGGGCGATTTGTAAGTTGACACGGACAGAAGACACGACTAGGAACCACAACAATAGGATAGGTAGTGTGTGAGAGCCAAAAGACAAGACAAGACAAAACGCTCTGTGTCGGATCCGCCATGTCCACAGTTGACCTCGTAAACATCACGTATGTTTACAATACCACTGTTACAAAAAAAAGAACTGTTAGTCAATTGCGAGCCAAACGTGGATATCGGCAAAGTTTCGGAACGTTTTCCCTTCTCCCCTTCTCCCCGACGGTATTTTTTTACATTAGTGTATGGCCGTTTTAAGAAGTAGCTTCACGGCGCATTAGCCAACATCATGATTATTCGATATGAGCGCAGCCCAGCGACATGCGGTACAACGACACGTCAAATCGGAAAAACGGTTTGTTTTCCTGTTTGTTTTCACTCTGCCAGCACCTCTTATCCAACATATTAAGCACCATTCATCATCCTCCATCACTCAGGCCAGTGTTACCGCCGGTAGCGCTGTAACCGCTTACGCTAGCGGTACCGCTGCTGTCTCGAGTCGTCAGCCCTTCGATTTGACCCATAAGGTACCTGGGTAACCGGTCGCCAATCTCACGCCACATTGAGATCTCTCCCCCGCTGTGAGGTATGAGAGAGAGAGAGAGAGAGAGAGAGAGAGAGAGAGAGAGAGAGAGAGAGAGAGAGAGAGAGAGAGAGAGAGAGAGAGAGAGAGAGAGAGAGAGATACATACACACACACAGAGAAACAGAGAGAGAGAGAGAGAGAGAGAGAGAGAGAGAGAGAGAGAGAGAGAGAGAGAGAGAGAGAGAGAGGAGAAGGAGGGGAAAAGAGAGAGAGATAGAAAGAGGGGGGAGGGAGAGAGAGAGAGGGAGAGAGAGAGAGAAACAGAGAGAGAGAGAGAGAGAGAGAGAGAGAGAGAGAGAGAGAGAGAGAGAGAGAGAGAGAGAGAGGAGAGAGAGAGAGAGAGAGAGAGAGAGAGAGAGAGAGAGAGAGAGAGAGAGAGAGAGAGGAGAAGGAGGGAAAAGAGAGAGAGAGAGAGAGAGAGAGAGAGAGAGAGAGAGAGAGAGAGAGAGAGAGAGAGAGAGAGAGAGAGAGAGAGAGAGAGAGAGAGAGAGAGAGGGAGAGAGAGGAGAAGGAGGGGAAAAGAGAGAGAGCTAGAAAGAGGGGGGAGGGAGAGAGAGAGGGGGGAAGATGGAGAGAGAAAAATATAATAGAGCAATTTTTCAGCCTTGGCATGTAGGCAATGTTTGTAGTACATGACTTTACACACACACACACACACACACACACACACACACACACACACACACACACACACACACACACACACACACACACACACACACACACACACACACACACTAAAGCGAAAGAGTGTGAGTGTGCGGAGATGTTTGGTTAAGGGGGTTACTCCAGGTGATGGATCACTCTCCACAAGCGGTGAAGTCCTATGGCACACACACACACACCACACACACACCACACATGCGGGTGAGCCACCCTAGCCACCCTAGTAAATTCACCTGTAAGGGCGATATATATAGTGAGACAGCAGAGCGAACAAGCGAGAGGAGAGAGAGACGAGCTGAGAGAGGGAGACTGAGGACGATGATGGCTGAGAGTACTAGAGTGAGCGAGAGACGAAGAGGAGACCGAGAGAGAGCTGAGACGAGAGAGGACCTGAGGGCCCTTCCTACCTGCTGTGGTGGTCAGGGTTGGTTCAAGAAGGGGCGTCGAGTGACAGTCGTCTGCAGCTCCGCGGCCTCCTGCTGCTACCCGGTCCCATGGGGGGGAAACGGCGCGGAACAAGACGAGGCATGTGGTTGAGGGAGTGATGTGTTTGTTGTGTGTTCATTTAGAGGAGGACCGCAACACCTCCACGGCCTCCACCACCTCATCACCACCACCACACTCCACTCCACCTCCACACCACAACCACTGCCACCACCACCACCGCCACCTCCAACATCACCACCACCCCTACCACCACCATCACCACCACCCCTACCACCATCACCCCCACCACCACCCTCATCCACCTCTCTATTGTTCTATACAAACCTGTAATGTTTCCAGATTCCTCGGCAGCGGCAGGATTTTAAAGCAGCCGACCCGAAGCGCAACAGCGCCCCCCGGTGGCCAAGGGTGGGAAATGCGTCGCTGAACCCGGAGTAGAACGGAAGTTGACCAGAGTTTATGAGTTATAATAAAGCTTTCCGCAGTTGCCACGGAGGCTGGGTGTAGGCTATGATGACTCACGGGGAAAAAAGCACAATGTCTTGATGAACAATATTGTCAATATCAAAATTGTCCTGATTACTTACTGACTAAACGCTGCGTTTGTTTCATTGAGGGCATTTTTGCATAAACGATGAAAGTTCGATGTGAGATCCAGTTGCGTGGGCTTTAGGAAAAAGGGAAATTAACTATGCAACGTCGGCACTTTCTGTTGATTAATGTGTGTAGTTGTATTTTGACTAGTAGAGGGGGAGAGAGAGAGAGAGAGAGAGAGAGAGAGAGAGAGAGAAGAGAGAGAGAGAGGAGAGAGAGAGAGAGAGAGAGAGAGAGAGAGAGAGAGAGAGAGAGAGAGAGAGAGAGAGAGAGAAGAGAGAGAGAGAGAGAGAGAGAGAGAGAATCCGACCCCTCACAGACTGCTGCATTAAACGAGTCAACGCTGCAGTCTGGTCTCGGCCACTAGGTGGAGCTAAAGACGCGTGTTGTTGATAATATCAAGGGGTTCTCAAACTGGGGTCCGCGGACCCCCATTTGCGCCTTCAAACAAGCATAGTGTGTTCATTACGTCTTCCACCCATGTTAGCTTTGGGCCAATATAAACTCTTTCTGCCAAATGATTAGAGTAAATTGCAATACGTTCATTATTTGAAAGTTGAAGCACTTAATAAAAGTCAACCTTAAACTGGTCAATTAAAATGTCTGGGTTTATAAGGACTATGCCCCATCTTTGTACCGATCATAGTCATAGGGCTATGTCTTGTTACTGTTGTAACTGTTGATCTTGTTACTTCAAGATTCAGATTCAAGATTCGTTTTTTGCCATTTGCAATAAGTACAATGGAATTCCCTCCTGCAGTATGAATTTCTAACACACAAAACTAAACATACTATACACAATAAAAATGAACATAAAAGTGACTGAAGGATGATATATACATGTGTTGAATTGTGCGAAAAGCATACAAACACATTTTAAAGTGCCAGTAGTGCAGCAGCATCATGAATACAGTGCAGTACAGTGCTAAACAGTGCAGTCACTGTAATGAGTCCAGAAAGTCCAGCAAAGTATGACAGTGAAATGTTAATGACAATGTTATGATAGTAGCAGCACTCCTAGCAGTTCAGTAGGTCACTGCCTGTGGATAAAAACTATCCTTAAACCTGGTAGTCCTTGCTGTACGGATGCTGCAGAACCGTCGACTGGGCCGTAGGGGGGAGAAGAGATGGAGCCCAGGGTGGTTGTGGTCCTTAGTGATGGACATGGCCTTCTTCCTACATCTGGTCCTAAGATCTCCTCAATGCATGGAAGTGCACACCAAGATGATGTTTTCTGCTGCCCTCACGACCCTCTGGATGGCTTTTTTGTCCTGTGTAGTGGTGTTGCCGTACCACACAGTGACATAGTCATAGGATTATGTCTTGTTACTGTTCATAGTCATAGGATTATGTCTTGTTACTGTTCACAGTCATAGGATTATGTCTTGTTACTGTTCATCTTGTTACAGTTCATAGTACTATGTATTGTTACTGTTCATCTTGTTACAGTTCATAGTCATAGGACTATGTCTTGTTACTGTTCATCTTGTTACAGTTCATAGTCATAGGACTATGTCTTGTTACTGTTCATCTTGTTAAAGTTCAGTCATGGGACTGTGTCTTGTTACTGTTATAGAATAATATAATACATCTATAAAAATACAAAGTATATAAGTGGTATTAACATGATTCAAATTGAAATGGGTTTCTGTTTATGACTGTGAAAGGGGTCTGCAGTATTTAGGTTGGGCCTTTTTAGAATACAAATAGTTAAAATGGCGTCTCAGAGTACAAATGGTAGTTTGCGTATGTTTAATTGGTGTTTACGATTTTGAGGGGTTCCTTGGAATTCATTTAAAAAAAAGTTTGAGAACCCGTGGTTTATAATACACTTATCACAGTTATAACAGCAGGCTTATCGCCCACAGTAGCTAACAGTTAACGGTAATTGTGGTAGTGGAACAGAATACAAAACAATTTAATCTATTTATCAATTATCATGCCATATCATGAGTACCCCAAACGATGATAAATGCACCGACCAAAGCGATGGCTGTGTGATCATTAAACGTTACGTGAATAAAATTTCCAAAAAAAAAAATTAACTGGAGTTGTGTTCCGGGGGCAACAGGGGACACAACTTGATAATTTGCCCGAGCGATGAATATAATGAACTATAAATCAACACCTTGGTGCCAGGAAACGTGATTAACATGAATTAAACTTATGACCCCTTCGTTCTCCTGACGCCATCTCGAACTTCTTCTTCTTCTTCTTCTCTCCTCCTCCTCCTCCTCCTCCTCTTCTTCTTGGCCACGTGCCAGCGCACTGTAGCGCTTAGCGTAGCGCACGGAATAAACAGAAGACGGCCGGGGATGTAAACGTTTATTGGCTTCGGAACAAGAGACCTGAATAAAACATCTCGACCAGACGTTCACAGACATTTGAGTTTGAATTACGATTTATTGAATGAAATAGAAAAAAATTAAAATCGGTAGGAATTTGTGATAGTCGACACATTTAGTTTAGTTTTTATTTATGCTTGAAGTGAACTAATATATCTATATAGATATATATATCTATATATATATCTATATAGATATCTATATCTATATAGATATCTATCTATAGATATATATATCTATAGATAGATATATAGATATATATAGATAAATATATAGATATATATATATAGATCTAAATCTATATATATATATCCTTTCACAGCCCAAACCCCTGTCAAAAGATAACTCGATAAGAAACAGCCGACTGAATTGTGCGCTGGAACGCCGGATGATAAAAACTCAATAATATCCAACAATATCCCTTTCAATATTTCAATGCGAATTTAACCTTCTGCTGTAAACAAAAGAATAAAAAATAAATACATCATTCAGGCGGTGCCATCTATTATTCAGAGAACGTCGGTCGTACGTCGGATGCGTGAACACAGCTTTGAATTCGTCTTTTGGAGAATGCAGCGTCGGTTGAATGCGTTTCGAAGGCACAGAAATGATTTGATATCAAATAAACCAACCAACGGACAGAAAGAACGGCATCTGGTCTCGCCGTTCAAACCGCAAAAAAAAAAAAAAAAAACAAAACCTACGAGACAAACCCCCCACGGTTGTATTTCAAAATTAAATGAGTCGCAAAAAAAAACAACCAAAAAACGAACAAACAAAAACAAGCCACTTCCCGTTCAAATCAACCGACATTTCAAAATCCCGCCATGTCGTCCAGACTCACGTTGTGTTGTCCTCAGAGTGTCCTTCGTTTGTCCTTGTCCTTCACAATAATGTCCTTTGTACAAAAATAACGTGGACAACATGGCACCAATTCACATCTCCGGATGTGAACTTCAGGGTTTCCCGGGCCGCGCTACGGAGCCGCGTTAAGCGCTAATGTTAGCGTTAACGTTAGTGTTAGCGCTAGGGCTAACAGACGTTCGGTCGGTGGAGGTTATTTTGGGAAAGGAGGGGCGGGGGGAGGTGAAAGTCATGGCGCCCTTCATAATAAGAGCTGTGCTTGTTTTTTATCCCCAGGCTATAAATAACAACGACCCCCCGCCGCCGATGGGCGAGGCAATTACCCCCTCCTCCTACAAGCAACCAGGGACGCTGAGCGGCCATTTTGTTTCTCCCCGCATCCACAGTGGAGTATTTTGGGGGGAGAGAGAAGAGAGAGGAAAAAATACAAGAAACGACCTTCCGACCGCTATGAGGGGGTGCTGTCTGTCTGTCTGTGTCTGTCGTCTGTCTGTCGACGCGCAGCGTCCGCTCACTCTGCAGCTGCGCGACACACACACACACACACACACACACACACACACACACACACACACACACACACACACACACACACACACACACACACACACACACACACACACACACACACACACACACACACACACACACACACACACACACACACACACACACACACACACGGGGGAGGGGGGGAACCAAAACAATCACAAAACCCAAGCCGCTGTCGAACGTGACCTTGACAGAGTGCGGTACGACCTTGACCAGGTGTGAAGGGGGGGGGGGTCCCACACCGAGTGTCACTGTGGCACAGTTAGAGAGACCATCACCTCTTCGAAGGGACTCTCTTGTGTCCAAGTCTCACTGTGGAGGAAAACAGGGGAGAAAACACGGTTAGGATCTGAGCGAGAGAGTGTGAGAGTGTGTGAGTGTGTGAGAGGGACAAAGAGAGAGTGGGTGAGTGTAAGAGAGAGAGAGAGAGAGAAAGAGAGAGTGGGTGAGTGTGTGAGAGAGACAAGAGAGACAAAGAGAGAGTGGTGAGTGTGTGAGAGACAAAGAGAGAGCAAAGAGAGAGTGAGTGTGTGAGAGACAAAGAGAGAGTGGGTGAGTGTGAGTGAGAGAGAGAGAGAGAAAGAGAGAGTGGGTGAGTGTGTGAGAGAGACAAAGAGAGAGTAGGTGAGTGTAAGAGAGAGAGAGAGACAAAGAGAGAGTGGGTGAGTGTGTGTGTGAGAGAGGAGAGAGAGAGAGAGAGAGAGAGAGAGAGGGAGGGGAGAGAGAGAGAGAGAGGAGAGGAGAGAGAGAGAGGGAGAGAGAGAGAGAGAGAGAGAGAGAGAATGAAATGCAGAGAAAAATTGCTTGCGCGTATGAGAGAGATGGAGAGGGAGAGACAGAGAGTATGAGTGAGAGTGAGAGTGTGTGTGTGTGTGTGTGAGAGAGAGAGAGAGAGTGAGTGGGTGATTGAGTGTGTGAATACAATAATAGAATAATCTTCATATTCATGTGTCCCTCCTCGACAGTGAAGACAGTGTAATAATAATGAAGCTAACCTCACATGACGGCGAGCAGAGCAGCGAGACGCCATTTTAAAAAAACATGAGGCCATACAAATAAACAAACAAACCAACACGACAACCAGCCATCGTACACTAAAAATAATTTCACGATTTTTTATGTGTGTTAATGTACGTCGTTTCGACAAGTCAGCTTACTTTAACGACATGTGCATGCAATATGATTATTCAAAATGGTGAGGGGGGGGGGGGGGGGGGTGGTAGTTTTGGATTCCTTGGGTCATCAATATATTGATTGAATACCTTCCAGCACCTTCCGGTCACCAATTGTTTGTGATGATTTTGCAAGTGTGACTCGACACAAAAACAACAACCCCGAAGCCAACTCGATCGAGGCCGCGGTTTTAACGACGCAAATGTAAATGTTAGTCATTTTTTTTCCCGATCCATCAGATCAATAAAACGTTAGCCGGAGTTACAGAGCGTAGGTTTAGTACACTCTTGAGTACAGTTATCGTCTAGGTAGGAGAAACGGTCGCGTAGCTTTAACGTAGATTTAACCTAACCTCTCGGTTGTATTTTTTAAATACAACGTTCTTCGGCGGGGTTTGCAGGACCGAATTATCGGCTGTTCATCCAAAACGTCATAATTCATCATAATTCAACCGTGTATCCGAATTACAAATTCATACTGAGTAAGCATTCCATTCTACTTGTGCTAACACGTGGCAAAAAAAGAAAGAATCTTGAGCAAACATTCATTGAAAAGTGTATATGGAATAACTACATTCATTCAAAAAACACTTCTCGGAATCAACGAGACAGACCGGTAAATATCAATTGTAAGCCAAGACTTTTGCTTGAGAGCGAAAACAAACAGATCTCTCCACTACTACAGGAACACAGCATTCCCAAGTCCAACCGTTAACGGTGAAACTCAACGACATCTGAGGCATCCGATTGGCCGAGCCCGAAAAGAAAACCCCCCCCCCACCCCTATTCGCTAGGTAGCTTGCTTACGGAAGCGTAACGGTCGGTAGTTGAGTTGACTTGAACACAGGTTTTTTTTGTTTTTCGGCTGACCGCGGTGAAATAATGCGCTGCGTTCAGCTGGAAAAGAAAACCACGTTCTACGCACTCGAGACGGCCAACGCAGGTTTTTGTCCCACCGCGGACGAACCGCTCCCGTCTCGGCAGGAGTTTGGCGAATAAAACGAACGGATTCTGCTTGCGCGCACACACACGCACACGCACGCACACACACACATTACCCCCCCCTCTCTCTCACACACGCACGCGCGTGCGCACACACATACGCACGCACACACGCACGCACGCACACATACCCCCGCCCTCTCCACACACACACACATTACCCCCCCCCCTCTCTCACACACACACACACATTACCCCCCCTCTCTCTCACACACACACACACACACACACACACACACACACACACACACACACACACACACACACACACCACACACACACACACACACACACACACACACACACACACACACACACACACACACACACACACACACACACACCACACACACACATTCACAGGAATACCCTTTAGCTCTTTCACGCTGCACCACAAGCACATTTTCCCGCCACGTTAGGGAAACAAAAAAAAAATCATATAATCATCATCATCATAATAAAATAATAATAATAATAATAAAAACACAAATTATAATAATAATGATGATGACAACGTTACATCAGGCAGGGGGGGGCGCGGGGGGCTAGCTGCTAGACACGCGCTGCGCGGCAGTTGGTCGCGCTCCTCGGGGACCTGACACATTTATTTGTACTTTTCGCTCCGGCAGGAAAATAAATAAATAAATAAATAAATCATTTAATTAATAAAAATGTATTTCTCGCACCTGGACATTTTTTGTTGTTGTTGTTGCCTGAGCGGGTCCCCTCGTGAGTTGAACACACCCTTTTTTTTTTTTTTTTTTTACAAGAAGAAACACTTAGTTGGCTAATGGATTCAATCGTATACACCGCTGTGTCTCGACGCCACGGTAACTTTGCGTTGGTCTTGTAAAACAAATCCACACAGACGGGACACACAAGGCTTGTCTTAACCCCCCCCCCCAACCCCCTCAATTGTTGTTTAGTTTATATTTTATTATTACAGTCTCTCTTAAATAAACACACTGGAGGCTGGAATGGAGGATCTCTAGGACTTTTATTTTGTGTAGGACTTTTATTTTGTGTAGGACCTATTTTGTTAGGACTTTTATTTTGTGTAGGACCTTTATTTTGTGTAGGACTTTTATTTTGTGTAGGACCTTTATTTTGTGTAGGACTTTTATTTTCGTGTAGGACTTTTATTTTGTGTAGGACCTTTATTTTGTGTAGGACTTTTATTTTGTGTAGGACTTTTATTTTGTGTAGGACCTTTATTTTGTGTAGGACTTTTATTTTGTGTAGGACTTTTATTTTGTTTAGGACTTGCATTTTGTGTAGGACCTTTATTTTGTGTAGGACTTTTATTTTGTGTTGGACTTTTTTGTGTAGGACCTTAATTTTGTGTTGGACTTTTATTTTGTGTAGGACCTTTATTTTGTGTAGGACTTTTATTTTGTGTAGGACTTTTATTTTGTGTAGAACCTTTATTTTGTGTAGGACTTTTATTTTGTTTAGGACTTTTATTTTGAGTAGGACCTTTATTTTGTGTAGGACTTTTATTTTGTGTCAGATTTTTATTTTGGGTAGGAATATGTTTTTGAAGCTGGAATGGATGCTCTCCACCCCAACTTCAAAATAAAAGCCGTACAACAAAACAGTGGTCAGACTTTTTGTTCATCCTCCTGCACAAATCCAAATGGCTCGACTTCAATGTTATCGCTCTTTTGTGTATAGGTACTTTTACTTTGAAAACCCCATGTTTCTTCTCTTTCCCCCACGGCGATCCGGTTGACCTACGCTGAGGTCGGCGGAGAGGAGAACCTTTCCGGGCGTCCTCTGCCAGGCCCCCAGGGGCCCCCGGGGGACGGGGGCAGGACGGGGACTATCTGGGGGGTGGTGGTGGGGGTGGTGGTGGTGGTGGTGGTGGTGGTGACGTCCCTTCTGGAAGAAAAATAAAACAACGAACAAGAAAAATGTAATCGTCCAGGCGTTGAATGATCGTTGACCGATTTTCGATTGGCCCGGGCAAACTCTGAGGTGAGTTGCCGTTCAATGAGACGCAAGGTGTTTGACACTGCATGTGATTAGTCCGGGAGAGTAGATTAACGTGGGGAGGAGGGAAAAGGGGGGGGGGGGTGGTGGTGGTACCTGATGGTCCGTAACCACACGGGCCGTGTGGTGGTGGTGGTGGTGGTGGAGGAGGTGGGGTCTCAGCAGAGGCTTGCAGTGCAGAGGCGTGGCCACTAGAGGGCAGCAGGCTTCACCTGAGAGGAACACGCATTCGGTATTGAGCATCACGGGAAGCTGTGGATCGGATTCTTCGCACTTGAGCTCGTATTCAGCTCGTAGAAACCCAGCTCAGAGTGTGTCCGATGTGCGATTGTGAGGACTAAAAGGACTAAAAGGAGCAAATGCCTGCTAACTCCGCAACACACGGTGAAGGAGCTAGCTAGTAGCGTCACTAGATAGTACCACTGCTGGCTAGCTTAAAGTGGGCCTTGTTTGTGTGCGTTAAAGCTCACCTTGGCCAGCGGGGCAGAAGGCTGTAGGGAGGCGGTGCTGCTGCTGGTGCTGGTGGTGCTTGAGATGGTGGAGGTGGGCCAGGAAAGGCATCGTAGGAGGGGCCGTGTGGGGCCCCTGGATGGCTCCCGGGTGTCCCAGCAACGCAGACAGAGCCGGGGTCGAAGTTCGACTGCCCGGTCGGACACTACTCTGAAAAAACAGACACACACACGCAGAAGAAGAGGAGAGGCCTGTTTATTTAAGCGGTGAGTTAAGTGTACCGTGTCCATAGCCCCCGGCTAATGTTTTCAATGCTAATTGCTTTTTCTTCCTCCAGAAAAAAACGTGAAGGGCATACGCTCAAATGTATTTGGAAAAAGGTGTAGATAGCTAGCAGGTTGAACATCGGTCATGGATGGATTCAGAAAAATCCACACAATTAATGAACAAATGAACAAATCCGCCCAAGAATCTCCCAGCATATCAATATCATATATCCGTCTGGCGTGGACACGGCCAGTTGCCGTGTGTCGTACCTGGGCGTCGGAGTCCGGCGGGATCTGCAGTACCACCGACGGCCTGCGGGGCTGCTGCTGCTGCTGCTGCTGCTGCTGCTCGCCCCCTCCGTGGAGCTTGTAGCCGGGAGGCTTCCTCTGGTAGGGGGAGTGGACCCCCAGCTGGGGCGGGGGATGGTACGGCTGCGGGGGGCCCGGTAGCTGCATGACCAGCATGCCCGGGGCGGGGGCTGGCGGGTAGACGCCTGTTTAGCCCGACACCATGACGACACACAGGGTCACGTTGGGGGCATACTAGGGCTATGCTAGTTAAAGAAGTTTGGGGAAATTGTTTCGGAAACAGTTTTGGCATCTCGGGGATTTCATTGAGCTTAGAATACAATTCACAATCGCTTACTAGACAGCGGAAAATAAATCGTTTTTTCTCTTTAAGATGAAGCGACGTGGCCTTTCTTGACATCGAACGAGGAAGATTTATTTGTTTTTCGAGCCACCGACGGCGGTGGTAGGGGGGGGGGGGGGAGGAAGTCTGCATTAATGAGTTTTTTTATTTTTAAGATTACACCCTTTTTCATAATTGCAAGCGGTTCTCCCTGCGCTATCAACCCCCGTTACACCTGAGCATTATAATTGGTGGCATTATTTGTAATTTATCACGAGATTCACGGTCGCAACACACCCTCGAATCTAATTAGACGCCGCTAAGACGCCGGCGCTACCCCGGGGCACTTCTGTCGACGCCCCAAATAAGGACGCGTGCCCCCCCGTCTCCGAGACGCCTCCTTTGAATTGAACCCGTTGCCATGGCGCCGGCGAAGCCAATTAAAACATGTTTACCCGGCGACGGCGGCGGCGGATTAATCGCCTTCGCTTGAGACTTTCGT
>CM051009.1:22847176-22867176 GCA_027704905.1 Muraenolepis orangiensis
TGATTCGTGATCGTTCTTCCTCCAGCCACCCGGAGGGGGGGGAGAGAGAGAGAGAGAGAGAGAGAGGAGAGGGAGAGGGAGAGAGGAGAGAGAGAGAGGGAGAGGGAGAGGGAGAGGGAGAGGGAGAGGGAGAGAGAGAGAGAGAGAGAGAGAGAGAGACCACACCAGGACAGTGAACGCAGTCCGGTGGCGGACCGGTCTATTATTACGGCCGCCCTCTACCTTGAGTCGCAAACCAACCGTGAAATGAGTGCCACCACCCAAACCCCGCCCCCCCCCCCATCTCGCCCTCCCCCCATCCCCCACATCCCCCACATCCCCCCGCGGCGGCTGGCTAGTGCGGTGGGATCGCGATCGTGACCCGTCTTTCCGACAAGCGCAAAGCGCATATTGGCCCGAGGGCTACGGGCGGGAAACACTCGAGCGTCCCGGGAACCGCTCGCTCGACCGCTGCTGACCGCTGCTCGCTCGCTCGCTAGCTAGCCCTAGAGGACGTGGCGGTGGAAGTGGTGCCGTAAATGGGTCATGAAATTCATTCACTTTATTAGGATCGCTCCACGAACCAAGTCCGACTACAACGAAAAAAACACACACACACACACAAATGCATGTCATCGTGTCATGCATGTTACTCCATGCAGCACATTTCCGATAATGTTTATTTTGTGGTTGGAAAACTACTAAATACACTCACTTCTCCTGGTGAGTGGCCCAGTAGTGGCAGTTTTTGTTACGACAAATTCCACACTCCCACCCACACAAAGAACGCAAAACATACGGAAAAGTTTCCCGGAAAAAATAACAGTTGGGAGTTACGGTCGTGGTCGCCACGGTTCGTCGATGAGCAGTCGGGGTCGGGAAAAGAGACCGGTTCACTGTGAGAATCGTGTACGGACCTCTCAGGCAGTGTTCCGGCCCCGTGTCCCGCCTCCCCGGGGTCTCCCCCCCCCCCCCCCCCCCGTGTCACTTCCTGTTCCTCTTCACAAGCCGTGCCCTCT
Source organism: Muraenolepis orangiensis (assembly GCA_027704905.1). Lineage (NCBI taxonomy): Eukaryota > Metazoa > Chordata > Actinopteri > Gadiformes > Muraenolepididae > Muraenolepis > Muraenolepis orangiensis. The sequence continues at coordinate 22,848,175 of CM051009.1, forward strand.
TCTACTTTATGTACATCACTTCCTGTTCTCTCCTGTTTTTTTTCCTCTTTCTGCAAGCTTCCGTCGTTCAGTTCCGACACCGAAGTTGTCGTCATGCCGATAGCTACGTTAGCAGAAGTTAGCGGAAGTTAGCTTTGAATTCGGCAGATGCTTTCACCTAGAGCGACATATGATTGAGGCTGGGAAAATCAACACATGCTATCAAAAATAACAAAAATTGTACATTTTTGGCGAATTTATAAAACTTTGTTTTATACGTGGTACGATTTCCACCAATTGAAAACAGACGGGTGGTGAGGAGAGGAGAGAGCCGGCATGTCGCGCAAAAACCAACAGCCTCCCGCGTTCTGAAAGTATACACTCTGAACTCGGAGACGGGTTTAAAAGGCGCTAACTTTTTTAGCAGTCCGGTTCCACCACTAATTGAAACCAACAAAGCGGTCCCCTAGAGGCTTGTGTGTGTGTGTGTGTGTGTGTGTGTGTGTGTGTGTGTGTTTCTGTGTGTGTGTGTGTGTGTGTGTGTGTGTGTGTGTGTGTGTGTGTGTGTGTGTGTGTGTGTGTGTGTGTAAAATAATGACTGTGGATGGGGCGGTCGAAGGAAGGAAGCTCTGGCTTTAATTGTCCGTTGGCCTTTCACAGCACGACGCCGGGCAGATAGAACCCGGGTGGATTTGTGCAGACAAATTGAGAGAGAGAGAGAGAGAGAGAGAAAAAGAGAGAGAGAGAGAGAGAGAGAGAGAGAGAGAGAGAGAGAGAGAGAGACTCTATTGACACTCAGTCACAGTGTGGGGGTATAGAACCAAAAATAAAAGCAAAAAAATAACAAAACCAAAAACGGAATAATAGGACGGACGACACCCAGGGGAGACATCTGATAAATAAAACAAATGTAGTAATAAAACCTCTGCAAGGGACAAGAGACCGGGTCTGTTAACTGGAGCCAGCGGGGGGAGCATGTGTGTGTGTGTGTGTGTGTGTGTGTGTGTGTGTGTGTGTGTGAGAGCGTGTATGAGTGTGAGTGTGTGTGTGTGTGTGTGTGTGTGTGTGTGTGTGTGTGTACCTTGATGCTGGGCGTGCAGGCTTTGGGTGGGGGGGCAGCTGTAGGCGGTGAGGGCGGTGGAGGGCGGCACTCCGTACGGCTGCTGCTGATTGGTCGGGTGAGCGTAGTGCGTCGAGGCGCAGTGGCAAGAGTTGACCTACAGGTGGCGACAAACAGCGTCATTAAACCGCAGGAACGAGACAACATCAAAGAACGCCGGGGTTTTCGGAGCGAAATATCACATCAACAAAACAAAAGAAAAGTTATTCGCTACTTCCCTGAACCTACGTCTACGTGAATGAAAATACACACGTGTGTTTTAGGACACGTATATTTACACTAACATTCACATTTTTGCATTTAGCAGTCGCTTTTATCCCCAAGTCGACTTCATCCCCAAGTCTGACAACTCAAAATCGGAGCAACAACAAGAGAGAGAGAGAGAGAGAGAGAGAGAGATCCGCGTAGTTCCGCGCTACCGATTTTCTAAAGTTGTCAAGTTGTCAGTGTGTGCTGCGTAGCTACGGCAACCAGGAAGACAAGGTTAGTCAGTAATTTCCTTTTTTAATTAGCTTTACAGCCCCCCCCCCCCCGAGTGTGAAGGAACCGACCTGCTGAACGGGAAGCTGCATGAAGGTGTGCTGCTGCTGCTGCTGCTGCTGCTGCTGCTGCTGCTGCTGCTGCTGTTGCTGGAAAACAGACTGGCTCAGCACGGCCTGGAACCCTCCGGGACCCGGGGTGGTGGTGGGGGCGGGGTAGGGTTGGTGGTGGAGGTGGTGGTGGTATGGCAGAGGGTGGGGGTAGTGGGAGGCGGCGGCGGCGACTGCAGCGTTCGGGTGGGGCGGGGGCGGGGCCTGGTGGTGCCGCACTTGCAGGACCCCCGGGAGCGCGCCCGCCACCATGTAGCTGGCCAGCGGATGGCCGCTGTTCCCTTGGGGTTGGGGTTGGTGGTGCGGGTGGTGGTGCTGGTAGTGGTGCGGGTGCGGGTGGTGGTAGAGGGGGAGGGGAGGTGGACAGCGGTGGGAATCTTGGGGGCATTGGACGCTGCCGCCGCCGCCGAGGGTCATGTGACCGAAGTGAGCGCCGAGGGCGTCGTCGGCCTGGAGACGAGAAAATGGCAGAGGATGATGAGTATGCCAACCAGTAATATATATGCCAACAAAAGACGAATGTACTAACAAAAGCTAAGTACGCTAACTCGTTTTTCCATTATTTTAGTACATTACACTAACACACTATCATACTTTTGCTGGACTTTGGACCACTGCACTGTATTCATGAGGCCACTGGACTACTGGCACTTTCAAATTATTTTAAATGCTTTTTGCACAATTCAACACATGTACATATCATCTATCAGTCACTTTATGGTTATTTTTATTGTGTACAGTATTTTTATTTTATAGTTTAGTGTTTTAGAAAATTCATACCGCCTTACTACTGGGAGTAAGCATTCCATTGTACTCGATGCATATGGCAAATGAAAATGTTGAATCTTGAATCAAGTGCTAAGTACACTAATGAATGCTAGGTACGCTAACATTAGCATTAAATACGTTAAGGAATGCTTTGGTTCTCAACCTGGGGGTTGTGAGATTATTTGCGGAATGGTCGTCATTAAAATAATTTATACTGTAAATATACATAAATATTGTTGGACTTTTCCCATGAAATCTCCCAAACCACTGATTTAATGTACTCAATCAGTATATAATGATGTTTCCACTACATTCCCCGTACCAATGATTAATGTAGTCATTATAAAAACACATTTTAACGATTGAGGGAAATTAATGCGTGAACGTGCGCGTTTATGGAGTGTTTTCCTGTTCAATTGTCGTGAGACAGAATTATCTTAAATATTGTGTGTTCAATGCGGGGAAAAAAGGAGGGAAAATGCAACAAAAAAAAAAAAATTAAAACCTGTTCACATATTTGCACTGAGCCTCAAGCTGTTTTTCAAGCCCAGCTACATCATAATGAATGTCTGATGATAATGTTATTATTATTCAGCTTGTGAAGCACTCCTGTTGCCTCCTTCCACACTCCATGAGTGTGTGCTGTTGGACGCAAAACTCATTAAAGCCAAATTGATTTTCGTTTTATATATCTTTGGTCAGTGCTACAAGTACTTTTTGTGTGTCGCCTGGTAGCTGTCATGTGTGGCAGTATGATACAGTGGTGAATGCGCTAATGAATGTTGGGTACGTTCACCAGTGATGAATACGCTAACGAATGATAGGCAAACAAATGCAGAGTACACCAACTAGCGCAGGAATAAACATTTTGTTTCAGATTATTGACAATTATTCGTTTTTTGAGAGATGGCTCAGATAATATATTTGAGCTAAAAAGGTTATTGCAGTACTAAAGGTTCACCACGATGACTTTGTAAAATCTCGCATTACGTTAAGATGAAAACTAATTGAAGATAAAACAAACCCGAAAATTAATCGGTGTGTCGGAAATCCGAAGGAAGTGATCTCGGATATCGGAAAGACCACACGGCAATATCAATAATCTCAGACGAGTCTTGAAAAGACAAATTCTCCTTTCCGTTCATGGACGATTTCAATTCAATCGACTCCATCCTGATTGGCGGGAGAAGCCCACGACTGGACGAGGATCAAACATGCGGACCCGGGGAACCGGGTCAAAAACCAGGCTAAGTGAATGCATGATCCACATATGAGGGGGGAATGATTGGCCTGGTTGGCCTAAATATACCCTCCAACTAGATATATGTAATTAGGGTAATTATGGACGCTATGTGAACGGTTTCAACTGAAATGTCAACTTCCGTTGGGGGGGTGGGGGTGGTTTGGGGATGGAGGTAGCTCAGGAGGTGGAGTAGGTTGCTGGTTCGATTCCCCCCGGCCACCCCCCCCCTCGCCAAGTGTGGAGTTAGTGGTGTCCCTGAGCGAGACACTTAACCCTAACTGCTCCTGACCAGCTGGCTGTCTCCTTGCATGGCTGACACGGCTGTCGGTGTACGAATGGGCGTATGAATGGATGAATGGATGAATGTGGGCCCCCCACCCCCCCAAAAAAAACCCCAACTAAAAAAAAAAGAGGTTCAATCTATTGTATTGAATGTCTAACCTTTATCAGCAAAAATACGGGCCGGTTGGTCTTGCAAAGACCCCTGTGTCCGAAGCGATTACCACTACAGCCTTCCCATGAAGCCAAAGATCTACAATCTGGACTCCCGATTGGTCCAATCAGTTAGCCCAATCAGAGTCCGATCTGGAAAAGGGACTTGGCCGGTTTCCAAAGAGGTAAAAAAAGATCACGACAAAAACCGACCTGGCCGTGATGGTGATTGGCCGGCGGTTGCTGGGCGACCACGTGGACGGGCTGGACGGGCGGGGGTTGCCTTCGTCCCGCGTTGGGCGGGGGGGCAGCGGAGTGCACCGTCACACAGCCGTCCGGGCCCAGGATCGGCTGGCCTGCGGAGAGGAGGGAACCACACCGAGAGATGGAGGAGGTGCTGCCGAAAAATCCCCCAAATCCGACGACTCAAACAGTGACGTCACATCCTGGGAGTGTCCACCCAGATGTGTGACGGATAGATAAGCCTACCAGTCCACTGGGTATGCTGGTAGACTCTGGGAACTCTTTAAAATATGTCGGTATTTCCAAAGCTAACCATAACCCTAAACCAGACCAAATATTATGGACCAAAAAAAGGTTGGAGACTATACATTCAAGTGAACACATAACTCTCACAAAATGTCAAATAAGGTTTCGGTCATGAGTGAAGTGGTGACGCTAAGAATACAAGGTTACTAATTAAAAATATTTAATTTCCCTTCAACTTTCTTAAAATACAAAACCTTATTGGGAAGATGATCCATCGTACGGAGAATTAAAACCACACACTAGTCAATATCCAACCCTAGCGTAGCCTAGCCTAGCTTCTGCACTAGCCGAAACCTCACCCGTGTGCACGTTGACCAGAACTCCGCCCGGCATCATTCCAGCGGCCGTTTCCAACGGCAACACGTAGAAGCTGGCCAGCGGCGGGCCCTCGGTGGGGTCCGCCTTGGGGCCCCTGGCGTTGCCTTGGCGATGGGAGGCACCCGCGCTCTGAGGGGCTCTGGGAGGGGGCGGGGCCAGGGCCAGCAGGGGTGGGCGGGGCAGAGAGCAGGAGGAGGAGCCGACGCTGCCGGAGGACTCGGAGCCTGAATCAGGAGGACGAGGAGGCCAGGAGGTCAAGGTTACAACACCATTAGAAATGAGGGTATAGAATATAGTCATTAACAGGATGTTTGACAACTGGTTCAAGTGGTCCACACCTGGAGGAGGGGGAGGAAGATAAAGAGGGAAGAGGAGAAGGAGGGGGAAACTGGGGAGGAGGAGGAGGAGGAGTAGGAGGAGCAGGAGAAAGAGGAGCAGGAGGAAGAGGAGTAAGAGAAGGAAGGGGAGAAGGATCAGGAGGACAAGGAACCGGAGGAGGAAGAAGAGGCAGGAGGAAGAGGAACAGGAGGAAGAAGAGGAGAAGGAGGAAGAGGAACAGGAGGAGGAAGAGGAGAAGGAGCAGGAAACAGAGGAGGAACAGGAGGAGAAAGAGCAGAAAGAGCAGGAAACAGAGGAGGAGCAGGAGGAGGAGGTAATATGCCTCATGTCTCGTGGCGTCCTTGCACCACAAAAAGGGCATCGTTTTTTGGCCAAGATAAATAACAAAAAGAAACCCGCCCTCCCCACACACTAAACAATAACGACCGACCAGCGGTCCGATCGATCGTGGCTCCCCCCCCCCACCCCCCCCCCCCCTCCTCCTCTGTGTTATCAATACGACACCGAGCGCCTCCCTCTACGATAAACCTCCTCTTTTAGAGTCCGCTACGCAGCCCTGGGGCAACGATTCGGTTTTGTCTTTCACGCCGTCTTTTGTCTGTCGGAAAGGTGGTGGTGGTGGAGGAGGTGGGGGAGGAGATGGTGGTGGGGGAGGGGGAGGAGGTGGTGGAGGTGAAGGTGGTGGTGGTGGAGGAGGAGGTGGTGGTGGTGGAGGAGGTGGAGGTGGGGGAGGAGGAGGAGGAGGTGGTGGAGGAGGAGGTGGTGGGGGAGGAGGTGGTGGTGGTGGAGGAGGAGGTGGTGGAGGTGGTGAGTGGGGGAGGAGGTGGTGGTGGTGGAGGAGGTGGTGGTGGTGGTGGAGGAGGTGGTGGTGGTGGTGGTGGAGGAGGAGGTGGTGGGGGAGGAGGTGGTGGTGGTGGAGGAGGAGGAGGTGGTGGGGGAGGAGGTGGTGGTGGGGAGGAGGTGGTGGTGGTGGTGGAGGAGGTGGTGGTGGAGGGGGAGGAGGTGGTGGTGGAGGGGGAGGATGTGGTGGTGGTGGTGGGGGAGGAGGAGGAGGTGGTGGTGGGGGGAGGAGGTGGTGGTGGTGGTGGGGGAGGAGGTGGTGGTGGTGGAGGGGGACGAGGTGGAGGTGGTGGGGGAGGAGGTGGTGGTGGTGGTGGGGGAGGGAGAGGGAGGTGGAAGTGGGACAAGGTTGTCTCAGGGTCGTGGGGGGGTGAGAGACAGAGCGAGAGACGGAGACAGAGAGGGGGGAGGGAGAGAGAGAGAGGGGAGGGCGAGAGAGAGAGAGAGAGCGAGAGAGAGAGAGAGAGAGAGAGAGAGAGAGAGAGAGAGAGAGAGAGAGAGAGAGAGAGAGGGGGGGGGGGGGAGATGCGGGGGTAATCTAGGAACAGCGGCGGTGTTGTCTACCGCCCCTAATGTACCGCAGTAAGGGGGAGAAAAGGACCACGAGGGGGGGAGCCAAAAACAGCAGGAGAGGAATAAAAAACCCATTAGAGAGCGAGAGCGAGAGAGAGAGAGAGAGAGAGAGAGAGAGAGAGAGAGAGAGAGAGAGCGAGCGAGAGCGAGAGCGAGAGAGAGAGAGAGAGAGAGATTTTTATTTATTTTCATTTAGTGGTGCTTCTTTCTGAAACTGCAATGTGATCTGAATCTCGTAGGACAGGACAAGTCTAGACCTCTCCTATCTAGTCCTATCAAATCTAGTCCCATCTAGTCTAGTCTAGTCATACCTAGTCTAGTCTAGTCTAGTCCTGTCTAGTCCTATCTAGTCTACTCCCATCTAGTCTAGTCTAGTCCTATCTAGTCTATCTAGTCATATCTAGTCTAGTCCTATCTAGTAATATCTAGTCTAGTCATATCTAATCTTGTGTAGTCCTATCTAGTCGTATCTAGTCTACTCCCATCTAGTCTAGTCTTATCTAGTCTAGTCATATCTAGTCTAGTCCTATCTAGTCCTATGTAGTCTTATCTAGTCCTATCTAGACTAGTCCCATCTAGTCTAGTCCTATCTAGTCTAGTCCTGTTCTATGTAGTCTAGTCCTATGTAATCTAGTCCTATGTAGTCTAGTCCTATCTAGTCTTGTCCTGTCCTATCTTGGCTAGTCCTATCCAGTCTAGTCCTGTCTAATCTAGTGCTATCTTGTCAAGTCCTGTTCTATCTAGTCTCGTCCTGATTTATCTAGTCTAATCAAAATCGAGCCTTCTCTAATCTAGTCTAACTCTAGCCTGATCTATATAAAGTCTAAATCAAGTCTAGTCTAACCTAAAGGTAGACAAATCTAGTGTAAATCTAGTCTGGTCTAAACAAAATGTAGACTACCCCAGTTCAGTCCAGATATACCTGGTATAGTCCTGTCTAGTCCAGTCCAGTTCTACCTGGTATAGACCAGTCTAGCCTGGTCTCATCCTGTCCCCTACCGTTCCAGTTCCTCCTGGCACAGTCCTGTCTAGTCTAGCCTCATCCCGGTCCGGTCCAGTGCTCCTGATCCAGCCCTGGTCTTACCCGTCTCCGAATGTCTCCCGGGGCTCCTGCTACTAGCGGAGCTGTCTCCACGCACCACGCCAGGTCCCGCCGCACGGCCACGAAGGCCGCCGGCCTCGCCGCCGCCCCAGGACGGTGGAGGCGGCGGACCTCCTCCTCCCGATGCCGGTGGAGGAGGCGCGCCCATCGGAGGAGGAGGAGGAGGAGGAAGAGGAGGAGGAAGAGGAGGAGGGTGTCGGCGAGGGCAGTCGGAGCTGTCCGTGCTGCTCCAGGGCCGCTGGTCGCCAGGACGCGACGCCTCTGTCTCAGAGCTGCTCTGCCAGCCGGCGCCCAGACGGCCTGACCGCTGCCTGCAGGGAGGAGGAGGAGGAGGAAGAGGAGGAGGAGGAGGAGAATGATTAGGAGGGAGAAGGAGTAAGACTAGGAAGATGATGAAGTGAGGAGCAGGAGGATTAGGAAGAGGAATAAAGAGGACGAGGAGGAGGAGCACGAGAAGGAAAAGGAGAAAGACAGAGGACTAAGACTAGGTGAAAGAGGACGAAGAGTAGATGGATGACAAGGAAAGGGAGAAGTGAGGAGGAAAGGAGGGAGAAGATGGGGAGAGGAGGAGGAGGAAGATGAGGTGGAGGAGGAGGACAAGGTGGAAGAGTAGTGAGAGAAGATGGACGACAAGGAAGTGGAGAAGTGAGGAGCAGTGAGGAGGAACATGAAGAGTAGAGATAAGGAGGAAGATAAAGAGGAGGAGGAGCAGAAGAGGAGAAGGAGGAGGAGGAGGAGGAAGGAAAAAGACAAGAGATGGAAGAGGAGTAACGGTAGAAGGAAGACAAGGAAGAGGTCCAGGAAGGAGGAGGAGGAGGAAGAGGATAATTGAGAATGAGAAGCAGGGGGATGAGGGAGATGCAGTGGAGGAGAGAGGGGGAAGAAGAGGCATAGGAGAGAGATGTGAGGAGGAGGAGAGAGGAGAAGTGAGGCGGGGAAGGAGAAGGAAGAGGAGGAGGAGGACGAGGACGAGGAGGAGGAAGACGAAGGGGGAGTGGAGTGGGTCAAACCCTGATGTGTTAAAAGGTGCAAACGGCGCACGGGGCGCTCCTTTCAGCGTAGCTTAGCATAGTTTTGCATATCTTCAGCATAACCCCAGAGTTACCGCATCAGCAGTAGCCTATTAGCATACCGCATTGAGTCTGATGTGCTGATGTTTGGTCTCAAGTTAAGGGAATATAAATATCAAACACACACACACACTCCTCAGCCTGCCACCACGAGACAGACGCCTTCCCCCGCAGGGCCCGCTTTGATTCTGTAAAATTATTAGATTTAGTCGCCGACTCTCTGCAGACCAAATTGATTTATAAAACACACAAATATCCCCGCCGGGGGGGGGGGGGGGGTGATGGGGTTGTGGGCGAAAGAGGTTTTATTTTATCAGCTCCTCAAATAAACGTCAAAACCGAAGCGATGAGCGCCCTGAAAAATGGAACATAAAGCAAGGAGAGGCTGCTGTAGTGACACCGTCCAAAATATAACACCAAAACACTCCAAAATACGAGAAAAACAACAACAGTAGATCTTGAGTGTAGCTGGTTTAACGTATTTTTTTCGGACTATAAGTCGCGCTTTTTTAGCTGTCTGGCTGGTCCTGCTCCGAAGCGACTTATATATTGTATTTTGTCTGACTCCGTTCAAATGATGGCCAAGAGATGGCACTGTATACACTCGTGACAACTGAAAACTGCTGTAGCCCACCACTGAAAAATAATGACAAAAAAGAATACGACTTATTCCGGGATGAGACTAGACAGGACTTTACCAAGTGGAACTGGCCCGGTAGAGGATATAGACCGGACTATAGCAGGTAGACCTGGACTGGACTGGGGTAGGCTACATTAAGATTAGACCAGACTAGATTTGGACTAGATTAGGCTACCTTTAGGTTAGACCAGATGAGATATTTTAGTAGACAAAGACTCGTTTTTTTAGTTAGAGACTTTGGAATGTGTGGTCAAATCGGGACGGAATAGACGATTAAATAAGCATGTCTCCATTTGTTACAGTAGCACACTTTTGGTCCATGTCAGCCTCAAAATGGACGATTGGATTGATATCATGTATAAGACGTGAACATCGTCATAAGATCCCCTTCATCACGTATCACAAATAGAGAGAGAGAGAGAGAGAGCGAGAGAGAGAGAGAGAGAGAGAGAGAGAGAGAGAGAGAGAGAGAGAGGGGGGGGGGGTGGTGGTATATATAGTGAGGTTGAAGACAGTGGGAGAGGGAAAGAACAAGTGGCCACACAGGTGTTCCTCACCTGAAGATCTGGCGTCTCTGCTGGGAGCACATACTGGTCTCTTTATCCTGGCTCCTAGTGGGGGGAGAGAGAGAGAGAGAGAGAGAGGGAGAGCGAGAGCGAGAGAGAGATGATTCAGTTGTGTGGACTGGTACTCTTGAGACAACACCATAACAACAGCTGCCTTCCACGCTTTATGCCAGCATTGAGAACCCAAACCGCGCTTGTTGGCTTTCCCCCCCCCCCCCTCATCTCCCAAAATACACAAGAACGAGAAAAATAAAAAAATATAATTAAATTCATTCAAACAAGGTCACGGCTTAGCGCCGCCTTACTTTGCCGTTCGGTGTGGTGTGTTTTGTTTTTTTTCTTCCAAAAAATTAAATCAAGTCGTCTTAGTGCTTTTTATTCTGACTTTTCTTTCTTTTTCAATTAAAGAAATGTCATTCTGTTACGGCGTGAGGTTGCGCAGGTTGAGATTGACTTCAATTGAAAATAAATCACTCACCTTGAACTGAAAATCATATTCTCCCCCTGAAAAGAAAGAGAGAGAGAGAGAGAGAGAGAGAGAGAGAGAGAGAGAGAGAGAGAGAGAGAGAGAGAGAGAGAGAGAGAGAGAGAGAGAGAGAGAGAGAGAGACACAGACAGACAGACAGCCAGGGAGCGAGAGAAAAAAAGAGAGAGAGAGACAGAGAGCGATAGAGACATAGAGACCGAAAGAGAAATAGAGACAGTGAGAGAGGGAGAGGGAGAGAGAGACAGAGAGAGAGACAAGTCTTCTGTCAGAAACAGTGAGAGACTCGAGACGTCGCTCAGATTCTGGCGTCGATGATAAACAAATTTCAACTTCGATAAACTTCCATCACTGCCATTACCGCCAAACACGCCGCACTAATCATTGTGTTTGTTCGCTCGTTCGTTAAATAAACGCGTGGCGCTAATTAACCGATCTCACACTAAAACAAAGTGTTCATCACACGTAAGCGACGAACCCGCTAACCTCCCCCTCCCCCATCCACCCTCCTTCTCCCTCCCTCCCTCCCTCCCTCTCGGGTGACACACACACACAGGAAGGAGAGAATGGCGCTTTATCACACGGTAGCGATTACACGCGTGTTATCGCTGTGTAGCGCTGGATCAACTTACTGAAAATACCGCCACCGAGGCTAGCTTGCTGTATGAGCTCAGAGCGCGCGCGCACACGCGCACGCACGCCTATACGCACACACGCGCACACACGCACACACATAGGGGGTGAAAGGATACGGGACAAAACAATTCTAATAAAATATTACGAATATTTTGCGATTGCGAGATGATTCGCCAATAGTTAGAATGCTCCCATTTTCACTGAAAATAACAATCATAATGTGATATTTATCAGGGGTCTGCACCCAACAAACATATGTTCTTACATCTGGAGAAACAGATTTAAGAACTTATTAAGTTATTTATAATGGTGTTTTATTTTAAAACTTAGATTAAAAACTTAAAAACTTAGACATTTTTACATTAATCTGACCAAAACAAAAAAGAGGTTAGCTGGAGTCTATTTGGATATGACACTTTATGACAGCAAATTGAGATAACGTCCTAGAATTTTTTTTTCACGTAAAACAACAATAAAGTGACGTACATATCAGCCATCAATCATTTTATTGTTCTTTTTCTGTTCATTTATTTTATTTTATTTTGTATGGTATTCTTATAGACATTCTTCTGGACTCATCACACAGTTACTGCACTGCACTGCACTGTACTGTATTCATGGTGCTAAAAAAAATAAAATAATAAATAAATAAATGTACATTCAACGCATAAATAAATATAATTGAACAGTCACTTTGCTGCTCTTTTTTTCGTTACTTTTTATTGCATATATTATTTTTTATGGTATTTGTTTTGGGGATGTATACTGCGGGGATGGGGAGTGTGCATTTCAGTATACTTCAATGCACTTTCAGTGAGCATTTTTCAATGTACTGTACTGTCTCAGCCGCTCTTACCTCCAGGACCCTGGAGTGCTGGCACTGCTCCTCTCTCTCCTCCTCTCTCTCCTCCTCTCTCTCCTCCTCCTCCATCGACTTACTCCTCATGACGGCTTTCAGACGCACCCGCAGCTGCTGCTGCTCAGGGAACGCACACACACACCCACACGCACGCACACGCACGCACACACACACGCACGCACACACACACCCACGCACACACACCCACACACACACACACACACACACACACACACAGCCATGTCTCGTCAGAATTTCTCTCTCTTAACAACATGTCAGGGGGGAGAAAGTGACAGCTTGAAGAGGGGTGAAAGAAAAATAAGGAGGAAAAAAATAAAAATAGGGAGAGGGAGGGAGGGCGGGGAGAGATACAGGGAGAGAGAGAGAGAGAGAGAGAGAGAGAGAGAGAGAGAGAGAGAGAGAGAGAGAGAGAGAGAGAGAGAGAGAGAGAGGAGAGAGAGAGAGAGAGAGAGAGAGGAGAGGAGAGAGGAGAGAGAGAGAGAGAGAGAGAGAGATGAGAGAGAGAGAGAGAAAGAGAGGCAGGATATAGAGCGAGAGGTAGGGGAGAGAGTCAGAGAGAGAGAGAGAGAGAGAGAGAGAGAGAGAGAGAGAGAGAGAGAGAGAGAGAGAGAGAGAGAGAGAGAGAGAGGAGGGGGGAGGCTCACCGAGGTGGTGTCGTCGTGGTCCAAGCTGCGATGGTCCCGGTTCAGGATGTAGCGCTTCTGGAAGCCTCGGTCCACCGGCCCCTCATCCAGGATGTGGTCGCAGAACTTCTGGTCGGGTCTGAGGGGAGAGAGAAGGGGGAGGTGTTACCGAAACCACTGTGGGGGTCTGGCTATCAGCCTATCCACCTGTCTGTCGGTCTGTCTATCTGTATGTCTATCTATCTATCTATCTATCTATCTATATCTGTCTATCCATTTATCTATCCGCCTATCCATCCATCCATCTGTCTATCTGTTAATCTATCTATCCCTCTGTCTTTATATCTGTCTATATATCCATCTATCACTATATCCATCCATCTGTCTATCTGTCTATCTATCTCTCTATCTGGGTATCCATCTATCTATTTATCTATCTACGTATATATCTGTATTTCTATCCTTCTGTCTTTAAATCTATCTTTTCTATCCATCAAATCTGTGTGTCTGTCTTTCTATCCGTCTGTCTTTCTATCCATCTATAGCAGGGGGGGATAACCCCTCAAAGCCCACTACATTTCCAACACGCCTTCTCCGTCGTCCAGTAGAGCGTTCAAACATACATCTGTATGAATTTAAATTTTGTTTAAAAACCGATGCAACCAAAAAACGTATTATGTTAATCCCGCCCCCTGCAAAGATCGACCTTTTAAACGACCTTTGAGACAAAGACATTTTTTTCCCCGTTCGATACATCAACCCAAGCTAAGATTAAGCGTACGGCGGCTGCATCACGTTAGCATACAGCCTAGCCAAAAAAAAACCCCCAACGGAATACGAACAGACGATTTTTAAAGGCACAACTAGAGAGGGGGGGGGGGGGGGGGGGAGGGGGGGGAGACACGGGGGGGGGGGGGGAGACAGCCAGCTCACACTCTGGTGCCGGCGGTCTTGTTGACGACCACGGCCTTGCCGCTGGGGTCGACGTTGTGGTCCATGCCGAAGTAGGCGGCCACGCGGTGCAGCAGCATGCGGTGGTAGGAGGTCATCGGAGGGAACTTCCTCTTCTGGCTCCTTCGAGGGGGGGAGGGGAAACGGGACGAATCGTACGGAAATTAGCATCAGCATTAGCATTAGCATATTTTTTCGGGAATTTTTGTGTGTTCATAAAATTACAACAACAAAAAAAAACAACAAGACTAAAAATATTTGCTAGAGTTTGTATTATTGCCATTTTGTATTTTTCTATTGTATTTAGGGATTTTAAAATGTTTAGCAATTGCATTACTTATAATTATGTTTCACTATTTGCCACTACGGTGTTGCTGAGATTTGAGATTCGAATTTCGATCTGTTGACTTTGAATGTCTATACATAATATTGATGTACTATTATATAATAAATACGGTTGAATGTATTATTTTAATGACGCACCGGAGCATAGCATAACCGACTGCAGTTGCCCCCGTTTCACCACTGGGGGCGCAGTCGCAGCCGATTATATTTCCACTTCCAGTTAAAACTCGTTAAAGTTCATCTACATATACAATAACACAACAATAACATAACTAAAAATAGTTACTCGTTATTACTGATGAAGTCCAGGAGGTCCTGCTCCAACTTCAGCAACGTAATGCGATCCCTGCAAGATAAATAAAGAAAGAGAGGGTTGCTGCAAGCCATTACATTTATCGGCTAATTTGTATCTCAGCGTTCTGAAGGCGTACCTGGGGTTGTTCGTCAGCGTATTGACCAGAAAGTCGTGGAGGCTGACTCCCGTTGAGTCGGTGTAGTCCTGGCTGGAGTCTAAAAATGGACGAAAAAATCAACAAGGGAAAGCGGTTGTGTTTGCTCACATTCAATCCGGTCTTCAATCAAGGGACACACCGTCGAGACCGAGAGTGAACCACAACACGGTGAATCAAACTGCGGCAGCTATTCGCTCAGCTCAGCTTCTTTTCATTGCTCCTTGGGTTCTTTTCCTCCGTTCAACAGACCGTAGGCCCTAAGTGTACGTTGCATTTGACTGCGTGAAATGCGCTTTATAATTACAATTTGATTCGAAGTCACCACTTTCTGAAGGTCAGACTTGAACCTCGCACTTTAACACAAAAAAAATAAAATAAAGAAGTACAAATGAAGCTCTTATCCGCGGACGCCTTAATGTGAACTAATCAGAGCGGACATTCAATCTCCACGCCTGCCGGCCCCCGCTAACGGGCACTTAAGAGTTCCGATCGTCCCACGCAAAACCCTCCCTGAAATAACCAGACACCAGTACCTCTGGACAGCATCCGCCTCGAGGTCCTCTCCTCCCGCTCAGACGTCTCTGTCGTGTTGTCAGGGTCCTCTGCTCCTCCTCCTCCTCCTCCTTCATCTTTGCCCTCCTCCTTGTCCTCCTCCACAAGAGGCTGCAGGTCCTTCTGGTCAGAAGAACCAGGGCTGCGGTGGTGCTGCTGGTGGGGGTGGTGGTGGTGGTGCAGTTCTCCGTCCTGTTCACACAAGAAGAGAGATGCGTGGCGTCAGCCGCAGACATGCACGGATGCCTCATCCGGCAGCGGGTTACGGTTTGTTTGACTCTCGAGGCCCAAAAGGTACCGGTGTTCGATGCCGACCTGTCGACGTCCTAGGGTGGGCACGTACGCACACACACATGCACACGCCAACACACGCGCACACACACACACACACACACACACACACACACACACACACACACACACACACACACACACACACACACACACACACACACACACACACACACACACACACACACACACACACACACACACACACACACACACACACACACACACACACGTCCCAGGCCTGTGGTCTACAGAGAGAGAGAGAGAGAGAGAGAGACGTCAGCCATGTTAAGCTTTTAATTCTCCTGCGACGGCGGCTGGGGTTCGAGGGGCTAATTCGACAATAACATGGGCAGACAAGGCCAACCGGAGAGCCCGGTAATAAAACCAATGTGATATTAAACTAAGAGCCGGTTCTTCCCCCCCCCCCCGCCAGGGCCTAGCCTGTCATAACGTTACACACTATTCTAAAGTCGCCATGGTGATTCATCTGCCAGATTAGCTTGTTTTTATGTTTTTCGATTTTTTGAACGCCCACCTGGATAACAACGTAAGATCGAAAAGCGCTAAGCGTAATGAAGCGCAGCACATTCGGTTCCTCGGCGATGAAGTCGTACTCCAAGACGTCTAATCTTCTCGGCGGCCGTTAACTCGGCGGAACGGCTTCTCCTTGGGGCTTTCGACTAAAAGATAGTTTTCTTCGTCGATAAATCTCTAAAAATGTCATAAATGACAAGGAAGGCCCCACCGCGAGTTACCAGAAAGTCCTAAGCGACGTCTCAAAACTGTCAAAATCACTATATTCCGACAAGCAGCAGAGAGAAAAAATATCAAATGACTCCCGTGACCAAAATATTGGACTTTCCAAAGCATGACGCAGCATTTTTTGATGAATGGCTTCAATTTATAACGATTAATCGATTACCCCAAACAAATTGATGTCATGACTTTTTCTGTTGAACGGACGACCGATTTAAAACGGCTAGCCGAGCTCGATTCCGTTTGGGCCAAAAATAACGCAGCGCGTGTGTGTGTGTGTGTGGGGTGGGGTGGGGGGATGGGGGGGTCCGAGTGTTAAAATAAAACAGTTATAAGCGCAACGACGCAGCTAACGGAGCAATAAGACCCGATCGTATCCCCCCCCACGCCCACCCCTACTAGAGAAAGAGTAAAAATTGGACGTTCTCATCTCGCGGAGTCGTCGGTCCGCGGTTCAAAGTTTGGGGGGGGGGGGGATTCTGAAAGAAACGAACATCTAAAATATAGAATTTTTTGGTTTGTAAAAATACAAATAAATGAAATAAAGCAACCGATTCTCTCTGCCTCGCTTTTCTCCCTGACAACCGTTTACTTAACGGTGGAGTCAAGCAGGAAGGAAGATTCATAGGAGAGGAAGAACGGCCTGCCTCGGGAGTCAAGAGGTGTTAGGAACCACTGAGAACTAGAACCACATGAAGAGTCACTGCCCATCTTCCACAGGCTGGCTGAAAACCCATCTCTTCAGGACACACTTCCCCCCGGACCCTTCCCTCGTAGCCCTAAGTCGATGATCTAAGTAGATTAGATATATTATAGATAGGTAGATATTGTTCTAGATAATGTTCTATATTTGCCTACTTTTTGCACTTTTCCCTTACTGTACTTTTACCATACTGTACTTTTTACCTGAACCAATTTGTGCTTTTACTTTATTGTGTTTCTTCTTCTTTTTTAGGAATGAAATGCACTTTTTAGTCTTCTGGTGACGAGCTGTTCTTCTCGTAACCTTCCCTTTGTTGAAACACACTATTGTATAAGTCGCTTTGGATAATAAAAGCGTCTGCTAAATGACTGTAATGTAATGTAATGTAATGTGATGAAATTAAGCTACTGGAGGTATAGAAGGGGAAACAGGACCACACCGGTTACTCGTCTACTGGTGCTTTATATATATTTTCCACCACATTGCTTTTTTCTTTTTAGTTGGGAGTGTGAAACCCGGCGGGCACGGCCCAATAACAACCACATGGGGGAAATATCAAGACGAGTCAATTAAGTTCTCTCTCTCTCTCTCCCTCCCTCTTCTCGACCTCTCTCTCTCTCTCCCCCTCTTTCTCCACCCCCCCCCCCCTCTCTCCCTCCATCTCTCCCTCTCTCTCTCTCTCTCCCTCCCTCCCTATCTCTCTTGACATTTTTTGAAATTGTAATTTCCTAGACATGATTGATGGCTGTAATACGCGGGCGCAGCGTACCGCCGGTGGAGCGGGACCCCAGGGGGGGAGGGGGAGGGGAGGGAGAGAGAGAGAGAGAGAGAGAGAGAGAGAGAGAGAGAGAGAGAGAGAGAGAGAGAGAGAGAGAGAGAGAGAGAGAGAGAGAGAGAGAGAGAGAGAGAGAGAGAGAGAGAGAGAGAGAGAGAGAGAGAGAGAACCTTCAGGCATCGGAACTCTCGTGCTGACGGAAAGGGGAGGGGGAGGAGGAGGAGGAGGGGGGAGGGGGAGGAGGAGGAGGGGGAGGGTGAAACATCGCTGCAGGTTTCGGCTCGGTGCGTCGGACAAACGGCGACATTAGCGTCAAATCGACGCTTAATTCGACACAACGGAAAAAAAAAAAAAAAAAAAAACGCCAGACAGGCTGCTTTTTACAAGCTAATTCGGCAAACCCCCCGTAAGCATATTCTGCGTACGTTTCTTTTCCCGCGCGTGTGTGCGTGTGTGTGTGTGTGTGTGTGTGTGTGTGTGTGTGTGTGTGTGTGTGTGTGTGTGTGTGTGTGTGTGTGTGTGTGTGTGTGTGTGTGTGTGTGTGTGCGCGTGTGTGCTTGAGAAACAATTTTCCCGCTATCGCCACCTTAACCGATGACCGCTACAATCCGTCGAAACGTAAAAAAAAATGCCCGAAAATGTGACAACTACAGTATGTCTGTTTTGGAGCAACCTCGAAACCACCTGGGGGGGGGGGGGGAGGGGGGTGAGGGAGGGAGAATAGAGAAGAGACAATAAAGCATTTCTTAACTGTACTTTTAGCGTGAAACACAACTGAATTATGTATGACATGGGGCCGGCCTCCTATGTACATCTCCTATAGCCACGCCGTGAGGGCTAGGAAGCTGGGAAGCTCGTCGGTGTGTTTCTGAGCCACGCATCCACCAGGTCACCGTGTCCGATATGACTCATTACATCACATTACGCTGCGGTCTTTTAGCTCAGGTCATTCAACAGGTAGGCAAGAGAACTACTACTAGTCACCAGACGTCCTAAGTGCATTTCCTTTCCTAACAAGCCATAATAATATATATGTACATACACATACACATATAATAACATCACATCAAATACATTACATTTCAACAGGTAGACAAGAGAACTACTACTAGTCACCAGACGTCAGAAGTGCATTTCCTTCCGAACAAGCGGATATATAATAATATAATATATACACACATACAGTATATAATAACATAATATATAAGACATTACAGTTCTTTCCTTAAAAAAGCCATAATAATATAAACATACTGTATATGATAACATCATATATAACATTACACATGTCCTCCTAAAGCCATCATAATAATAATAATAATATAATATATAATAATAATATACGTATATAATAATATACATATGTACAGTATATAATAACATAATATGTTGGCTCCCTTTTGAGATCTGACACAACAAGTT
>CM051009.1:22874676-22879676 GCA_027704905.1 Muraenolepis orangiensis
CGCATGCACACACACACACACACACACACACACACACACACACACACACACACACACACACACACACACACACACACACACACACACACACACACACACACACACACACACACACACACACACACACACACACACACACACACACACACACACACACACACACACACACAGAGAGATACACTTATATTCAACCTACTTGGGGTTGGCCCGACCTCAGAGCCAGCGGAGGCGATGTGCTAGTGCAACGCGCTTGTTGGTGTGGGGGGGGGGCGGGCGTGCACGTGAAGCTGTGGCGGGGGGCCGTGCACGTGGGACGATGTGGCGGGCGCTCACGTGGGTCCGTCCCATGTCCCGCTCACACGCTACGGAACACGTCTGGCGGCGCGGCGGCGGCGGCGCTCCGACGGCACGGCATGCTCACGGTCACCGCCCACCTGTCAGCGGAAAAGGGCGAGAGAGAGGTCAGAGGTCAGAGTCAATAGGTCGTGAGGAAGGAAGGACGGACAGACGGGTGTGTGCGGGGTGCGTGTCAGGGTCAAAGCGTGGAGCAGATGTTGCCGACAGCCTTGGATGAGTCTTGGATTGTGCGTGTGTAAGTGTGTGTGTGTGTGCCTGTGTCTGCGCGAGCACGCGTGTGTGTGTGGTGTGTGTGTGTGTGTGTGTGTGTGTGTGTGTGTGTGGTGTGTGTGTGTGTGTGTGTGTGTGTGTAAGTGTGTGTGTGCCTGTGTCTGTGCGAGCGTGTGTGTGTCTGCGTGTGTGTGCGTGTGCGTGTCACTGTGTGTGTGTGTGTATTTTGGGCTGATGCATGCCTATGTGCCATAAATAATGGATGAGTGGGAGCGAGAGCAGCAGGAGGAGGAGGAGGAGGAGGAGGAGAGAGAGAGTGGAGTGCGGCGGGCGAACGACACAGCTGCCATCTTTGTAAAAGTAAAAAAAAAAAGTGTATTTTATATATGAAATAAAGTCTGTAGCGGAACCAGGCATTAGGAATGCAGCCGAGCAACCAAGGGGAGACAGCTAGTCCCTCTGTCACATCCTAGTCCCTCTGTCACATCCTAGTCCCTCTGTCACATCCAAGTCCCTCTGTCCCATCCTAGTCCCTCTGTCACATCCTAGTCCCATCCTAGTCCCTCTGTCACATGTCACATCCTAGTCCCTCTGTCCCATCCTAGTCCCTCTGTCCCATCCTAGTCCCTCTGTCCCATCCTAGTCCCTCTGTCACATCCTAGTCCCATCCTAGTCCCTCTGTTGCATCCTAGTCCCTCTGTCACATCCTAGTCCCTCTGTCACATCCTAATCCTTCTGTCACATCCTAGTCCCATCCTAGTTCCTCTGTCGCATCCTAGGCGCTCTGTCACATCCTAGTCCCTCTGTCACATCCTAGTCCCATCCTAGTCCCTCTGTCACATCCTAGTCCCTATGTCGCATCCTAGTCCCTCTGTCGCAGCTTAGTCCCTCTGTCAGATCCTAGTCCCTCTGTCCAATCCTAGTCCCTCTGTCACATCCTAGTCCCTCTGTCACATCCTTGTACCTCTGTCACATCCTAGTCCCTCTGTCACATCCTAGTCCCTCTGTCCAATCCTAGTCCCTCTGTCACATCCTTGTAACTATGTCACATCCTAGTCCCTCTGTCCCATCCTAGTCCCTATGTCCAATCCTAGTTCCTCTGTCACATCCTAGTCCCTCTGTCACATCCTAGTCCCTCTGTCACATCCCCAGCTGGTCCCTATGTCACATCCTAGTCCCTCAGTCACATCCTAGTCCCTCAGTCACATCCTAGTCCCTCTGTCACATCCCCAGCTGGTCCCTCAGTCGGTCACATCCCCAGCTAGTCCTTCCATCACATCCCTTCCATCTACTGGGTGACTTCCGACGTTTCTCACCAAACTTCACAAGGCCCTCACACCCACCCACACACACAGGCCGTTGGAGGCCGTTTTTCAGGGCTTATAGTGACTTATTATCGGGAACCAAGTGGCAGCGGCCGAGGTGACAGATGATTCTTAGGGGGCCCCCTGCGGAGCTGGATTAAACTTATGATACTTTTCCCCCCCTTTCCCCCTCTATTTTTTTGTGAGCATCACTATCGCTGGCCGGGACCGGGACTCTCACTCATTTATATTTACATTTACATTTACATTTAGGGCATTTGGCAGACGCTTTTATCCAAAGCGACTTACAAGGTGTACACCCACTCTCTCCACCCAGCTATCTCTCTCTCTATAGCTATCTTTCTCCCCCCCCCCCCCCCCCGAAATCAACTCAGAGGGAGGGAGAAAAGCCCCCCCACGGAGTTCTCCATCTTCCTTCCTCCTCTTCTTCCAGCTGTGGTTGAGTCTGCCCCCCCCCCCCCCACGTCGCGAGCGATCTTGGGGAAAGGTCAAAAGAAAATAAACCTGCCTCCAGTCATCTTTGAATCATAAACCCCCGTTTTGACAAAACCCGCCCCCTTATTAGAAGCCCCACCCCTACTCGTTAACCCCGCCTCCTTGTCATTAACTCCTCCAAAGCCAAACGTTTCCTCCCAATTATAAATCCCCATATCATCAAAAACCACACCTCCATATCCAAACCCCTCCCCCTTGTCATAAGCCCCACCTTTGTCCCTTTAGACAGACCTCCTTGTCCTCAATGTCACCCCTAGAGCCATAAGCCACGCCCCAGTTTCGTTAGCCCCGCCTCCTTATCCCCAATCTCACCCCTAGAGCCATAAACCACATCCCAATCTGGTTAGCCCCGCCTCCTTGTCCTCAATCTCTCCCCTAGAGCCACAAGCCACACCCTAGACCCTTTAGCACCGCCTCCTTGCCCTCAAGCTCACCCCTAGAGTCATAAGCCCCGCCCCAGTCTAGTTAACTCCGCCTCCTTGTCCTCAATCACACCCCACAATCATAAGCCACGCCCCAGTTGTGTTAGCTCCGTCGTCCTCCCGCAACTCTATGCAAGGGCTGTGAACGGTCTCCACAATTGGCAGTCGAAGACACCGTTTAGAATTCTAAAATGTACCTTATTTATTTATTTTACATTTCTTTCTCTCGGCGGCAATACATTTGACATGTCTTTCTGACGGTTTTCCCTCGGCCAAACGTTTGGCAGCCACCCCACCCTCATGTGAAGCGGTTCCCAACACAGCCGAGCCTACAGCCAAACATGCTGGGGAACAGCAGTGACCAATCAGCTTTCATCAGCCGCTCCTCTTGGTCACTGATTGGACAGCTTGATTGAACAGGATTGTTGTTTTAGTTCCCCCATTGGGACTATTGGATAAATCCCAAGTATTTAAATCACAGACACACAAACCAGGAAGCAAATCCTCACAGCCACAAGGTCAAAGTCTGTTCGGCCCGGTCCGATTGGTCAGTATCTCACACTGCTATTCAAATAACCTTTATTTACACGTTTTCGAGATTAGCGACGAGCGACCACAGCAGGTCGAAAACGACACGGGGCAGAACTCAATCTTCTCTGACACACACTGCGCGCGCGTGCGTGCGTGCGTGCGTGCGTGTGTGTGTGTGCCCGTCCACCCAGCGGGTATGTAACGCCACCATGGCAACGGAGGCAGGGAGGAAGGGGCGGGGGGGGGGGGGGGGGAGAGAGACACGGTGTATCCTGTGGCATTTGGGCGTGGCTGCTCCCCCCAACCCGCAGTGCCCCCCCCCCCCCCCCCCCCCACCCAACACCTCCTCCCACCCTCCCCCCACCCTCACCCCTGCCTCCGTGCCGCAACCTGCTCTCTGTTCACCTACATTTATTATTTAGCATCGCTTAGTAGAACGGACTCAGCGACCGCCGGCGTCGTCTGGAGCTGACGGGGAACGTGTGTACGCGTCAGTAGAAATGCATACCCATCGCAACATGCAGTATATATTTACCGTTTTTTATATTGACCTTTTTTTAACCCGTTTATTATGTTTAGCTGAGTTTTTTTTTTTTTTTTTAATAAGGTTTATTTTGCAAATTGTTGTTGTCGCAAGAGTGTGGGAATGGCGGATTGCGGGACAATTTTGTGAGAAATGCACAATAAATGGCATTCCGATTCTGCGTGTAAAGGAGAAGGGTTCTAGAAGTTTAGACTGCTGGTGGGGGTGGGGGGAAATCGAACCCGGTACCTTTTTGCGGCTGGGAGTGAAACACCATACCCACCTCTCTCTCTCTCTCTCTCTCTCTCTCTCTCTCTCTCTCTCTCTCTCTCTCTCTCTCTCTCTCTCTCTCTCTCTCTCTCTCTCTCTCTCTCTCTCTCTCTCTCTCTCTCTCTCTCTCTCTCCTCTCTCTCTCTCTCTCTCTCTCTCTCTCTCTCTCTCTCTCTCTCTCTCTCTCTCTCTCTCTCTCTCTCTCTCTCTCTCTCTCTCTCTCTCTCTCTCTCTCTCTCTCCAGCTATACACTTACAGACAAGCGCAGAGCTGAGTCAGTTCAGGTAATATCTGGGTATCATAAAGAGGACAATTATGGGACAGGAGAGATCCAAGAAGGAACGAACGTGGTGACACAGCTTCGACGTTTGCCTTACGCCCAGAACATTCCGCTGTAGCGAGGTGTGTTATTTGACTCACAAGTGGCACGACGACTTTAGTTCAAAGTCGCGCTGACATTTGACTTCAAAAATATATGTGACATTTCTTTGATCTTAGGAGAGTGAAGCACATTCTAGCGAAGAGGAAACGAACACGCTAACCACTTGTCTGGTCGCTGCCGCGGCCCTAGAACGAGGATTATACTATAGCTCAAATGTTAAGCCACAGTTATTTGATAGTTAAAATGTTAAGCTACAGCTATACCGTAGCTCAAATATTAAGCTAGTTATACGATAGCTCAAATGTTAAGTTAGTTATTCGATAGCTCAAATGTTCCGCTAGTTATACGATAGCTCAAATGTTAAGCTACAGCTATATGGTTGCTCAAATATTAAGCTAGTTATACGATAGGTCAAATGTTAAACTACAGTTATTCTGTAGCTCAAATATTAAGCTAGTTATACGATAGGTCAAATGTTAAGCTAC
>CM051009.1:22884676-22917176 GCA_027704905.1 Muraenolepis orangiensis
ACACGAACGAGACAGAGAGAGAGAGAGCGAGAGAGAGAGAGAGAGAGAGAGAGCGCAGAGAGAGAGAGCGAGATAGAGAGCGTGCGGGCGTGCAAACCCAAGTCCACCTTTAGAGCCACCACCGGCGGTTACGCGGTAAAGCGAAAGCGGCGTTGGTGGCCGGCTGGTGACGTGATGTCAGTGGCGATGGCAGACATACCCAGCAGCTTGTTGGGGGCCGTGGCGGGGGGGAAAGGGAGAGGGGGGAGGGGAGAGGGGGGGGAGAGGGAGAGGGGGGGGAGGAAGAGACACACACTTCCCCCCCACCTCCCCCTCCCTAGCGAAGCTAACCTGACGCCTGTCGTCATCAAGCACCCATCACTCCCGCGTGTGTGTGTGTGTGTGTGTGTGTGTGTGTGTGTGTGTGTGGTGTGTGTGTGTGTGTGTGTGTGTGTGTGTGTGTGTGTGTGTGTGTGATGGGGAAGAGGGTCAGTTAGGGACACGGAACAGAGAAAAGGGAGACATCTCTCTCTCGCTCTCCCGACTAATAAAATGAGAGAGAGAGAGAGAGAGAGAGAGAGAGAGAGAGAGAGAGAGAGAGAGAGAGAGAGAGAGAGAGAGAGAGAGAGAGCGAGAGAGAGAGAGAGAGAGGAGAGAGAGAGAGAGAGAGAGAGAGAGAGAGAGGCAGAGGGGAGTGTGGGAGGGAGAGAAAAGCAGGAGAGAGTGTGGGAGGAAGAGAGAGAGAGAGAGAGACAGAGAGTGTGGGAGGGAAGGAGAGAGAGAGGCAGAGAGAGAGAGCGAGTGTGAAGATGGAGAGAGTGGGAGGGGAGACGGAGAGGTGAGAAAAGGAGAGATGACGGAAAAACCGCACATATCAGGAGAGGAGGAGAGGAGGAGAGGAGGGGAGGGGAGAGGAGAGGATGAGAGGAGAGGAGAGGAGAGGAGAGGAGAGGAGAGGAGAGGAGAGGAGAGGAGAGGAGAGGAGAGGAGAGGATGAGAGGGGGGAGAGGTGATGAGAGCAGAGAAGAGGAGAAAAGGAGAAAAGGAGAGAAGAGCGTAGGGAGAGAGGGAGAGAAGAGGAGGGGAGAGGAGGGAAGAGGAGCAAGATCGGAAGAGGTGAGGAGAAGAAGAGGAGAGGAGAAGAGGGGGGAGGAGAGGAGGGGAGAGGATGAGAGGGGAGGAGGATGAGAGGGGGGAGAAGTGATGAGAGCAGAGAAGAGGAGAAAAGGAGAGAAGAGAGCGTAGGGAGAGAGGGAGAGAAGAGGAGGGGAGAGGGGAAAAGAGGAGCAAGATCGGAAGAGGAGAGGAGAAGAAGAGGAGAGGAGAAGAGGGGGGAGGAGAGGAGAGATGGAGAAAAGAAGAGAAGAGGGGGGCGAGAGAGGGAGAGAAGAGGAGGGGACGGGAAGGAGAGGGGGGAGAAGAGGAGCTAGGAAAAGAGGGGCGAGGAGAGAAGAGATGGAGAAAAAGAGAAGAGGGGGGAGGAGAGGAGAGGGTGAGGAGAGGAGTCAGAGAGGAGAGGAGAAGAGGAGAGAAGTGAGGGAGGAGGGGAGGAGAGGAGAGAAGAGGAAAGGGAAGAGGGGAGGAGGGTTGAGGACAGCAGAGGGGAGAGAGGGGGAAAGCGAGAGGAGAACGGAGAGAGGAGAGAGGAAAGAGGAGAGAGGACAATGGAGGAGCGGGGAGAGGGACAGAGGACGGAGGACAGGGCAGGACTGGGACATGGGCCGTGATTCAGAAAATGAAGTGACGGACAAAGGGGGGAGGAGGAGGTGTGTAGGGAGGGAGGGAGGGAGGGAGGGAGGGAGGGAGGGAGGGAGACAGCAGTAGGTCAGCTGTATAGGTGCACAGAGACCAGGTGGACTGTCAATGGGGAGTGTGGGGGTGGGGGGGGGGGGCTAGCTGCGGATGCAAGCTGTTCTTTAGGGCCGGCCAGACATTATAGTTGGCACTGACACACACACCACACACACACACACACGCTAACGCACGCGCGCATAAACGCACGCACAGCGGGAAATCTCAGCATTTGCAAGAAAGAAAAATAACATACAACAAATACTCACAAAAGGACTTCTTTGCTTCGCAACCATGAAAGACTAACCGCGCGCGCGCGCGTGTGTGTGTGTGTGTGTGTGTGTGTGTAACCATGTACCATACAGGGTGCCTTATATAGTTGTGGTGTGTGTGTGCGTGTGCGTGTGTGTGTGTGTGTGTCAACTCATCACCACACACACACACACACACACACACACACACACCACACAACAGATGACATTTTGATTAGCGGGGGGAGAGCGGCCCAGTTCCACTTCCTCCTAGGGGGGGGGGGGGGGGGGGGGGGGTGAACGAAATAAGGCAAGGAAAACAGCATCGTTCCACCCTGTAACGCGGCCCCCCCCGCCTGCCCGAAACCCAGACAAAGACATCTATTCCGGGGCCGTATTATAATGCCATTAGAGGCCCGGGCCAAACAATATCTAGTCTCCCCGATCGGAGCCACGCTGCAAAATCGATAAAGAGCGCCTATGTACAGTATGTGGCTCCGCAGGCGAGCAGATCGGGAGACGCCATGCAGCGTCGGGTGGCTGAGGAGGAGGAGGAAGGAGGAGGAGGAGGAGGAGGAGGAGGAGGAGGAGGAGGAGGAGGAGGAGGAGGAGGAGGAGGAGGAGGAGGAGGAGGAGGAGGAGAGGAGGAGGAGGAGGAGGAGGAAGGAGGAGGAAGGGCGAAAGCAGTACATTTACAAGCACAAAACTACTTTGAGTGGAAGCCCTCTGGTCGCCGCGTGTGAAAACGGCAGGACTTCAGAGTAACAACCGAACAACCACGGCGACTTGACCTCGTCCCTCACAATGTCTGTCCGTGTACAGTTTCCCCTCCTTTCATTCTGGCTTTCATTCATTCCCTCCTCCTCCTCCTCCTCATTCTCATTCCTCTTGTTCTTTATTTCCCATCCGCCAGACGTCAGTGGGCGGACGGGAAATAAATAAATAAATAAATAAATAGAAACCCACCCACAAACATAAAAAGTTCCCTCGGCTGTCACCAAGCAACCGCCGCAACCGCCGCAACCGCCGCAACCGCCAACCGCCGCAACCGCCGCAACCGCCGCAACCGCCGCAACCGCACGCCCGCAAGAACCAACGGCGATCCCATTCCCGGGTCGGAATATCGGAACACACACGTTTGTCGGGTTCCTCCGACACAAAACGTACCGTTGGGGTTTCTTTCTGTAAGGCCAAAAACTGAAAGAAAAGGGGGGCCTTTCGACCCACAATTTATGGATAGACGGTTGAATTATTTAATGGTCCAGACCAAATATTATGGGAAGGATATTTTCCCTCCAGGGTGAGAGAGGCAGAGAGAGAGAGAGAGAGGCAGAGAGAGAGAGAGAGAGGCAGAGAGAGAGAGAGGCAGAGAGAGAGAGAGAGAGAGAGAGAGAGAGAGAGAGAGAGGAGAGAGAGAGATTAATAATTTAGTCATCAGGGGTCATATATTTGTAGAAGGCTATTACAAAGCAATGTTAACTTTAATATTTGATAATGGCTTCAGTTCCAAATAGCCCAAACCTGTGTTTTGAGAGGTCGGAAATCCATCCTAAAGGACCCGCAGCCTTTAAGGGTGGTCGTACAGAACACATTGTACACACACGTACACACACACACGCACACACACACAGGCTGAAATTGTATTTCCGGCCAGTTAATGGTGTTTGTTTTTCACTACATGTCCAGTGGAGTGGAAGGGGTTGACCGTACAACAGCAAACACCAAAAGTTAAGGAGCACGCACGCACACACACACACACACACACACACACACACACACACACACACACACACACACACACACACACACACACACACACACACACACACACACACACACACACACACACACACACACACCACACACACACACACACACACACACACACACATTTTGACCTCATTGCAATTGTGTCAAAGTTCAAAGGATTGTATATACAGGGATATATAGGGATAGTGATTTGGTCATTCTGATAGATTGTGATACATACATAATAACAATTAACAATTGTCAGTGCATCATTTCGGGTCTGTATATTTGTTTTGTGTGTGTGTGTGCGTGTGTGCATGTGTGTGTGTGTGTGTGTGTGTGGTGTGTGTGTGTGTGTGTGTGTGTGTGCTGTGTGTGTGTGCGTGTGTGTGCATGTGTGTGTGTGTGTGCGTGTGTGTGCATGTGCGTGCATGGTTTGACTGCGGGTGATCAACCAACGAGAAGGTACCCTGTATCTAAATGTCTGTATATAATACAGAATATGAACAGAATATAAATGGTCTTTAGTGTGTGCTGCTCACTGGCTAAAGGACTACTTCACCCACACCGCTTTACGCACAGCTAATTATAGACACCGCAGGGGGTGGGTGGGGGTGGTTGGGTGGGGGTGGGTGCAGGTTTCACTCGGGGCAGATATAATAGATCGTTGATTATTTTGTTTTGGTTGGCGATTCATATATCCTTATGTTGTACCGGCGTGTCAATATACATATCTTAAACCCCCCCCCCCCTTGAACACCACCTGAACCATTATTATGACCACTATTAGGAACCACCGCCGTGCGAACGAACGGAGAGCGCGCGCGCACTGGGGGGGTGGGGGCGCGGGGGGGGGGGGGCGGGTGGTGTCGTCTTCCCTGCGCGCGTAACTTTACGCAAATCGTAATACCGTTTTAATATAATAAATAATAATACGCGTTAGTAAGTCGCTAAGTAAGTTTCGGTTCCTCCTCCGTCGTGTGTGTGTGTGTCTTACCTGCCTTTTCGATGGACAACGGTGTAAAGAAAAGGAGGAGGAGGAGCAGCGGAGGAGGAGTAGTGGTAGTGGTGGTGTTGGTGGTGGCAGTTGGTGGTGGTGGTGGTCAGCGCGAGCGCGTCCCCCCCCCAGCTACTGCGAGGAGAAGAAGACGAACGACTCGCGCGGATGAGGACGGTGGGGGGCGTGGCTTACCATAAGGGGAGGGGGCGTGACTTGCCAGCGGAAGGGGGCGTGGCTTAGCCGAAGGCGCGTTACTCGTCTCTCCCCGTGCTCCGTCCCCACCCCACTAGTGCGCATGCGACAGGCGCGCATACAGTCAGGTACAACCAACGTTACGTTTACGTTAACGAATGGTGATAACGGAAAAAGCGGCGTTACCGCGTCACCTAAAGCGATAGTTTTGTTGTTGTTGTTGTGTACACGTTGGTGAGACCGCTGCTGCTTGCTCGACGACGGGCTGTGTTATTAGCACAAGCTATCGGGCGTGTGTGTGTGTGTGTGTGTGTGTGTGTGTGTGTGTGTGTGTGTGTGTGTGTGTGTGTGTGTGTGTGTGTGTGTGTGTGTGTGTGTGTGTTCTGAACTCGTTCCCGTTGTCCAGCCCATTCTGGTAGGAAACCACCATAGTAACACATCCACATAAAGCTAACGTGCGTGTAGCCTAGCATCGCTTGTTGTTGGTGTTAGTTATTGAACAGTTAGTGTGTGTGTGTGTGTGTGTGTCCCCACCTGCACATACATACATGTGTGTGTGTGGATCTACAAGCCTAGACCTCATCTTAAAGGGCCCCTATTTTACCACCAGGTGATTATTAGCCATTTACGAGCCGTTTCAAACTTATTATTAACATCGTGTGTGTGTGTGTCCACACAGATGTATGATGGATGGAGCGATAAGCCTTCCACTGAGGGTGAGACGCCTGGTAGACTGATTTAGTCATCGACATACATCATCTGGGTGGACGCGCCCACTTCTGATGTCACTGGAGGAGAGTCACGTGACACTTTCGAAAACCATTACGCTTGTAACGCCCAATGGCACTCGGACCCGATGGTGGTCAAATAGGGGCCCTTTAAAAGATAGCTTATCCTTGGTGGTAGGCCAGCACTGTCAATTTGGATAAGCATTACACGCACCGATAATTGCATCTGACAGCTTGTATTCTGAAATATACTTGCCTTATTGCCTTGTTAGGTGCATTTATAAAATAAACAATATTAGACCCGGATTATAATATTATTTAACTACTTCTCCCAAGCTGACAGGCTGTCATGGCCGTTAATCATTTAGTCACGTTTTAGATTGGCTTCACACATTCAAAAGTTAATCGAGGGACTTGAGTTTGGCGTGATGCATTCGTAATGTTTTATTTTAATAAATCAATTAAAATGAAATCACATTGCTCATTGCTAATGACTGGCAGGCAAGCCTGTGTCCGAATTGGTCAGTCGGTCTATTATATGAGCAGATTGCTTGGGAATTTGCAGAACTGTAAATATAAAGTTGCCGATCGTTGATTAATGTCTATCCTAAAACCGTATCACAATAATCAATAAGCTTGAAGTATATATGTGTCTTTCTCCAGATATTCCATTTTAAAATTGTCCCAGCATCCG
The DNA here is from genome assembly GCA_027704905.1 of Muraenolepis orangiensis. Classification (NCBI taxonomy): domain Eukaryota; kingdom Metazoa; phylum Chordata; class Actinopteri; order Gadiformes; family Muraenolepididae; genus Muraenolepis; species Muraenolepis orangiensis. Next base: position 22,891,061 of record CM051009.1, read on the forward strand.
ATCCTGTCCCCCCATGGAAGACTTCCTGGACAGCGACGAGGACCTTGTCTCACTCCCCAACCCTGTGACCTCTCCTCCTCCTACTTCTCCTCCTCCTCCTCCTCCTCCTCCTCCTCCTCCTCCTCCTCCTGCCGCAAAATGCTCCCCGCAGCTGGCCGGTCTCCCGCCGAAACTCCTACGAAGCCTCATGTCCTTCCAGAGGGAGGGCGTGGAGTTCGCCTTGTCCAAGAACGGAAGGTAAGGAAGTCACCGTCGTTTGGTTTGTTTCCCCGTCTCCCCATCATTCCACACACACACACACACACACACGTCCCTTTCCTGCATGGTCCATTCAAGGCCCGGTGGTAGTAATCTAATCTAACTAATGGGGAAACTGGTGCTGGGTTTAGACCATGGTGAGACAGGTGACCCTACTGACCATGTGTTATTACAAGAGTGATATATCTCCAGTCGAGTCGATTTTTTAAATCTGTGTAGCCCCTTTAATCGCACTGATGGTCTCGCAGGCCCCACTATTATGTGACAACCCCCCCCCCCCCCCCCCCCCCTTAACCCTCGCCCCTCAGAGGACAAGGAAAAACTCCCTTAATGACGTGAGGAGGAACACAAGAGAGCGGTGGGATCCCTCCCCCCCCCCGGTGACGTTAAGTGAAGTCAAGATAAACATCCGTTTTCAGGGTACCTGATCCTGACATACTTGTACATAAACTATGATTTGCGGAGTGTGCCGAAGGACTATCCGATAAGCGCAACTGTAAACTCTGCAGAGACCGGGAGGGGGGGGGGGTAGAGAGAGAGAGAGAGAGAGAGAGAGAGAGAGAGAGAGAGAGAGAGAGAGAGAGAGAGAGAGAGAGAGAGAGAGAGGAGAGAGAGAGAGAGAGAGAGAGAGAGAGAGAGAGAGAGAGAGAGAGAGAGAGAGAGAGAGAGAGAGAGAGAGAGAGAGAGAGAGAGAGAGAGAGAGAGAGAGAGAGAGAGAGAGAGAGAGAGAGAGAGAGAGAGAGAGGAGAGAGAGGAGAGAGAGAGAGAGGAAAAGTAAACTCAAGTGAAAGTAGAGCAGTTTGAAGGGCCGTCCCCGGTATGGCTGTCGGCCTTTGAGCTCCTCTAGGCGTGTGGTTTTTTTTAAAATGTTTTTTGTACATTGATTTAGGTCGCTGTGATGCGTCTTATTGTTTGGCGAAACAAGATGATGTAGCGAGTTTCTGGGCATGTTTTAAACCTTTAAAACATGCCCAGAAAGTTGTTGTTAAGTGTGTGCTAACCGCTACACCCCGTGGGTGAGCCGCCGCCGCCGCCAGTGTGTTAGCCGCATTAGCGGCGCGCCGGAGCGCAGTCTTGCCCATTTCCTCTTCCCCCCCCCCCCCACTCGCACCGCATCGATCGCGGCGGCCGGCGGTCTCAGGGAAGGGGTCAGGGCTGGTGCGCCAAGCGAAGCCAATCAGAGCGGCCATATTGATTCCCCCCCCCCCCCCCCCTACCGCTGGGAGGCGAGGCTTCGTTAGGCTGCCCGGGGGGGTCAAAGGTCAACTTGCTGAGGTTTGCGCGGTTCTGTGGGTTTGGCTAGCCCGGTCAATTTCCCAGTAGCAACAAAAGAACAATGCTAGACCACTTAAAGGATAACTTTAAACCTTATATAAATATTAGATATAGTGTGAAAAACAACCTTTTCTATATATTTTTGAGATATAGTGTGATAACAACTTAATATCTATCTATTAGAGATACAGTATTAAAACAACGTTATCTCTATCTATTGTTGCTATCTATAATAGATATATTGTGAAAAACAACCGTATCTCTATCTTTTAGAGATATAGCGTTAAAACAAACTTATCTCCATCTTTAAGAGATATAGTGTTAAAACAACCTTATCTCTATTTTAGACATATAGTGTGAAAACAACCTAATGTCTATCTATTAGAGATATAGTGTGAAAACAATGTTATATATATATATATTAGGTATATCGTATCAAAACAACCTTATATGTATCTATCTATTAGAGATATAGTGTGAAAACAACCTTATATCTATCTATTAGAGATATAGTGTGAAAACAACCTTATATCTATCTATTAGAGATATAGTGTGAAAACAACCTTATATCTATCTATTAGAGATATAGTGTGAAAACAACCTTATCTCTATTAGAGATATAGTGTGAAAACAACCTTATCTCTATCTATCAGAGATATATTGTGAAAAACAACCTTAGCTGTATCTATCAGAGATATAGTGTGAAAACAACCTTGTATCTATGTATTAGAGATATAGTATTCTAACAACCTTATCTCTATCTATCTATTAGACATATAGTATTAAAACAACCTTATATCTATCTATATATTAGACATATAGTGTTATAACAACCTTATCTCTATATATTAAGGGATATAGTGTGAATACAAGATAGGCCACATTTTCATTGTCCAGAAGAAATAAAGTTAACAATAAGATAATAATTGATGATGATCGATTGATTGATGATGATCATGATTGATGATGATGACCATTTTTTTTGGGGAAGAAATTTACGAACTTTGTCGCATAGTAAAAAAAGCCCCAAAAACTGCTGGAATGAAGGTGCAACTGTAAGACTTTATATTTATATTAATATGTTAATTTATACTGTACTGTTTGTATGTCCGATTAAATTATTTCTGCAGCTTTGTAAATAATTAGTTTAAAATATGTCTGTATCCTATTGTATTTCCTATCCTATTGTATCCCTGCATTTTTGTAATTAGTAATTCTGTAACTTTTTTCCTGTACCTTATACCTTATACCTTAAACCTTATACGGGTGACAAATAAACCACATCTGAATCTAAAGAGCAGAAAAGTCTGTTTAAAAAAACAACGTGTGTTTGCGTAGACGGAAACGTCGGAATATATACTCTGAAGACCATGTGACCATGTGAGCGCTCGATAACCCAATCTGGTGAGAGATCGGTTCGGGCCAAAAGACGCTCGGCTGAAAGAGATCGGAATGAGTGACGGGACCTATGGAAAAAAACGATATGTATAATAATAAAGAGACGGGCCTGACACCTGTCTCGGGAGGACCGCGGGTCCTAGCAGGTTTTCTTGGAGATAGCGCAGGGGCCCCGGTTGAGACGGTGACGGACGGGCTGCCCGGGGTTCGCCCGTAGCCACGGTAACGGCCCCGCAGCATCCTCCTCCCCGACTCCTGCGGGCGATGCGACACACTCGGGTTATTTAAAGGAGGATGATTAATGAAGCGGAAAATGCCTAGCACCTGCCGTGTGTGTGTGTGTGTGTGTGTGTGTGTGTGTGTGTGTGTGTGTGTGTGTGTGTGTGTGTGTGTGTGTGTGTGTGTGTGTGTGTGGTGTGTGTGTGTGTGTGTGTGTGTGTGTGTGTGTGTGTGTGTGTGTGTGTGTGTGTGTGTGTGTGTGTGTGTGTGTGTGTGCGCGCGCGCGCGCTGACTAGGCCGCTGTGCTGGCAATTAGAAAAACCACTAGTGGCACAGTACACATTAATCATAAAGAGGGAGAGAGACTTAGAGAGAGAGAGAGAGACACGGAGAGGGAGACTTGGTTGGGGAGAGACAGAGAGAGAGACAGAGAGAGAGAGTGGGGACCTAGAGAGAGAGAGAGAGAGAGAGAGAGAGAGAGAGACACGGAGAGGGAGACTTGGTTGGGGAGAGACAGAGAGAGACAGAGAGAGAGAGTGGGGACCTAGAGAGAGAGAGAGAGAGAGAGAGAGAGACACAGGGAGAGGGAGACTTGGTTGGGGAGAGACAGAGAGAGACAGAGAGAGAGAGTGGGGACCTAGAGAGAGAGAGAGGATATAGTGTGAAAAACAGATCTTGATGCAAGCAACACAGAGGAAAGGCTAACATTGTGCGTTAGCATCTACAACCCACACTCAAATGACACAAATCAGTTCGAAAAGGGCCAAAGTTCCCCTTTTAAGACGTCACCCTCTATTAATAAAGAGAGAGAGCGAGATAGAGAGAGGGGTCCCGAGTTCGAAAGCCATGCAATAAAGTTGTTTTCTGTTTTGTTTTCCAGATGTATGATAGCAGACGAGGTAAGCCCGCAGATCCTCCTCCCCCCACAGGGGACCACCTCACCCAACACACTGAATTAAAAACTATATCCCATAAACACAGAGGCTCCCTCCCTCCCAAATTAATTTGTCAAGCCCCCCCCCCCCCCCCCCCTCTCTCTCTCTCTCTCTCTCTCTCTCTCTCTCTCTCTCTCTCTCTCTCTCTCTCTCTCTCTCTCTAATCAGTTTTGACTCGGGAGTCTCTCCAGGGTTCCTATTACTTCTGGCTACTCACACGTCTACCCCAGCTCGTCATATGCAATTTAAAAACCTGCGGAGGAGGGGGAGGAAGAAGATGAGGGGGAGGAGGAGGAGGAGGAGGAGGGGGAGGAAGAAGATGAGGGGGAGGAGGGGAGGAGGAGGAGGGGGAGGAAGAAGATGAGGGGGAGGAGGGAGGAGAGGGGAGGAGGGGGGAGGAGGAGGAGAGGGAGGCGAGGGAGGAGGAAGAGAAAAACACACTCCCTCTCTATCACTCTCTCTCTCTGTCTGTCTTTGGCCTTGCTCTCTGCCTCCTGCTCCCTCACACCTGCTACCTCCACCTCTACTTCAACCTCCTCCGTCAATGTCCATCTCCTCCACCCTCTATCGCCCCCCCCACCCTGCCCCATGCTACACACACACACACACACACACACTCGTCTTCAGCACCACCCTCTCCTCCACCATGCTTCCTCCACCCCTCCTCTTCTACCTCCACCCTGTTCTACCTCCACCCCTCCTCTTCTACTTCCACCGCTGTTCTACCTCCACCCTCCTCTTCTACTTCCACCGCTGTTCTACCTCCACCCCTCCTCTTCTACTTCCACCGCTGTTCTACCTCCACCCCTCCTCTTCTACCTCCACCCCCTCCCCAACCCCCTTCCTTGCTGCCCCTACCTCCACCTTGCTTCCTCCACCAGCTCCACCCTCTGCCATCGCTGTGTGTCTCCCCCGCCTCTTGTCACCTCCACCCACCCCATCCTCCCCCGCCTCTTGTCACCTCCACCCACCCCATCCTCCCCCGCCTCTTGTCACCTCCACCCACCCCATCGCCCCCTGCCTCCCCTGCCCCCTGACCTCTCACTGGGGCTGTACAATCAGTTGCATATTAATCAAAATCATGATTATAATTTGTTTGACCAGTCGATTATCCTGAAAGGTCACAATTAATTAATTTAAAAAAAAAAGTTGATTGAATAAATCTGATATTGTATGGCTGTTACATTAATCTAATATAATCTAATATATAATATAGGTAATATAATAATCGAATCTAATAATCTAATAATTACAAACCGTTGCCACTCAGCAATTGAATTATTATTATTATTATTATTATTATTATTGTTGCTATGGTTTTTTAATATACAGTAGGAGCCACAGAATCTTAATTAAATGGATCATCTGTTAATTGCAATCACAAAATCGGTTCATATAATCGCAAGTATAATTTTTGTCCTAATCATGCCACTGTCCTACCTCCCACTACCATCCACCCCTATCCAACCCTCATTACCTAACCCTGTCATCCTAACTCCCCCCCCCCCCCCCTCCTCATCTCTCTCTCTCTCTCTCTCTCTCTCTCTCTCTCTCTCTCTCTCTCTCTCTCTCTCTCTCTCTCTCTCTCTCTCTCTCTCTCTCTCTCTCTCTCTCTCTCTCTCGCGCTCCACCAGATGGGTCTGGGTAAGACCATCCAGGCCATCGCGGCTGCCTACGTGTACCGGTCCGAGTGGCCCCTGCTGGTGGTGGTGCCCTCCTCGCTGCGCTACCCCTGGGCCGAGGAGCTGGAGCGCTGGCTGCCCGAGCTGCAGCCGGGCGACATCAACCTGGTGGAGAGCAAGAGCCACACCGCGTGAGTCTTTCCACAACACCAACACCGCCACCACCCTCCAACAACCAACCACCGCCGCCTCCGCCACCACCACCACCACCACCACCACCACAACCCTCCAACCCCACAACAACACCACCCTCCCAACAGCCCACCACCGCCACCAATGCCACCACCACCACCGCCACAACCCTCAACCCCACAAAACCCCACCCTCCAACAGCCCACCACCGCTGCCACCACCAACACCACCACCACCACCCACCCTTCAACAACACAACACCACCATCACCATCACCACCACCTTCCAACCCCACGACAACACCACCCTTCAACACCCCAACAGCGCCACTTCCAAAACGGAAGTCTGAGAATGACGTCCTCAGCGATGAGGAATAACTTTGGATAATAACTTTTTTAGTTTTTTTTTTCGGAATCTGACGCATAACTGCCGAGTTTGTCGCCCTGTCACTTAAACAAAAATTGTTGCAATGTCGACGTCATCGCCGCCGAACTGCCAGCTGTGAAAATTTAAAAAAAAACAACTGAAGGAAAAAAAGACGTGACAACCTAATTTTCGCAAGTTTCTCGGTATTAACGTTAGATCTATTTTTTTTTTCTCAGCTGTAGCTTAATTCTGTTTTTACTTTTTAATTCATTCATTAGCTCCCGAGAGACAGAGCCCCAAAATGGTCTTTTATTTCCCGGTTACCTCCGCGAGGCGCCGTTACTGATTTTAAGGTAATTTATTCTCACCTCAAAAAAAAAAAAAGAAATTGACATCGGCACCTTAAAATAACAGACAAGGCGCAAGGAAGCTGTGAAACTCTCACACTGAACCCAATGTGTTGATGACTGAAACCTCACAATCTCTCTATCTCTCTGTGTCTCTCTCTCTCGGTCTGTCTCTCTCTCTGCCACTCCCTCTGTCTCTGTGTGTGGGTCTCTCTCTCTCTCTCTCTCTCTCTGTCTCTGTCTCTGTGTGTGTGTCTCTCTATCTGTCTCTCTCTCTCTCTGTCACTCCCTCTGTCTCTATGTGTGTGGGTCTCTCTCTCTCGGTGTCTCTCTCTCTGTCTCTGTGTGTGTGTCTCTCTCTCTCTCTCTGTGTATCTCGCTCTGTCTTTCTCTCTGTCTCACTCTCTCTGCCTCTGTCTGTGTGTGGGTCTCTTTCTCTGTCTCTCTCTCTGCCACTCCCTCTGTCTCTATGTCTGTGGGTCTCTCTCTCTCTGTGTCTCTCTGTCTCTCTCTCTGTCTCTGTGTGTGTCTCTCTCTCTCTGTCACTCCCTCTGTCTCTATGTGTGTGGGTCTCTCTCTCTCTGTGTCTCTCTCTCTGTCACTCCCTCTGTCTCTGTGTGTGGGTCTATCTCTCTCTGTGTCTCTCTTTCTCTGTCTGTCTCTCTCTCTGTCTCTCTCTCTGCCACTCCCTCTGTCTCTATGTCTGTGGGTCTCTCTCTCTCTCTGTGTCTCTCTCTCTGTCACTCCCTCTGTCTCTATGTGTGTGGGTCTATCTCTCTCTGTCTCTCTTTCTCTGTCTGTCTCTCTCTGTCTCTCTCTATGTCTGTGGGTCTCTCTCTCTGTGTCTCTCTCTCTGTCACTCCCTCTGTCTCTATGTGTGTGGGTCTATCTCTCTGTGTCTCTCTTTCTCTGTCTGTCTCTCTCTCTGTCTCTATGTGTGTTGGTCTCTCTCTCTCTGTGTCTCTCTTTATGTATCTCTCTCTCCCTCTGTCTCTATGTGTGTGGGTCTCTCTGTGTCTCTCTTTATGTATCTCTCTCTCCCTCTGTCTCTATGTGTGTGGGTCTCTCTGTGTCTCTCTTTATGTATCTCTCTCTCCCTCTGTCTCTATGTGTGTGGGTCTCTCTGTGTCTCTCTTTATGTATCTCTCTCTCCCTCTGTCTCTATGTGTGTGGGTCTCTCTGTGTCTCTCTTTATGTATCTCTCTCTGCCTCTGTCTCTATGTGTGTGGGTCTCTCTGTGTCTCTCTTTATGTATCTCTCTCTGCCTCTGTCTCTATGTGTGTGGGTCTCTCTCTCTCTGTGTCTCTCTTTATGTATCTCTCTCTGCCTCTGTCTCTATGTGTGTGGGTCTCTCTGTGTCTCTCTCTCTGTTTTTCCACTCGCTATGCAATCAGACTCGAGTCGATTCGGAAAGTGAAAACTCGTAAACGTGGTTTTGCGTCGGCGGTGTACTTTGTGCTTTAGATGCTAGTCAAGTGGTATGATATGACTTTAAATGTTTTCTGGGGGAATTGAGAACTTACCTGTGTTTTTAGAACCTATTTTGTATCACACATACTATAACACAGTAGGACTGCTGGATCAGAAGTTCTACAATAACACAGTAGGACTGATCACAAGTTCTACTATAACACAGTAGGACTGATGGATCAGAAGTTCTGTTATAACACAGTAGGACTGATGGATCAGAAGTTCTGCTATAACACAGTAGGACGGCTGGTTCAGAAGTTCTGCCATAACTAATAAGGGTCCCAGATTAGCTTTTCATTGGCTTTGAATTAGCGTGTGTGTGTGTGTGTGTCCACCCCCCCCCCCCACCCCTCCAGGGGCATCGCCGGCAGCAAGGTGACGGTGCTGGGCTACGGCATGCTGACCAGCGACGCCCGGGCCCTGCTGGAGGCGCTGGACCGCCAGCGCTTCGCCGTGGTGGTGGTGGACGAGTCGCACTACCTCAAGTCCCGCAACGCCGCCCGCACCAAGATCCTGGCGCCGCTGGTGCAGCGCGCCAAACGAGCCTTCCTGCTCACGGGAACGCCCGCGCTGGGCCGACCCGAAGAGGTGACGGAGGTGCTGGTTGTGGTGGGGGTGGGTGGGGGTGGAGGAGATTACCATGATGAAGTTCTGAAGCCCAAAGGCACACAGACCAAGATTGTAGCGAGGTTGTGTTTTATCCCCCTCATTATGCATCAGCCTTCGAGAATTAGAATATTCTGAATCATTTTTTTTTTTTTGCGTCAGCGGTGTGCTTTGGGCTTCAGATGCTGCTCAAGTGGTAGGAAACGGCTTTAAATATATACATATACAGTGGGGAGAACAAGTATTTGATACACTGGCGATTTTGCAGGTTTTTCCCACTTACAAAGCATGTAGAGGTCTGTAATTTATCATAGGTACACTTCAACTGTGAGAGACGGAATCTAAAAAATCCAGAAAATCACATTGTATGATTTTTAAGTAATTAATTTGCATTTTATTGCATGAAATAAGTATTTGATACATCAGAAAAACAGAACTTAATATTTGGTAAAGAAACCTTTGTTTGCAATTACAGAGATCAGACGTTTCCTGTAGTTCTTGACCAGGTTTGCACACACTGCAGCAGGGATTTTGGCCCACTCCTCCATACAGATCTTCTCCAGATCCTTCAGGTTTCGGGGCTGTCGCTGGGCAACACAGACTTTCAGCTCCCTCCAAAGATTTTCTATTGGGTTCAGGTCTGGAGACTGGCTAGGCCACTCCAGGACCTTGAGATGCTTCTTACGGAGCCACTCCTTAGTTGCCCTGGCTGTGTGTTTCGGGTCGTTGTCATGCTGGAAGACCCAGCCACGACCCGTCTTCAATGCTCTTATTGAGGGAAGGAGGTTGTTGGCCAAGATCTCGCGATACATGGCCCCATCCATCCTCCCCTCAATACGGTGCATTCGTCCTGTCCCCTTTGCAGAAAAGCATCCCCAAAGAATGATGTTTCCACCTCCATGCTTCACGGTTGGGATGGTGTTCTTGGGGTTGTACTCATCCTTCTTCTTCCTCCAAACACGGCGAGTGGAGCTTATGCCAAAAAGCTCTATTTTGGTCTCATCAGACCACATGACCTTCTCCCATTCCTCCTCTGGATCATCCAGATGGTCATTGGCAAACCTCAGACGGGCCTGGACATGCGCTGGCTTGAGCAGGGGGACCTTTTCAAGATTCAAGATTCAAGAAACTTTATTAATCCCGAGGGAAATTAAGGTGCAACAGTTGACACAGGGGGAATAAATGCACACACAAATATACTAATACCCAAGCTAAAAACGAAATAACAACAACTAACAAAATAAAACTACTATAAACAAAATATAACAAAAATAACTCTAAATGAATCTAAGTGTATTGATAGATGAGTAGATGAATTGCACAATTTACAGTATTATTACAGTAATACGTAGGTATATACAATACACAACAATACGTATAGTGCAAATTGGCAGTAATAATATATTAATAAATAACTCAGATGAATACTTAAAAAAGTGACATGTGAAAAGTGAAATAGAATTTACAGTGCAAAATTACAGTGAAATGATTTACAGTGCGTTGACCAAAAAAATAATAATAATAGTGCGTTGGCCTCAGGTCACTGAGTCTCCACTGTCCCTCTCACGACCCGAGGTAGATGAATTATAGAGACTGATGGCCACAGGAAGAAAGGACTTCCTGTGGCGTTCTGTGGTGCACCTGGGTGGAATGAGTCTGTTGCTAAAGGTGCTTCTATATGAGGTCAGCACCTGATGGAGAGGGTGAGAGTTGTTGTCAAGGATACTACGCAGCTTGCGCAGCATCCTTCTCTCAGACACCACCAACAAGGAGTCCAGCTGGACCCCCAGGACAGCGCCAGCCTTCCTGACAATCCTGCTGATCTTGTTGGCGTCTGCTGACCTCAACCTGCTTCCCCAGCACACGACACCGGAGAAGATGGCACTGGCTACCACCGACTGGTAGAACATCTTCAGCATCTTGTTACAAACGTTGAAGGACCGGAGCCTCCGCAGGAAGTAGAGACGGCTCTGGCCCTTCTTGTAAACAGCCTCAGAGTTCTTGGCCCAGACCAGTTTGTTGTCCAGATGAACTCCCAGGTATTTATATTCCTGAACAACTTCAGCGGACACACCCTTGATGGAAATGGGTGTGGGGGTAGATTTCCTCCTGCGGAAGTCCACCACCATCTCCTTCGTCTTGTCAGTGTTAAGCTGCATGTGGTTCAGCTCACACCACTCAACGAAGGAGTCCACGACGCCCCTGTACTTGCGTGCGCTGCAGGATTTTAATCCATGACGGCGTAGTGTGTTACTAATGGTTTTCTTTGAGACTGTGGTCCCAGCTCTCTTCAGGTCATTGACCAGGTCCTGCCGTGTAGTTCTGGGCTGATCCCTCACCTTTCTCATGATCATTGATGCCCCACGAGGTGAGATCTTGCATGGAGGCCCAGACCGAGGGAGATTGACCGTCATCTTGAACTTCTTCCATTTTCTAATAATTGCGCCAACAGTTGTTGCTTTCTCACCAAGCTGCTTGCATATTGTCCTGTAGCCCATCCCAGCCTTGTGCAGGTCTACAATTTTGTCCCTGATGTCCTTAGACAGCTCTTTGGTCTTGCCCATTGTGGAGAGGTTGGAGTCTGATTGATTGAGTGTGTGGAGAGGTGTCTTTTATACAGGTAATGAGTTGAGAATAGGAGGGCTTCTTAAAGAAAAACTAACAGGTCTGTGAGAGCCGGAATTTTTACTGGTTGGTAGGTGATCAAATACTTATTTCATGCAATAAAATGCAAATTAATTACTTAAAAATCATACAATGTGATTTTCTGGGTTTTTGTTTTAGATTCCGTCTCTCACAGTTGAAGTGTACCTATGATAACAATTACAGACCTCTACATGCTTTGTAAATGCTTTGTGGGAAAACCTGCAAAATTGGCAGTGTATCAAATACTTGTTCTCCCCACTGTATATATATATTAATTTTTTTGTTTAAGCCAAAAACTTAATATTTTCTATTACCATTTTTGGGCTGTATCTTAACGCAGTTACGCCGGTCGACAATTCCCTCCAATAAACGATAAGAGAAAAATGTAATTAACAATCCTTTACGCTTTAGCGAGAGACTCCGAAAAACCCTTCTTCATTCTTCTTGCGTATTACTTTTGACTTGATGCGAGTGTGTGTGTGTGTACTGTTTGTTTGTATGTGTGTGTGTATATATATCTATATATATATATATATATATATATATATATATATATATCTATATATCTATATATATATCTATATATATATATATATCTATATATATATATATCTATATATATCTATATATAGATATATATATATCTCTATATATAGATATATATATATCTCTATATATAGATATATATATATCTATATATATAGATATATATATCTATATATATAGATATATATATATCTATATATAGATATTTATCTGACAGAAGAAGGAAGAGTATGGAGACCTTTCTCTACTTTAACATGAAACTTCAAACTCTGTTTACTCTTGTCTACGCACAAGAGTTAATGTTATATTTGTCAAGCTTGATACCGAAATTGGCAATGTCATCGTAAAATCGTGTCACGCGGCCCAAAACAATGACAAACCACACACGAACGGCAGTGAAAGGTGGCGTCGGCTTGCCGAGCCAATCGTCACCTTCAATTTTCGACTTGTTTTTGGTGTGTTGACACGTGGTGACTGTCTAAGATACCAATATGTCAAATGTGGAATGTCCTAAATGTCCTAAATATGTCTTCTTGTCCGCTTGTCTTCCCCTTCCTCCCCTCCCTTCCTTTCATTGTCATCATCCCAGCTTTTTATGCAGATTGACTCACTGTACCCCAAGATGTTTGGGACGTGGACAGAGTATGCCAAGAAATACTGCAACGCCCACTACAGGTGAACCTGTTGAATATTCATGGTGTTTTTTTTACAATTACGTTGTGCGTGAGGTTTTAACACGAGACTGGGGGGGGGGGGGGGGGGGGGGGTTCTGCAAGCATCTGTTATAAGTGGATCATCGTCAGCACTTTGACTACAGCTTTTGTTGTTTAATTGAATCGATGTCATTTAATTCATTTCAACTTTCTTTTATGTACTGTAGCTGTAGTTGTATTTGTTTTTTATATCCGCAGGTGTATTTTGTTGAGGAAACGTGTGCGATCAAACCACGTTTAACTGTGGTTGGTCGAATCATGATCAAAACCTATATAGAATCCACCTATATCTATATATAATAGCTATATATAACCACCCACGAGAACCTAGATATCACATCGAACCATCCACAGGAACCCACATAGAACGAACCACAAGAGCCTCATATAAGTGTTCAATTAATACGATTTGTTTAGCCTAATCTTCCTGCTCTCTGTAACACACACAAACACGTGTACACACACACACACACACACACACACACGTGTACACACACACACACACACACACACACACACACACACACACACACACACACCACACACACACACACACACACACACACACACACACACACACACACACACACACACACACACACACACACATAAGTGCACACACACACACATGAGTGTACACACACACCCACACACACCCTCTCACACACACACACACACACCAGGTATTTGATGAAGTAGAAAGGGCTCATGGGATGAGGTCAGGCCATGCTGAGATTCAAGGAGTAGAAGGTTCCAATCTGGTCCCCGGGGGAGGAGAGGGGGTGGCAGGGAAAGAGTGAGAGAGTGAGGGAGAGAGGGGGGGGGGGGGGGGGGAGAGAGACAGGTGGCGTTCACCCACCGCCAGCCTCGGAGGTGCCAAGCGGCCCGGTTGCCATACGGCCGCCGCCACGTGCATACAAATGACAAATAAATAAATAAAGAGATAAGCTAAGATAAAGCATCCGATTGGCCACCCGTCAAAAGTGACCCGCTCGGGCACACAGTAGGGGGGGGGGGGGGTTGTGGATGGGGGGAGAGGGAGATGGCATGTTGATCATGATTCCAATTGGTGTGTGTGTGTGTGTGTGTGTGTGTGTGTGTGTGTGTGTGTGTGTGTGTGTGTGTGTGTGTGTGTGTGTGTGTGTGTGTGTGTGTGTGTGTGTGTGTGTGTGTGTGTGTGTGTGTGTGTGTGTGTGTGTGTGTGTGTGTGTGTGTGTGTGTTACCTTGCACTTCCTACCTCCAGCCCAAGCCAAATGTGTCCATAATAACACATATTTTAACTGTTTGGAAAAAAACAAACATAGAAAAATTCCTCCCGAGCCAAGAACTAAACTAATGTGGGCGGGTCACACCACTATCCAAATACACACACAATGAATTCACAGGTGATTACAGATGGAAACACTTTCTGAAGCTTCTTAAGACACAATTGTGTGAATCTGGCCCCAGGTACTTCTGAATACTTCTTAAGATACTTGTGTGAATTGGGCCCTGAGTACTTCATGAGATACTTATGTGATTTCGGGTTCCCTGGGTACGTCTTAAGAACCATCTTAATGTACTTTGTGTGAATCTGGGCCCATGGGTTCTTCTTAAGAACCATCTTAAGGTACTTTGTGTGAATCTGGGCCCATGGGTACTTCTTAAGAACCATCTTAAGGTACTTGTTTGAATCTAAGCCCATGGGTTCTTCTTTAGAACCATCTTAAGGTACTTGTGTGACTCTGGGCCCATAGGTTCTTCTTAAGATCCATCTCAAGGTACTTGTGTGAATCAGGGCCCATGGGAACTTCTTAAGAACCATCGTAAGGTACTTGTGTGAACCTGGGCCCAATGGGTTCTTCTTAAGAACCATCTTAAGGTACTTGTGTGAATCAGGGCCCATGGGCACGTCTTAAGAACCATCTTAAGGTACTTGTGTGAATCTGGGCCCAATGGGTACTTCTTAAGAACCATCTTAAGGTACTTGTGTGAATCTGGGCCCATGGGTTCTTCTTTAGAACCATTGTAAGGTCTTATTTGTGTGAATCTGGGCCCACAGGTACTTTGGCAGGCAGCGGCAGTGGGACTGCCGGGGCGCGTCCAACCTGGATAAGTTGCACCAGTGCCTAAGCCGGATCATGATCCGTCGCCTGAAGGCCGAGGTGCTCACCCAGCTGCCCCCCAAGGTGCGACAGCGCATCCCCTTCGACCTGCCCAAGGAGGCCGGCAAGGTAAGAGCCCCCTGGACTCAACCCTGAGGAATCACACTTTGGACGATGAATAGTCTTGACTATTTGCCTGACGACAGATCGCACTTTTACATTTTTTAATTACTTATTTTGTACTTAAGGTTCATGATCTACGTTAGGACTACAGTGACATAGATTGTAAAATATTAGATTAGATTATATTCGATTCAAATGTGTTGTCATTGCACAGCACAGGTACAGTACAGCGAAAAACCAGAGTGCAAATGCAGTAAAGTGCATGGTAATATATAACGTGCAGTGGTTAAATAGGATGTAGAAACTAACTGTCTACTAGGCATAAAAAGAGGTATTAAATAATGTATAGAGTAGGTATAAGATATGTGCATATATAGGTATATATACATATATATATCAATTAAGTAGTTAGTAATTAGTCTATGTTATCCATATATTATATACAGAGTTATGTTCATTGATGGCAAAACAATATGTACTTGTGTGCACATAGCGCATGGGATTTCTTGTTCTGTTATAATTTTATATAGTTGTATGAGACACACTAAAACCTCAGCGGGTTAAGGTGTGTGTGTGTGTGTGTGTGTGTGTGTGTGTGTGTGTGTGTGTGTGTGTGTGTGTGTGTGTGTGTGTGTGTGTGTGTGTGTGTGTGTGTGTGTGTGTGTGTGTGTGTGTGTGTGTGTGTGTGTGTGTGTGTGCATACTCACATCACGTGCCCACAGAAAGCACTCATCCTCTGTGAAAGTGGCAGTTACGGTTGCTTCTCTTTTAAGGATAATAGTGTTTGTATCCATTTTTGTGTGTGTGTGTGTACACACACGTAAATGTGTGTGTGTGTGTGTGTGTGTGCCACTGCAAGTGCGTCTCCCGCTGCACGTGCATTTTCCCGCTGACAGAAGCTTTGACAAGCTAGTCGCGGTGGCCTTCGCCATGCATGCGTGTTGCGCCTTAGCAATAAACAATGATGCTAATGTGAAAGCCTCCGCCGTGACGCCGCGTCCCGCCGTGCGCTTGCCGGGAGGACGGATCTCAGGGAGCCCAATGTGATCGAGAGAATGTTTCCACCGCCGCGCCATCCAGCCGGCTCACGCGGGGTTAGCAAGAAAATCATGTCGCAAAACAATGTGTGACTGTTGTTTTTGTTTTTGAGTCCTTTTTATGTGATTTAGCGCCCGTGTATCTTCCTTTCTGTCTTTTATATGGGGCTGAACTTTTTATAATGGCGTCGTCTGACAATAAGGAACTTGCTGTTTCTTGGGGTTTTTTCGGCAGGGACGGGGGACGGGGGGGGGGGGATGGAAATATGGGCCTCTTTGTCTTTGTTACCCAGATTCAAATGGGATCGGTAGGGGATTAATCGTCCTGTCCGGAGCTAAGGCAGGCGTGCGGCTAACCCAGCTACTGGCCGCTAACCCAGCTACTGGCCGCTAACCCATCTACAGCGTGGGGGGGGGGGGGGGTTAGCCTCGCCCCTGTCCAAGGAGAGGGACACATTCATCACCCTAGCGCCGCTCGAAATCCTATTTTCTCGATGATGCGCACAAGACGAGAGCAGTAGTTAAGTTTTTACGGCTGCACTATGACTTTTTTTGCACAGTGGCCCTTCCGTTTCCGAGTAAAAAAAATAAATATATATATATATATATATATATATATATATATATATATATAAAACATAGCTATCCGTCTCGCTAGATCAATTTGGTTTGTGGTGGGGGAAGGAGTGGGAGAAAATCTAATATTGAGCGGAAAGTGATGGCCACCGTGAAACGTGATGGGTTAGCTGTACGTGAAGTGAGTGCAGGTGTGCGTGAGAACGGTTTGTCTGTAGTTTGTCGGGTTGGCTTGTCGTACGGAGAGTAGTTCTGGACTCAAGCGAGCCAGCGACCCCAGTGAGCCTCTCCTTTTCAGATTCTGATTAAGATTTGGTTTGGTGGTCACGCGTATATAACGTACGGTGAAATTGTGTCACCAGCTTGGAAGATGTGCCCAGTAGTGACAGAATTTTACAAATGACAAAATGTACAGATTATGTTCAGATGTTAACCTGTTTATGTGCTGCAGAAAGTGAAAGTAAAAATCGAAAAATAGCGAGTAAATTCGTTCTGGATTTTTTTCCGCCGACAACATCCAGCTGCCGTTTTGTCGATTTCTAAAGAATATTATAAAAAAAATAAGACGGAACCATGACCAAAAAAAAACAGGAAGTCGCTGACAAAACGCAAATCCAGGACCTCACCGGCAAGCAAGCTCAACCGAAGTGGAACAGAAACACGCAACACATCGGTATTCCGCCGAAACCCGCTGGTTATGCAGCAAAAGCAGCCTTTGGGGGGGGGGGGGGGGAGGGGGGAGATTACGACGTTTATTACCCGGAGATTTATTTACATTTTTTTTTTTTTATATTTGGTTAAAAGCGTCTCCCGCTTAATCACATAACGTGATGGATTCCTGCCTACAAACAGGACTCCGGTAAACACGTTTACTTTCCCCCCCCCCACATCATAACACGGTCCGGACCGGCGCGCGCACGCACACACACACACACACACACACACACACACACACACACACACACACACCCCTCTCTCCCGGCCTCTCCCCCCCCCCCCCCCCCCCCCCCCCGTGTGCCTCATTTTACTCCCTAATGATGGGGTTTATCTCTCCGGGCCAGACACTTTTTATTCCCCTCTTGCCCTTTATGTTCCCCCAGCCCTAACCTTTTTGCCGGCGCTAAATCCCGAGCTACGATGGATATCGCCAAGTGCTCCTGCCTCTCTCGCCGGCTTGCGTTTTCTCTCTCTCTCTCTCTCTCTCTCTCTCTCTCTCGTTTCCCTCTCTCTCTCTCTCTCTTTCTCTCTCTCTCTTTTGATTCTCCGCGGTAGAGCGGGTCGCTAAGGAGATGTGTGGCAATTTTTTCCCGCAATTTTTTTTCTTTTTTACACCACCCCCCCCCCTCCCCCAACAAATAAACGTTAAGGTTGAATAAACCAATCCTGCGGTTATAGCGCTAAGCGGTAAATGCGGCCGGCCTACAGTGCGTTGGAATTCTGGGTTGTCATCCAGCGCTGTCGCGGGGGCGGAGGGTTTGGTTAAAAATACGGTTTTATCAGTCGTTTCGTTAACGGCACATCTCATTCAAACCCGTCGCCGTCCCTAGGCGACCGCGAGCGAGCGAGCGAGCGCGCCTAGCTCACTCTCTTGACCGATACGGCGACGCCATTTCGAGAGGCGCCAGGCGAGGCCACGTGTCCCTCTAGTGAACAACGCGTGACAAATATAGATGCATATTTTACTTTGTGTTGACAAGAATGTGGGGTATACTATGAATCAATACCACCATGCGGCGTTTCTCAGAGAAACCTTTTAGAATCCTCTCAACTAACAACAGCGCAATACATTCAAATTCGCTGTCTTTTTTTGGGGGGGGGGGCTTCTTATTGGTCGACACTGGACCAATGAGAAGGAGCCTCCGTTTGAATCGAGAGCCTTGGTATCGCTGTTGTCCACCATGGTCCAACGTTTAGTACGTGCAGTCAGGGCACGGGTGAGGTAGAAAATGAACCAAAAACCCAAGCGTGCATCTACCCGCATGCTAACGCTGGGAGCTAAGAGCTAACGCAAGAAGGGGGGGGGGGCTAATACGCACGCACACACACACACAAGGGGGCAGCTAACACGCACGCACACACACACACACAGGGGCTAACACACGCGCGGGGTGGGCTAATACACACACACACACAGACACACACACAAGGGGACAGCTAACACACACACACACACACACACACAAGTGCAGGAGGGGGGGGTAACACACACGCGGGGGGGCTAACACACACACGCACAAGGGGGGCGGCTAACATGCGCGGGGGGGCGGCTAACACGCGCGGGGGGGCTCACACGCTTCGGCCGTTTCTCGCCGGCCCCTCTCCACGAAACCGCCCTCCCCACAGCCTCTTTTCTCTCTGGTCCTGGCTTTAAATACCTCCAGCCAGACACCAGGGGGGGAGGGGGGAGGAGGATGGGGGGGGGGGGGGGAGGGAGTGGGGGAGGAGGAGGAGGAGGAGGGGGGGTGGGTCACGTTTGATTTATTGAGCCGGGCCGGGTGCCTCTCCATCTCCGACCCGGAGCTTGTCACCAGCACCGCTATAATTGGGAGAAGGGCATGACCCACCTAGCAGGGGAGGGAGTGTCTTAGAGATTTCTCTCTCTCTCTCTCTCTCTCTCTCTCTCTCTCTCTCTCTCTCTCTCTCTCTCTCTCTCTCTCTCTCTCTCTCTCTCTCTCTCTCTCTCTCTCTCTCTCTCTCTTTTTTCGCTCCCCTTCTCTCTCTTTCCTTCACTTTCTCTTGCGGTTTCTAACTATCTCTCTCTCTCGCTCTCGCTCTACCTCTCTCTACCAGGGGTAGAATGTAGGGCGCCCAGCTGTACCATTAATTGTTTTACCCTTTAAGTCCCAAAACAGCACAGCACAGCAGAACTGTGTGTGTGCAGGTGTGTGTGGTGTGTGTTTGTGTGTGTGTGTTTGTTCATGTGTGCCCCTGAATATGTGTCCTTTTGAATGCCTGTGGTGAAAATGTGTGTATTTTAGTCTGGTGTGTGTGTGTGTCCTTTCTATGTCCATGTGTGTCCCCATGTTTGTGTCATTATGTGTGTGTGTATGTATGTATGTGTGTGTGTGTGTGTATATGTGTACAATAACCATCATCATCATCACATCCGCTTTAACCAAGTCTCTTTTGCCCCTCCCCTTTTAGGAGGCGTGGTCCAGCCTGCAGGAGTGGGAGAAGCTGATGAAGGGCATGGGGGCGTCGACCTCGGACAACCCCTTCAGCGAGGTCATGAGCCTGGTGACCCGCATGTACAAGCAGACCGGCATCGCCAAGGTAACCGCCGCCGGCGCAAGTTTTTTTTCCGCGTGAACAACATTACCGTTTCACCGCCTCATACGCGGCAGGATTTGAACCGCAGCTCAACAACATAGACGGACACGTTGGAACCTTTCCCAGCTGAAAGGTTCTGGGTTTGAGACGCAAGACGCCCTTAGGCAGTGGTTCCCAACCTTGGGGCCGGGACCCCCACGGGGCCCCATGATTTGCATATGGGGAGTCGCAGGAGATTGCTGACATAAGCTAGGGATATTTAATGATCCATTTTAGACAGCCATGTGTTTTTAAAGGTCTTATTGATGTCCTGTATACACCAACTGACGATGATTCATACCCACGATCAAACTTCTACTACTTATCACACGTAGTGTGAAGTAGAGCCATGTGATTACAAACTACTACTAATCACTTACTGTGTAGTAGAGCCATGTGATTACAAACTACTACGAATCACTTACTGTGTAGTAGAGCCATGTGATTACAAACTACTACTAATCACTTACTGTGTAGTAGAGCCATGTGATTACAAACTACTACTAATCACTTACTGTGTAGTAGAGCCATGTGATTACAAACTACTACGAATCACTTACTGTGTAGTAGAGCCATGTGCTTACAAACTACTACTAATCACTTACTGTGTAGTAGAGCCATGTGATTACAAACTACTACGAATCACTTACTGTGTACTAGAGCCATGTGCTTACAAACTACTACTAATCACTTACTGTGTAGTAGAGCCATGTGATTACAAACTACTACTAATCACTTACTGTGTAGTAGAGCCATGTGATTACAAACTACTACTAATCACTTACTGTGTAGTAGAGCCATGTGATTACAAACTACTACTAATCACTTACTGTGTAGTAGAGCCATGTGATTACAAACTACTACTAATCACTTACTGTGTAGTAGAGCCATGTGATTACAAACTACTACTAATCACTGACTGTGTAGTAGAGCTATGTGATTACATTCACCGGGACGTCCATGTAACTGGTTGTGTTAAAACTGTTTGTGTGGAAACAGATGCACAAAAGTTCAACGTTCAAGTCGTAGTCTTTTTCTGAGTAAGAAATATTGGGGGTTTAAGAACCACTGTCCTAGCTCCTCTACCTGCGTACGAACTACACTTGGTTGAAGATCGCTTGCTAAAGCCAAACGGAACCAATCGAAACAGAACAACACAACAGTATATACAGTATATACGCTCTGCCCTCCCCCACCCGGCTGAACCTCTGTACGTCTGGCTGGCTGGTTTGTGTCGGGGATGACCCCAAAGGCCACGGGGTCAAACAAGTGAGAAGACACGGCCCCCCGCGGACCACTCACAAGAGAAGCTGCCGGAAAGAAATAATCAATGGCGAGGACCAGACCTCACAGGGGCAGATTGGGTGCCTTCTCCACGCCGTCCTTCTTAACAGACGAGACGATCTGCGCGGTCGTACGATGCAGCGTGGGGGGAGGGGGAGAGAAATATCGTCCGCCTAGCTTAACTAAAACCCAACCGTTAGTTACGGGAAGATAAATGTATCGTACACGTAACTAAACTAAAACCAACCGCTAATAACGGGAAGATAAATGTATCGTACACGTAACTAAACTAAAACCAACCGCTAATAACGGGAAGATAAATGTATCGTACACGTAACTAAACTAAAACCAACCGCTAGTAACGGGAAGATAAATGTATCGTACACGTAACTAAACTAAAACCAACCGCTAATCACGGGAAGATAAATGTATCGTACACGTAACTAAACTAAAACCAACCGCTAGTCACGGGAAGATAAATGTATCGTACACGTAACTAAACTAAAACCAACCGCTAGTAACGGGAAGATAAATGTATCGTACACGTAACTAAACTAAAACCAACCGCTAGTAACGGGAAGATAAATGTATCGTACACGTAACTAAACTAAAACCAACCGCTAGTCACGGGAAGATAAATGTATCGTACACGTAACTAAACTAAAACCAACCGCTAGTAACGGGAAGATAAATGTATCGTACACGTAACTAAACTAAAACCAACCGCTAGTAACGGGAAGATAAATGTATCGTACACGTAACTAAACTAAAACCAACCGCTAATCACGGGAAGATAAATGTATCGTACACGTAACTAAACTAAAACCAACCGCTAGTAACGGGAAGATAAATGTATCGTACACGTAACTAAACTAAAACCAACCGCTAGTAACGGGAAGATAAATGTATCGTACACGTAACTAAACTAAAACCAACCGCTAATCACGGGAAGATAAATGTATCGTACACGTAACTAAACTAAAACCAACCGCTAGTCACGGGAAGATAAATGTATCGTACACGTAACTAAACTAAAACCAACCGCTAATCACGGGAAGATAAATGTATCGTACACGTAACTAAACTAAAACCAACCGCTAATAACGGGAAGATAAATGTATCGTACACGTAACTAAACTAAAACCAACCGCTAATCACGGGAAGATAAATGTATCGTACACGTAACTAAACTAAAACCAACCGCTAGTCACGGGAAGATAAATGTATCGTACACGTAACTAAACTAAAACCAACCGCTAGTAACGGGAAGATAAATGTATCGTACACGTAACTAAACTAAACCAACCGCTAATAACGGGAAGATAAATGTATCGTACACGTAACTAAACTAAAACCAACCGCTAGTAACGGGAAGATAAATGTATCGTACACGTAACTAAACTAAAACCAACCGCTAATCACGGGAAGATAAATGTATCGTACACGTAACTAAACTAAAACCAACCGCTAGTCACGGGAAGATAAATGTATCGTACACGTAACTAAACTAAAACCAACCGCTAATCACGGGAAGATAAATGTATCGTACACGTAACTAAACTAAAAAACAACTGCTAAGACGGGGGAAAAATATATATACGTAACTTAACAAAAAAACGACCCTTTGTACTGAATATTAGCAGGGTTATCGAGATGTTAAAAAAAACAATCCTGTCATCCACGGGGGGGGGGGGGGGGGGGAGGAAATGCGTCTCGGCGGTGGCAGAGGCGGTCGCCGCGGCAACAGAGGCCAACGTCGCCGATGAAAGCACACAAAGAGCAAATGTGGCGGGTGACGGGAGGCGGTGGGGGGTGGTGGGTGAGAGTAGGTTAGCCGCGGCGCGAGGCTACGTTGGCACCCCCGTAGTTCTGCACCGTGTGGCGGAAAGCTGTGGCGATGTCGTCGCCATGGGAACATGGTTTGTTTTTTCCCATTCTTTCTTCTTTAAACGAAGAAACGAGGAGGACGGAGACGATGTGTGTGTATATGTGTGTGTGTGTGTGTGTGTGTGTATATATATATATATACAGTATATATATATGCATATATATATATATACAAAATAACAATAAAAAAAGGGTTCGACTTTTACTAGGATTTTTTTTCTTTGCTTGTAGGTTGCTCTGAATAAGCGTCGTTGGCTCCTCCTCTTCCGACCGGGTAGACGTTGTAACAAAATCTGTTTCAGATTGAAAAGACGTAGCAGCCAGTGCCGGTGTTTCATGCTGACATGTCAGAAGCTTTCTCTCTCTCTGTGTGTGTGTGTGTGTGTGTGTGTGTGTGTGTGTGTGTGTGTGTGTGTGTGTGTGTGTGTGTGTGTGTGTGTGTGTGTGTGTGTGTGTGTGTGTGTGTGTGTGTGTGTGTGTGGTGTGTGTGTGTGTGTGTGTGTGTGTGTGTGTGTGTGTGTGTGTGTGTGTGTGTGTGTGTGTGTGTGTGTGTGTGTGTGTGGTGGACGCTTCGTCCTGTGTGTGTGTGTGCCTTGGTCACCCCGAATGCACCACAGGTGTGCAGCCTCACCCCGCAGCCCCAGAGTCTAACCAAGCCTGACTGGGTCCCAGGTGAGGCTGCTTCAACCAGACTCTAATCAGTGTGACTGTGGCCAGGTGAGGCTGCTTCAACCAGACTCTAAACAGTCTGACTGGGGGCCAGGTGAGGCTGCTTCAACCAGACTCTAATCAGTCTGACTGGGGGCCAGGTGAGGCTGCTTCAACCAGACTCTAATCAGTCTGACTGGGGCCAGGTGAGGCTGCTTCAACCAGACTCTAATCAGTCTGACTGGGGCCAGGTGAGGCTGCTTCAACCAGACTCTAATCAGTCTGACTGGGGGCCAGGTGAGGCTGCTTCAACCAGACTCTAATCAGTCTGACTGGGGGCCAGGTGAGGCTGCTTCAACCAGCCACAAACCACACACACACACACTCCACTGTATGACTACTTGTCTAGTAGTCCACGTTCACGTTCTCCCTTTCCAATCAGCGTCCCTCTTTAAGCGGCTGCGCACCTTCCATGCAATTAACCCCACGATCTCCTCCCCCTTCCTCCCCCAGAGCAGAGACGCTAACGAAGCTAGCCAAATCCCCGGAAACGACCGGCGGCGGAACGCCATATCGACCCGGAGACGTCTTCCCCCCCCCCCTGATTGGGTTTCCGCTCGGCTTCCCCCCCCAGCCTCACCCAGCCAGGCGTCCCCCTGCCTCACCTGCCCCCCCCCCCCCCCCCCCCCCCCACCACCACCCTTTCTTGATTACATCCGACCGAACAGAAACAGAAACAAAACATGTCCAGAGCCTGCCGATGAAACTCCACTCCACTGAACCGGAACACCCAACAACCAAATAAAGGCAGCGTCGAATGTCACTACCCCCCCCCGCCCCCTTTACGATCTCATTTCCTCCCCCCCCCGTCACGTTCGTTACTCAACCCTTCCCCCCCCCCCCCGCGGGTCGGCACTTTCGCCGCTTTTCACGAAAGTATTTTCGCAAAAAGTAATATGTGTTCTGGAATCGCTCTCGGATGCATTTGTGTGTGTGTGTACGTACAGCGTGTAGGTGGGGGGCGGAGGGGGCGGGGGGTGGAGTAGCTGGAGTCAATCCACTCGTTGATGTTGGGTTGTCTGCCAACGCCTCTCGCTTGCCAGGTTCTCTCTCTCTCTCTCTCTCTCCTCTCTCTCTCTCTCCTCTCTCTCTCTCTCTCTCTCTCTCGATCTCTCTCTCTCTTTCACACTCACTCTCTCTCTCTCTCTCTCACACTCACTCACTCTCTCTCTCTCTCGCCCTCACTCACTCACTCTCTCTCACACTCTCGCCCTCACTCACTCACACCACTCTCTCTCTCTCTCTCTCTCTCTCTCTCTCTCTCTCTCTCTCTCTCTCTCTCGATCTCTCTCTCTCTTTCACACTCACTCTCTCTCTCTCTCTCTCACACTCACTCACTCTCTCTCACTCTCTCGCCCTCACTCACTCACTCTCTCTCACACTCTCGCCCTCACTCACTCACACCACTCTCTCTCTCTCTCTGTCTCTGTCTCTGTCTCTGTCTCTGTCTCTCTGTCTCTCTGTCTCTGTCTCTGTCTCTGTCTGTGGGTGATGGGGGTAGGGGTGGAGGTCTGTGTCTCTGCCCACCAAGCCTCTACTCCCAATTACCCACGGGAGGCAGGGAGCAGGAGGAGCAGGAGGAGGCGGCCCGGCGGTGGGGCCCCGTAAAGCGGGCTAACGGGTCGCTGTGGATGGCGGGGGAGAAGTTGGTGCACTAATTAAAGTTGGCGTAGGGAGTGAGGGAGGGAGGGAGGGAGGGAGTGGGAGGCAAAAAAAAAAAAAGGGGGGGAAAGTCAAGTTGTCAGCAACAACAAGGACAAACCCGTACCGCTCTCCCCTCCCCCCACTTCCAGTACTCCCCACCAATCACCGACCAACCCACCCCCCTCCCAAACACACACAAACCCCCCCCACGTTCCAAAAATAGCGGCCAACAGGGTCGGTGACAACCCAGGCGAGGAGATTCATTACGGCAAGCGTTGTGGCTAATTATCGCCACGGCAACGCCAGGATTCTCTCTCGCCGATGTGGCGGCGCGTGATGGGCGCCAATTCCCGCACGCCCAATGCACGAAGAGAGAACGTTTGTGGCAAAAGAAGAAGCAGAAGCAGAAGCTCGGCGAGGCCCACTGCGGTCGTACCGACGTCAGATCTCTCGGAAACTTTTTGCGTCCGTGGCATCGGAAGCTCCCGATGCTTCGACCCAGATACAGCTCTGGGGAGGGCGGGGGGGAAGGGAGGGAGGGAGAGGAACTCAGAACCTTCTCGCCCCCCCCCCCCCCGGCGAGAAGGTTCTGGGTTCCACCCCCGAGGAACCCGGCGTGTCGTTGGCTAGCGTACGATGCCCGCCAGATGCGCCCTAGCTGCCCGCGAGCGCCGTAATTACCGCGAATGTATTTTTAATTTGAGTGTGCCACTTTTAGATTAAAACGTGTCCCCCTTAACCACCCATGACTGACACGCAAAGATTGTAGTCTGGGGCGGCAGTGTCTCAGGACGTAGGTGACGTAGGGTTGTCTTGTCAACCCGAAGGTTGCCGGTTCGATTCCCCCCCCCCCCCCGGGTCGCTCTCCAA
>CM051009.1:22922176-22924676 GCA_027704905.1 Muraenolepis orangiensis
TCCTGCACTCGAATGTGTTTTCAGAAAGAAGCGCCATGTGTCTCGCTACAAAATGCCATCCACACTGTGACGGTACAATCATTATTTCTGTTTTATAGACTTGCCGATACGTATAATTGGACAAATCACACTTCACTGGGTTTTACAAGAGTCTGGTGTTTTTTTTTTTTGGTTATGTCATTTACAACGATTTGCACTTTAGTTGTTTAGTTGTTTTTTTTTCGCCGAATGTTCCTTGTTAGTTTTGTCCCGACTGTTGGTGGGAAGTAGGTGGCGTCGGAGATGTGCGGAGCGTGTCCTGGTGTGTGTTTACACACACACACACACACACACACACACACACACACACACACACACACACACACCAGGCTGATGTGAACGGCGACATTAAATGCTTTTCCGTTCCTTTGCTTCCAACCCCCTTTATCTCTCAACTTAGTCGCCTGCATCCAGAGTACATCGTCAGCTGGACGTCAACGTTTTTCTAAATCTAATCTAATCTAATCAAATCTAAATCCGGAGCATTGAACTGTCTTTCTTGGTCACATACGTGTACACACACAATTTGTTCCTCTGCATTTTTAACCCATCCTTTTCGTTGAACTTGGTCTAGTTTGACGCATGAGAGGTTGTTTTCTTCTTTCTGAAAGGTTCTGTGGCTGTGTCTTAAGAATCAGGTGGCCTCGGTTGAGGTGTTTGACCCCCTACCTGCTCCTTAATGACCTCTAACTCCTACCTGCTCCTTAATGACCTCTAACCCCTACCTGCTCCTTAATGACCTCTAACCCCTACCTGCTCCTTAATGACCTCTAACTCCTACCTGCTCCTTAATGACCTCTAACTCCTACCTGCTCCTTAATGACCTCTAACCCCTACCTGCTCCTTAATGACCTCTAACCACTACCTGCTCCTTAATGACCTCTAACCCCTACCTGCTCCTTAATGACCTCTAACCCCTACCTGCTCCTTAATGACCTCTAACTCCTACCTGCTCCTTAATGACCTCTAACTCCTACCTGCTCCTTAATGACCCCAAACCCCTACCTGCTCCTTAATGACCTCTAACCCCTACCTGCTCCTTAATGACCCCAAACCCCTACCTGCTCCTTAATGACCTCTAACTCCTACCTGCTCCTTAATGACCCCAAACCCCTACCTGCTCCTTAATGACCTCTAACCCCTACCTGCTCCTTAATGACCCCAAACCCCTACCTGCTCCTTAATGACCTCTAACTCCTACCTGCTCCTTAATGACCTCTAACTCCTACCTGCTCCTTAATGACCTCTAACCCCTACCTGCTCCTTAATGACCTCTAACTCCTACCTGCTCCTTAATGACCTCTAACCCCTACCTGCTCCTTAATGACCTCTAACCCCTACCTGCTCCTTAATGACCTCTAACCCCTACCTGCTCCTTAATGACCTCTAACTCCTACCTGCTCCTTAATGACCTCTAACCCCTACCTGCTCCTTAATGACCTCTAACCCCTACCTGCTCCTTAATGACCTCTAACCCCTACCTGCTCCTTAATGACCTCTAACTCCTACCTGCTCCTTAATGACCTCTAACTCCTACCTGCTCCTTAATGACCTCTAACCCCTACCTGCTCCTTAATGACCTCTAACCCCTACCTGCTCCTTAATGACCTCTAACCCCTACCTGCTCCTTAATGACCTCTAACTCCTACCTGCTCCTTAATGACCTCTAACTCCTACCTGCTCCTTAATGACCCCAAACCCCTACCTGCTCCTTAATGACCTCTAACCCCTACCTGCTCCTTAATGACCCCAAACCCCTACCTGCTCCTTAATGACCTCTAACTCCTACCTGCTCCTTAATGACCCCAAACCCCTACCTGCTCCTTAATGACCTCTAACCCCTACCTGCTCCTTAATGACCCCAAACCCCTACCTGCTCCTTAATGACCTCTAACTCCTACCTGCTCCTTAATGACCTCTAACTCCTACCTGCTCCTTAATGACCTCTAACCCCTACCTGCTCCTTAATGACCTCTAACTCCTACCTGCTCCTTAATGACCTCTAACCCCTACCTGCTCCTTAATGACCTCTAACCCTTACCTGCTCCTTAATGACCCCAAACCCCTATTTGCTCCTTAATGACCCCAAACCCCTACCTGCTCCTTAATGACCCCAAACCCCTATTTGCTCCTTAATGACCCCAAACCCCTACCTGCTCCTTAATGACCTCTAACCCCTACCTGCTCCTTAATGACCGCTAACTCCTACCTGCCCCTTAATGACCCCTGACCCCTCCCTGCTCCCTAAAGACATGAATCTGAAAACATAATCGCTGCCAGTTGCTTTGGATTACAGCGTGACTAAATATCCACTACCATTTTACTTATAGAAGTCCTGAACTGGGAAGCAGGGTAGTCTAGATCAGAGATCAGGGTAGTCTAGATCAGAGATCGGGGTAGTCTAGATCAGAGGTCATGGTAATCTAGATCAGAGATCATGGTAGTCTAGATCAGAGATCGG
>CM051009.1:22929676-22944676 GCA_027704905.1 Muraenolepis orangiensis
GTGTGTATAAGCGCGTGTGTGTACACGTGTGTATAAGCGTGTGTGTGTACACGTGTGTATAAGCGCGTGTGTACATGTGTGTATAAGCGCGTGTGTACACGTGTGTATAAGCGTGTGTGTGTACACGTGTGTGTGTACACGTGTGTGTGTACACGTGTGTGTACACGTGTGTGTACACGTGTGTATAAACGTGTGTGTACACGTGTGTATAAGCGCGTGTGTACACGTGTGTATAAGCGTGTGTGTACACGTGTGTATAAGCGTGTGTGTACACGTGTGTATAAGCGTGTGTATAAGTGCGTGTATAAGTGCGTGTGTATAAGCACGTGTGTGTACACGTGTGTATAAGCGCGTGTGTGTACACGTTAGGGCTGTGCCATATCGTATCGTTTATCGCGATAAGTCCTCCCCACGATAAGTATTTTGTCATACCGCGGTAATGACGATAATTAATGACGTGTTTACATATGCGACAAACGGCGTCAAATGGCGTTTGCATTTTCACTGGAATTGGCTTCTATTCACGGCTATCATATCACTCCGCGAGTAGTCCCGTTCACTTTTCCTGACGGAAAATATTGACTTGCTGATTTGTTTGCGCCAGTTGCTAAGCAACGCCTCAACTTCGGAGAACTATTTTTTTCTCCGCGGAAGTAAATCATAATAAGTCGGGACCGACTACCGACTTATTAATGAGCGTTCCGTTCATTATCCCTTACGTATTTGATGATGGTAAGGATTAAGATTATTATTATAATTTTTTATTTTTATTTTATTTTTTGGTCATTTATCGTTATCGCAATAAATACCATGAAATATCGTGATATAGTTTTAAGTCCATATCGCCCAGCCCTAGTACACGTGTGTATAAGCGTGTGTGTACACGTGTGTGTGTGTGTGTACACGTGTGTATAAGCGCGTTTGTGTACACGTATGAGCTTGTGTGTGCACACGTGTGAGCGTGTGTGTACACGTGTGAGCGTGTGTGTACACGTGTCAGCGTGTGTGTACACGTGTCAGCGTGTGTGTACACGTGTGTATAAGAGCGTTTGTGTACACGTATGAGCTTGTGTGTGTACACGTGTGAGTGTGTGTGTACACGTGTGAGCGTGTGTGTACACGTGTCAGCGTATGTGTACACGTGTGAGTCAGGGTTTCCGTTAGCCGGTATTTACCGGTTTTTAGCGGGTAAAAATGATAAAAAAACGGTAATTTAAAACCTGCCGGTCACAATGTCCGGTAATAATGTTGGGTTTTGAGTCATGAAGTGACCAATCAGCTGCCGCTCCTCTCATGACGTCACGCGCGCCCGACGAGATGCAGGTGCGTTGATGGCCGCTCCACGGCTATGGGGCTTTAATGTTAGCGCTCCACGGCTATGGGGCTTTAATGTTAGCGCTCCACGGCTATGGGGCTTTAATGTTAGCGCTCCACGGCTATGGGGCTTTAATGTTTGAGTTCAGCGAGCTGTACCCCGACTGGGCCACACTGGCTCAAATGGCCTGTGTTGTGCCCGTGTGAAGCGACCAGCAGAGAGGGGCTTCTCCCTGCAGAATGGTTTGAAAACATCAGCGTCTGGAGGAGGAGAGAGTGATGATCTTATGCGGATTGCAAGCTGCAAAGACACATTAGACACCTTTGATTTCAGCTCGGCTCAGAGGACTTTGCCGCAATGAAATGAAGGAGAAAGCTAAAAGTAGCCTGGTAGCCTACAGGGTAAATGTGATGCCATGTAGCCTATGTTAAAACGGACTACAGATGTTACAGGGGTTTTGAAATAGCCTCGATTTTTGCGGCTAACGAGGTTTTGCTCAATCGTTCTTGTTTGTTTTGTTGTTCATTAAATATGTCACGAGTGGGATTGGTCGGTGGGACCCAGAACGCAGACCAAGACAGTGGAGCTATAACATAAAGCTTTATTTAAAGCACAACACACTCAACACAACACTAGAGAGTGATCAGGGACAGTCCAGTGGTCTCTGGTACCGGGGGGTCGATCCGCGGAGTACCGGCAGGTAGTAGACCGGGACGGGGGAGGAGTCTGGGTACCGGGAGGTCGAGTAGTGACAGGTACCAGACAGGTAATTATAATGACCGGGGAGCTCGTATAGACCGGAGTAACGCGGGACAGGCGGGTGACGCGGGACAGGCAAAGGATCTGGATCTCCGGGACATCAGCGTGGCGATTCCGTCCAGAATGTACGACGTAACATGAACAAGTATGACGTGCAGTACGACGTACGACCTAACCCCGGGGTAACGGGAAGCCAGGGTCTATATACCCCAGGTGAGGGGATTAGCAATTAGACGCGGCAATAGCTGACAGGTGTGTGTGTGTGGCTTGGCCACGCCCCCTGTCAACCACCGTAACACTTGTTGACAAGAGTGTGTGTGTGCGCCGCCAGCGCACGTGGCTTGGCCACGCCCCCTGTCCGTCACCGTAACCGTGACAAAATAGTCAAATAGATTTCAGGTCTTTGTCATTCTTTCGTCGATCTAGGTGTACATTATAGCTGCGTTTGTAATATAGACTGTTTTTGAAACATGACCGCTTGATTGTCCGGTAAAATAAAATCTGTCCGGACACTTGACCGGCAAGAAAAAATCCTAGCGGAAACCCTGGTCTGAGTGTGTGTGTACACGTGTGAGCGTGTGTGTGTACACGTGTGAGCGTGTGACGTGTGTGTACACGTGTGAGCGTGTGTGTGTGTACACGTGTGAGCGTGTGTGTACACGTGTGTATAAGCGTGTGTGTACACGTGTGAGTGTGTGTGTACACGTGTGAGGTGTGTACACGTGTGTGTGTACACGTGTGTGTGTGTACACGTGTGAGCATGTGTGTGTACACGTGTGAGCGTGTGTGTACACGTGTGTATAAGCGCGTGTGTACACGTGAGCGTGTGTGTACGTAAGCGTGTGTGTACACGTGTGAGTGTGTGTGTACACGTGTGACGTGTGTACACGTGTGTGTGTACACGTGAGTGAGCGTGTGTGTACACGTGTGAGCGTGTGTGTGCGTACGGCTGAGTGTTTGTACACGTGTGTGTGTGTGTGCGTGTGTGTGTGTGCGTGCGTGTGTGTGCGTGTGTGTGTGTGTGCGCGTGCGTGTGAGCGCACTAAGATGCACTGTCCTGAACGTGGTTCAGGATTGTGAAACCTAATTGGCAGCAGCAGCTCACCCTGGCATGCAGCGATCCTCTCAGATTGGGATTCCTGATTAGATTTAGATTAGAGATTCATCTCGGGTCAACCTTTTCCCCTTTTTGGTTTTTCCTCATGTTCTCGGGAGAAGAAGAGAGAACGGGGGGCGGGGTGGGGGATGTTAGTCAATCTCTCCCTTGCATCTCTCCAGCCTTTACCCCGCAGACTTGGTCTTAATTTATACATTTCCCGTCGTTGCCGGGTGAGTTCACAGAAGCGCAGTGAGAACCAGGCTGATTCACAACCGTCTTTTTGACGGGGAGAAGTTATCCGAGCCCCGAACCCCAAAACTCAACTGTTTGTCAGTTGTTGTCTCGTGTCTTTCGGAGTCGGTAATGACGGCGCAGTGCAGACACACAAACACTGTTGATGTTCATCGGAGAGACATCCAGTAGAATAATAAAAAATAATGAATGGATGTGAAAATACAAACTTTGTGGGGAGCTCACAACTCTTAGGTTATTATTATTTATGGGGTATTGGGTTTTTTTTTGTTTTTCTCACCCTACCCGACTCATTTGCTCATTTGTCTCTCTTTGTCGCACGCTGTCTCTCTCTCTCTCTCTGTCGCTCTCTCTTTCTCTCTCTGTCGGTCTGTCTCCGTCTCTCTCTCTGTCTGTCTCTCTCTCTCTCTCTTTCTGTCTGTCTTTCTCTTTGTCTGTCTGTCGGTTTGTCATTCTCTCTCTCTGTCTCTGTCTCTCTCTCTGTACTCTCTTGCGCTTGTCTGTCTGTCTGTCTGTCTCTGTCTGTCTCTCTCTTTGTCGGTCTCTGTCTGTCTCTCACTCTCTGGCGCTTCTGTCTCTGTCTCTGTCTCTGTCTCTCTCTCTCTGTAACTCTCTCTCTTCTCTTCCCACTCACCCTCTTTGTCTCTCTCTCTCTTTCTCTGTGATGAACCAAACAAAGCCTAATTTTCACCTGTCAGGCGGAGTGACGGGCGAGAGAGAGAGAGAGAGAGCAGAGTGACGGGGGGGAGACAGCGGCGCTTTAAGGAAGTCGGATGAAGGAGGTGGAATATTTGTCAGCGTTTGTCGGCAGAATGGCGCGATTGGCGACCGTTATTGTTTTGTGGTTGTTGTTGTTGTTGTTGTTGTTGTTGTTGTGGTTAAAGTGGCGACGGCGCCCTCCTCGTAGAAGCGCACACGCCGACTTCTGACCGCCGGTTGAAAAACTGAAAATTGACGTCTCGAGACGTGATTGACTTCTTTGAGAGAACGAACAAAGAGTTGATTTGATTTTGTTTTAACATTGCCTCGTCTTCAAACGCATTCGCAACTTTTTGTTCCGTCGATGACGAAACCCGTCGGAACCCCGACTCCCGGCCTAAAACAGTCAGAAACATTTAGCCTTAAAATTGGTCAAAATGGCTTCCTCGTTCCGATCCTGCCAGGGAGATGAGCCTAAACAATGCCAATATAGATAGCGCTTTAGGTATCGTTGCGCATCACTGGTGGGCACCAGTTTGTGGACAATGTAATCCAGTGAATACAAATACTCATACAAATACTTTACTGGATGTCTTCTACCACAAACACCAAATGCTCTACTGCTATGGTTTGGAATGGTCGCGATTTTTGAGCGGTTTGTATAGCGGTATAGCGGTTCAAGTCGCTAAAAACAAATACCATTTTTCTCTCCTTATCATTTGTTTAGTTTCCCTTAGTTTGTTAACAAAACTCCAGCCACCTCCGGCGAGTTAGCTGAACCCTCGACAACCACCACCACCAATCGGATCGAGTTTCGCTTTTTCCGACACGCAAAAAGTAAAAAAAAAATATATATATATATATATATCAAAATTTTGGCAGCTTCTTCCATTGCCAACATCTGCAATCGCCTGTGTCAGCAGCAGCAGCGCAGCGCAGCCGAGAGATCGTCAAGTAGCAGCCCACGCACACATCTCTCTCCATGACAGGCCGCTCCGGCACACACACACCCACCCAAAAACCCCGCTCTCGGTGGGAGGAAAAAAAAATAATAATAAAGAGACGACTGCTGTATATTTATAGACAACGTGTCTCAAGGCAACGGCAGAAGCCGGAGAATGGGGCAGGAGGGTGGGGGGGTGGTGGGAGAATACAAAACCGTAGCAGAGTTTGGTTCCCCGGCGCCAACCAAGGGGTCGTCACGGTGGTGAGGGCCGTCGGACTCCCGGGGGCCGGGTTCAACAGCCTGACATGTACCCCCCCCACACCCCCCCCCCCCCCCCGGGCTCCTTCAAGGTCCGCTGAAGCTGTGGTTTTTTTTGGGGTAAAAGTCTGAACGGTTAAATAGTCAGCCGAGGACAAGCTGCACCCTCTCTCTCTCTCTCTCTCTCTCTCTCTCTCTCTCTCTCTCGCGTGCGTGCGTGCGTGCGTGCGTGCGTGCGTGCGTGCGTGCGTGCCTTACCTACCGTCTTTACTTTTATACGTCGATTCTGGTGTTTGATTTGCCGTTTGTCTGTGACAAACGACGAGATTGTCGTCATGTCTATATCGCACATGTACAGTACCTGCAAGTCCCCAACGCCACACCGACACAGTTCAGTACTCCAGTGATACCGGATACTACAATATATAGAACGTCAACTTTAAAAAAAAAAAACAAAACATGTAAGTATGCAGCTTCTCAGCTCCTCCGGTGATCTCATATCATTGGCTTATCTGATATATCTATTTCATAGCTGTATCTTTTTTCGTTGTTTTTTTTAGTCTTGTCTGCGACTACTGAGGGATAGCGAGCGGCTGGGTGGCTGTGATGATTTGATTTGTGTTAATTCAGTCCTCATCAGTGGAGAGCGCGTGACACGACTTGAGCTGTCTCCCTGTCTTATCCCTTGTTAGCGGTGAAGCGAGTAACACTGTGTGTGTGTGTGTGTGTGTGTGTGTGTGTGTGTGTGTGTGTGTGTGTGTGTGTGTGTGTGTGTGTGTGTGTGTGTGTGTGTGTGTGTGTGTGTGTGTGTGTGTGTGTGTGTGTGTGTGTGTGTGTGTGTGTGTGTGTGTGTGTGTGTGTGTGTGTGTCGGCGTGCCTGTGTGTGTGTGCTAGTGTGTGTGTGTGCGCCCCAGAGATTGGGGGTGACATTTCAGGGAATGCTGGCCTTTGTGAACTCACAGAGACATCCAGAGAGACTATCACTAATTATCACACACACACACACACACGTACACGTACGACACACACACACACGCGCACGTGCTTCTACTGTCTTGTTACGCTTTTCCACCTCAAGCTCAACAAACAAACAACGGCGGAAAAAAAAGGCAAAACAACTGAAATGCCGAAGATTTAATAAATCACAAATAAATCACCAAGTGAAGCTCGTAGGCCAACATCCTCTACCTCGATGTAGGTCATTTAATGTCTCCATGACGATATACATCACGATGTATCACCATAACGCATGTATTCTGGTACTTCAATAATAATAATAATTATTATTAATAATAATAATAATAATAATATTAATCAGTTGTCAATATAGCATATTATATATTCTGGTACTTCAATAATAATATATTATTATTATATAATAATAATAATAATAATCAGTTGTCAATATAGTATATTATATATTCTGGTACTTCAATAATAATAATAATTATTATTATTAATAATAATAATAATCAGTTGTCAATATAGCATAATTAAATACCCACAGCCTATTTTTGTATACCGTGTCAATGAAATGACAAATGAAAAGTCCATGAGGGCATCTGTATCATTTTATTAAGAAGATAGATAATAATAATAACAGATAGAATAGAGTTAACCGCTAGAACAGTCTGGTACGTTCAGAACATGACACCACTTTACTATAATGTAGCCTTTAAAACCAGGAAAATCATCGTGTTAGGTTTAACTATCGTAATATCGTAAGGCAATATCTAGTCTCACGTCAGCCATATCAATATAATACCGATTATAATATTGCCCGGTCCTCGTGGCTCGTCGGTTGGCATCCGTGTTTGGGGGTTTGGGTGGAACTAAACTTCATGGGCTGATTTCTGGTGTAGCCTCTCTGAGGCTGACAGGAAACACAACTAGCGATGTCCTCTGTTGACTCTGTTTGACCTCTGCCGTCGAACAGAGCCCCCGAGGTTATCTTTTCTGTTTGCTTATCGGTTATCAGCAAGATAACTCAAAAAGTTCTGTACGGAATTGGTCACCACTTAGTGGTTAGATCACTTATGGGCCGGGGGAACAGTTTATTTCGATTTTGGCGCAGATCAGGATCCAAATCCGGATCCAGGGGACCTTTTGGTGTGGCGGAGGCATGCTCTCTACTGAGGGCCCTCTAGTTTTTACTTCAGTCATTCGAGTGGTTATATAACACTCTTACCGACTTGCAGGTGGGACTGGGGGGGGACGGGGGTCTGAACCCAGAACCATTTTTCCCGCCTGGGAGTAATACAACCGCTGCACTTCGCTATCATGGCCCAAAAGTGATGATACCTACAAATGAGTGGGAATGGGCCCTTAAATACAGTCCTTTGAAGAAAAGCGCTGGGGAAAGTGAAAAGGTGAAGAGCATAAGAATAAGTACGCGTGGCAGGAGAGTAAGCCTCGCATTTATTAACATTTCCCCAGCTCAGGGCGCTGGCGCCGCTAACCTTTCTACGGGGGACGCTGGACATTAATCAGCCACACTTCGGTGACACAGGATGGGAATGAGAACAGAGGGTGGGTGGGGATGACGCAGAGGGTGGTCATGGGAGGACACTGATGGGGTGGAGGAGTTGGGAGTGAAAATGATGCAGAGAGGCGGTTGGAATAAGCATGCTCGGAGGGGAATGAAAAGTGGGTGGGGGTGAGATGAGTGTGGATTAAGATGCTAAAGTGGGTGGGAATGACAGAGAGAGGGTGGGAATGAGCAGAGAGAGGGTGGGAATAAGGAGAGAGAGGGGGTGGGAATGAGCAGAGAGAGAGGATGGGAATGAGGAGAGAGAGAGAGAGAGAGGCAGGGTGGGAATGGAGAGAGAGGGAGGGAATGAGTAGAGAGAGAGGATGGGAATGAGGAGAGAGGGAGGGAATCAGGAAAGAGAGGGAGGGAATGAGGAGAGAGAGGGTGGGAATCAGGAAAGAGAGGGAGGGAATGAGGAGAGAGAGGGTGGGAATCAGGAAAGAGATGGTGGGAATGAGTAGAGCGGGTGGGAATCAGGAAAGAGAGGCTGGGAATCAGGAAAGAGAGGGTGGGAATGAGGAGAGCAGACGGGGGTGGAATGACAAAAACCAGCACAGCAGCCAACCCACCAACGCTGGTGACTCATGGCCATGAGTGTGTCTTAGACCGGCTCTCTCTCTTTCATTCCCACCCTCATCTCATCCATCGGTGCTGTCTCCGATGACTTGGCTACTCTGTCTACTTTTCATCCTTTCCGTTTCCTTCGCCAAAGACCAAAGAAAACAACCCTGGGTTGGGTTTTGATTGCTTTGTGTGTCGTGCGACAAACAACAGAATTACCCAACAATGAGTGGATAGAGGATTCATTATTATGTTTAACAGCCCCCTTCGGGTTGGAGACCGACCGCTCGCTCGATCAGGCTCCTAATCGACTCTGTGGCCCCTTGGGCAAGGCACATTTTATCCACTTGAACTCGCCGCAAATAGGTTTTTTTTTTCATACACGTCATTAAAGAATGACGTCTTACCCCTGTAGTGTATCGCGTTATAACCTGGGACCGCGGCGCCGATAATGTTCGATGTCTTATCACCGTCTCACGTTGGCTTGGCCCTCGACAAGTGCCCGTTTCCCCCTGTGTAACTCATGCTCCATCATCTCTTCCGTCAACCTCTTTCCCCCTGTCCCCGTCACCAGAGGAGCCCACTGACCCCCGGCCCCCCACCCCGGCGTCTCACCCGCCGTCCTCTCCCACTGCCATCGTCCTCTCGGGTTCCGACGGCGAGGGCGAGGGAACGGAGCACGCCGCCGGTGGGGATGACGGTTGTGGTGGTGGTGGTGGTGGTGGTGGTGGTGGTGAGGAGGAGGAGAAGGAGAAGGAGGGGGAGGAAGGGGGGAGGCGCTACGGAGGCAAGCATTCCACAGAGAGGCGACACTCCCTCACCGCTGATCAAACAGAAGGTAATCCACACTCACACACACACACACACACACACACTCGCACACACACACATGCACTCGCACACACACACATCCACTCGCACACACACACACACCCTTGCGCGCACACTCACCTTTGCGCACACACACATCCTCACACACGCACACACACACACGCACACACACATGCACACACACACACACACACACATGCACGCACACACACACACCCACGCACGCACACATACACACTCTTATACACTTCACGCGTGCGTGAAAACATCAAACACACTCTAACACTCTTCTTATCACACACATTCTGATCCACGTGCACAGGCTCTCAACACACACACACACACACACACACAAGCAAATGCATCAAATACAAACACACACACACATCAAACACACACAAACTCCGACACACACACACACACTCCAACACACACACACACACTCGCGCCGCAATCTCTTCCTGAGCTGCCCAGGTCCGGGGGAGAGTGTGTGTGGGCGTCTCATCTCGTCTGAAGTAATAACCAATAAGCACGCAGCATTCCCTCCATATGGGTCCTTGAATGACAAGCAGGCAGCTGGCCTGGACCTAATTACACTCAGACAAGTGGTTAAATAACCCATAATATTGCTTATTTCCCTTTCAATGTCATCAGGAGTTGTATTAAAGGAAGGTATATGTGTGTGTGTGCGTATATATATATAATATTAAAGGAGGTGTGATATGGAAAATGTAATCTTGGCGAGGTGTGTTGGCGAGGGTTCGACCGCGCCCGCAAAAAATATGGGCTCGGATTTTCGAGACCATGTGGCTCTTATTGTATTGATTCGTCTAAAATAGAAAAGTAAGGTTTCCGAAAGGCATATTTCAAGACAATTTGCATGTTTCGAGGACAGAACGGTCTTTGGAGGGCAGCCTGTTTATATTCATAACATTGTCGCACCGTTACTTCACTAGAACAGGATGCACCTGTTGAAATGATGTAAGTAGTGAAAACAATGTGTAGCCATGGTTGCTAGCCTCTACTGAAGATAGCCATGGTGCTAGCCTCTACGGAAGCTAGCCAGTGTGCTAGCCTCTCTGGAAACTAGCAGTGGTGCTAGCTTCTACGGAAGCTAGCCAGTGTGCTAGCTTCTACGGAAACTAGCAGTGGTGCTAGCTTCTACGGAAACTAGCCATGGTGCTAGCTTCTACGGAGACTAGGCATGATACTAGTTTCAACGGAAACTAGCCATGGTGCTAGTTTATACGGAAGCTAGCCATGGTGCTAGTTTATACAGTCACTTGCCGTAATGCTAGATTATACGGAAAGTAGCCATGGTGCTAGTTCATACAGACGCTAGCCATGACGCTAGATTCTACGGAAACTAGCCATGGTGCGAGTTTATACGGAAGCTAGCCATGGTGCTAGTTTATACAGACGCTAGCCATGATGCTAGATTCTACGGAAACTAGCCATGGTGCTAGTTTATACAGATGCTAGCCATGATGCTAGATTCTACAGAAACTAGCCATGGTGCTAGTTGATACGGAAGTTAGCCATGGTGCTAGTTTATACAGACCCTAGCCATGATGCAAGATTCTACGGAAACTAGCCATGGTGCTACTTTATACGGAAGCTAGCCATGGTGCTAGTTTATACAGACGCTAGCCATGATGCTCACTTCAACAGAAACTAGCCATGGTGCTAGTTTATACAGACGCTAGCCATGATGCTCACTTCAACAGAAACTAGCCATGGTGCTAGTTTATACAGAAGCTAGCCATGGTGCTAGATTATACAGACGCTAGCCATGGTGCTAGTTTACCCTGAGACTCCTGGAAGAAATGGTGACCTTGCAAAACACTCTTCTCCTAATGTACACCACTGCAAATGGAAATATGTTTGCATGCATGCATGCATGCATGCCTGTGTGTGTGTGTGTGTGTGTGTGTTTGCAGAATTAACAAAGAACTGGGTATTTAAATTGAGTTGGTTCTATAGGTGAATAGGTATACACATGGACGCGTGTGTGTGTGTGTGTGTGTGTGTGGGTGGGTCGCCTATATCTGTCTCCCTATCTCTCTCTCTCTCTCTGTCTTTCTCTCTCTCTCTCTCGCTCTCTCTCGCTCTCTCGCTCTCTCTTCAGACTCTTACCAAAGTGTCTTTGTGGTATGATGTGGTGGTATTTCCTTCCCTGCGTGCGACATCATCATGATTTAGGGCGGGGGGAGGAGGGGTATTAGCTGTGTGTTATAGGTCATCGTCCAAATGGTACGAGTGTCTCCTCTGGTTCTCACCCATCCTCCTCCTCCTCCTCCTCCTCCTCCCACTGACCTTTTCGCGCTACTCTGTCGCCGCGGCGATTAGAGGACGCAGGGCTGACATCAATGACCTGCACACACCTCTGTGTCTCTCTCTCTCTCTCTCTCGCTCTCTCGCTCTCTCTCGCTATGTCTCTCTATCTTTCTTTGTCTTTCTCTCGCTCTGTCTCTGTCTCTATGTCTCTCGCTCTCTCTCTCTCTCTCTCTCTCGCTCTCGCTCTCTTTTCTCTCTCTGGTGTCTCTCTTTCTGTCTCTGTCTCTCTCGGACCACTATATATCTTCCTCACATGTGTGTCCCACAATCTCTCTCCCTCACCCGAAGCTGAAGCTGCTGATGGTGGTGCTAAAGAGTGTGGTGCTAAGAGGGTGGTGCTGAGGACGTGGTGCTGAGGACGGTGCTGACGGTGGCCATGACGACGACGCCAGCTCCTCTCTGCCTGTATACCCGGGCCTGCGGTTCTGCGCCAGCCGCAACACGGACCGGATCCACCTGTACGAACAGGTATACCAGGTGTACCCGGGGGGAGAAGTAGATACGACATGCTACCGCCCTGAACGGCCCATCCAGTCCGCCCTCAATCAGCGGAGGACAGCGTGTGTCTCATCGAGGCAAAATCGGCAAAAATCCCCTTATCCAGCCGATGGGCCCTAATCACCTGGCGGCGGGCACCTCTTGCTAGAGAGGTGAGGAGAGGCCACTTTGAGCGCTGTTTCGGGGGGTCCCACGTCGTCCCCTGGGATTTCCTGTTTGTTTGTTTGTGTGTCGAAATAGTAAATATAATAAAATAGGCGGTCGAATCGTCTTCCGGCCGTTCTGATTCCCCAATCTACATCCTATTCGGGATCAGCGTTTTGATTATCCACGCCCTGTGGCCGTCAGCGCAGATAAGAGACTCGACGTGTGTGCGTGCGTGTGCGTGTGTGTGTGTGTGTGTGTGTGTGTGTGTGTGTGTGTGTGTGTGTGTGTGTGTGTGTGTGTGTGTGTGTGTGTGTGTGTGTGTGTGTGTGTGTGTGTGTGTGTGTGTGTGTGTGTGTGTGTGTGTGTGTGTGTGTGTGTGCGTGCGTGTGCGTGCAGGCTTCCCAAGCGGAGAAGAGGATGCGTCTAAGCGCCCAAATCACCGACCAAATGAGCCTCCCTTGCAACAAGGCGACCACCTCCCTCCCGGCCCTGACGTGTCGTCGTTCACACGTTCAAACCCGTTGCTCCTCTGAAGGGGGAGATCCTTCTCCTTCTCCTCCTCTGAAGGGGGAGATCCTTCTCCTTCTCCTCCTCCTCTGAAGGGGGAGATCCTTCTCCTTCTCCTCTGAAGGGGGAGATCCTTCTCCTTCTCCTCCTCCTCCTCTGAAGGGGGAGATCCTTCTCCTTCTCCTCCTCCTCCTCTGAAGGGGGAGATCCTTCTCCTCCTCCTCTGAAGGGGGAGATCCTTCTCCTTCTCCTCCTCTGAAGGGGGAGATCCTTCTCCTCCTCTGAAGGGGGAGATCCTTCTCCTCCTCCTCCTCTGAAGGGGGAGATCCTTCTCCTCCTCCTCTGAAGGGGGAGATCCTTCTCCTTCTCCTCCTCCTCTGAAGGGGGAGATCCTTCTCCTTCTCCTCCTCTGAAGGGGGACATCCTTCTCCTTCTCCTCCTCTGAAGGGGGACATCCTTCTCCTCCTCCTCTGAAGGGGGAGATCCTTCTCCTTCTCCTCCTCTGACGGGGGACATCCTTCTCCTTCTCCTCCTCTGAAGGGGGAGATCCTTCTCCTTCTCCTCCTCTGAAGGGGGAGATCCTTCTCCTCCTCCTCTGAAGGGGGAGATCCTTCTCCTTCTCCTCCTCTGAAGGGGGACATCCTTCTCCTTCT
The DNA here is from genome assembly GCA_027704905.1 of Muraenolepis orangiensis. NCBI lineage: Eukaryota > Metazoa > Chordata > Actinopteri > Gadiformes > Muraenolepididae > Muraenolepis > Muraenolepis orangiensis. The sequence continues at coordinate 22,943,069 of CM051009.1, forward strand.
TCTCCTCTGACGGGGGACATCCTTCTCCTTCTCCTCCTCTGAAGGGGGAGATCCTTCTCCTCCTCTGAAGGGGGACATCCTTCTCCTTCTTCTCCTCTGACGGGGGACATCCTTCTCCTTCTCCTCCTCTGACGGGGGAGATCCTTCTCCTTCTCCTCCTCTGAAGGGGGAGATCCTTCTCCTCCTCCTCCTCTGAAGGGGGACATCCTTCTTCTCCTCTGACGGGGGACATCCTTCTCCTCCTCCTCTGACGGGGGAGATCCTTCTCCTTCTCCTCCTCTGATGGGGGAGATCCTTCTCCTTCTCCTCCTCTGACGGGGGAGATCCTTCTCCTCTGACGGGGGAGATCCTTCTCCTTCTCCTCCTCTGACGGGGGAGATCCTTCTCCTCCTCCTCCTCTGAAGGGGGACATCCTTCTCCTTCTTCTCCTCTGACGGGGGAGATCCTTCTCCTTCTCCTCCTCCTCTGAAGGGGGAGATCCTTCTCCTTCTCCTCCTCTGAAGGGGGACATCCTTCTCCTTCTCCTCCTCTGAAGGGGGACATCCTTCTCCTCCTCCTCTGAAGGGGGAGATCCTTCTCCTTCTCCTCCTCTGAAGGAGATGGATCTCCCCTTCTTCTCCTCCTCTGAAGGGGGAGATCCTTCTCCTCCTCCTCCTCTGAAGGGGGAGATCCTTCTCCTTCTCCTCCTCTGAAGGGGGACATCCTTCTCCTTCTCCTCCTCTGAAGGGGGAGATCCTTCACCTTCTCCTCCTCTGAAGGGGGACATCCTTCTCCTTCTCCTCCTCTGAAGGGGGAGATCCTTCTCCTTCTCCTCCTCTGACGGGGGACATCCTTCTCCTTCTCCTCCTCTGAAGGGGAGATCCTTCTCCTTCTCCTCCTCTGAAGGGGGAGATCCTTCTCCTCCTCCTCTGAAGGGGGAGATCCTTCTCCTTCTCCTCCTCTGAAGGGGGACATCCTTCTCCTTCTTCTCCTCTGACGGGGGACATCCTTCTCCTTCTCCTCCTCTGAAGGGGGAGATCCTTCTCCTCCTCTGAAGGGGGACATCCTTCTCCTTCTTCTCCTCTGACGGGGGACATCCTTCTCCTTCTCCTCCTCTGACGGGGGAGATCCTTCTCCTTCTCCTCCTCTGAAGGGGGAGATCCTTCTCCTCCTCCTCCTCTGAAGGGGGACATCCTTCTTCTCCTCTGACGGGGGACATCCTTCTCCTCCTCCTCTGACGGGGGAGATCCTTCTCCTCCTCCTCCTCCTCCGTCGGCTCCCCGATTGCCTCCCTTTGTTGTTTTTGTCTTTATTGAAACTATAAACCAAAAGAGGTCTTTCGGGGTCCCCCGGGGCCCCTGTCTATTTTAGATTCTGTGTTTTATCCTATCAAGAGGGAATTTGCACAAGTGGCTCACGATTCAGCACGCACAATCAAGAGAGGGACTTCATGTGCCGAGAACAGATCTCCCTGCTCCTTTTGGTCTGCCGGATGACGCAAATCGTCACCATTTGTGTCATCCGGGTAACTGTTGGTTGGGGTAACCGTTTATGGTAACAGTTGGGGGGGGAAAATGATGTTAACAGTTTAATACAGTTGGAGTTATTGTTGGGGGAACAGTTGGGGGA
>CM051009.1:22949676-22969676 GCA_027704905.1 Muraenolepis orangiensis
CAACACCTCCACCCCCTGCACCCCCCCCTCGCCCCCCCCCCCCCCCCCTTTCGCCTCCGTCAGTTCACGGCGTGAGAAGAAAGTGTGTTTCTCCGGGGGGGGGGGGCCGGAAGCCGATTGGTCCATTAGGTAAAGCGGGGTTTGTCGATTGCCCCGGTTGTTGTTTCGTGTGTGTACGCCTCGAAGCGGTTGATTCTTATAGATTTCTTTTTTTGTTGTATTTTTGTTATTTATATATATATTTTTTTCCTTTTTTTTTTCTTTTTGTGTTTTATTTTTATTGGATTTATTGGATTTGCCCGGGTCGTAACCGATCGCTCAGCTACAATCAGGTTGCAAATCGACATGGCCGCTGGTATCGAGAAAAAAAAAACGAAATGACACACAGCGAAATGCACGGTACATGCCCTGAGAGCTGTGGCCTGATGGATCACCGTCAGACTAAATGCTTTCACCCCCGCCGACCTGCTCACACACACATGTATACGAGTGTCTTTCTACACACTGGAAAGGTGTGTTTGAAAGACAACTCTCTCTCCCCTCTCACCTCTCTCCTCTCTTTTCTCTCCTCCACCCACTTTCCTCCACCCTGTCCCCTCCACCCGCTCTCCTCAACCCTCTCCCCTCTCTCTTCTCTCCTCCACCCTCACTCCCCCACCCTCTTCCCTCCACCCTCTCTTCTCCACCCTCTCCCCTCCACCTTCTCCCCTCTCTCCTCTCCCCCATCTCCTCCACCCTCTCCCCTCTCCCCTCCACCCTCTCCCCTCTCTCTTCTCTCCTCCAACTTCTTCCCTCCTCCCTACATACTCTCCCCTCTCGCTTCGCTCCTCCACCTTCTCCCCATTTCCCTCTCGCCTCTCTCTTCCACCCTCTCCTCTCTCATCCATCTTCTCCCCTCTCTCCTCTTCCCTCCACCCTCTCTCCTGCACCCTCTCCCCTCCACCCTCTCCCCTCCACCCTCACTCCTCCACCCTCACTCCTCCACCCTCTTCCCTCCACCCTCTCTCCTGCACCCTCTCCCTCCACCCTCACTCCTCCACCCTCACTCCTCCACCCTCTTCCCTCCACCCTCTCTTCTCCACTCTCTCCCCTCCACCTTCTCCCCTCTCTCCTCTCCCCCATCTCCTCCACCCTCTCCCCTCTCCCCTCCACCCTCTCCCCTCTCTCTTCTCTCCTCCAACTTCTTCCCTCTCCCCTCTCTCCTCCACCCTCTCCTCTCTCATCCATCCTCTCCTCTCCCCTCTCTCCTCTCTGCTCTCCCCTCCACCCTCTTCCCTCCACCCTCTCTCCTTCCCCCTCTCTCCTACCTCCTCCACCCTCTCCCCTTCTACCTCTCTCCTCCACCCTCTCCTCCCCACCCTCTCCTGCATCCTCTCCTCTCTCTTCTCCACCCGCTCCTCTCTCTCCTCCACCCTCTCCTCTCCACCCTCTCCTTCACCCTCTCTCCTCCACCCTCTCCTCTCTCCTCCACCCTCTCCTCTCTCTCCTCCACCCTCTCCTCTCTCTCATCCACCCTCTACTCTCTCCTCCACCCTCTATTCTCCACCCTCTCCTTCACCCTCTCTCCTCCACCCTCTCTCCTCCACCCTCTCCTCTCCTTCACCCTCTCCTCTCTCCTCTCCACCCTCTCCTCTCTCCTCCACCCTCTCCTCTCTCTCATCCACCCTCTCCTCTCTACTCTCTCCTCCACCCTCTCCTCTCCACCCTCTCTCCTCCACCCTCTCCTCTCCACCCTCTCCTTCACCCTCTCTCCTCCACCCTCTCCTCTCTCCTCTCCACCCTCTCCTCTCTCCTCCACCCTCTCCTCTCTCTCCTCCACCCTCTCCTCTCTCCTCCACCCTCTCCTCTCCACCCTCTCTCCTCCACCCTCTCCTCTCCACCCTCTCCTTCACCCTCTCTCCTCCACCCTCTCCTCTCTCTCCTCCACCCTCTCCTCTCTCTCATCCACCCTCTCCTCTCTCTCATCCACCCTTTCCCTCCCCTCCCGCTCCAGGTATGTGGACAGGCAGGACGTGGCCCAGGCGTCCCGGGACAAGGCCCAGCAGGACGGGGGCAGCACCCGCCTGGTCACCAAGGAGAGCTTCTTCAACAAGAGGAGGTCCGCCTCCGCACTGTCACCCCCCGCTAGCAAGAGGTAGGTGGGGTGATGATGGATGAGTGGATGAATGTATGAATGCATGAAGACATGGAGGATGGATGGCTTTACGGATGGGCAGTATATCAATATATATCGACATTGTGATATGAGAAGAATCGGAATCAGAATGCCTTTATTGTCGAGTACGCACAAGCACGACCAAATTGTGTAGCGGTCCTCATGGTTCAGTCTTTGTACCAGCAATTGGAAAATATTACAAAGTATTCCGATTTTTGTGTACAATGTATGTATATTATATAGACCGTTTATGTATTTAATTACCAGAAAAACAACAATATATGGTGATATGTCTGTCGTTGTCGAGATGTTTATTGACCTATATATCGAGATTTTGGCGCATGTCGCATATGACTGGATTGACAGGTGGGTGGATTGAAATGTACACCAAACAAATGGGGGGGAGGGAAGAGAGAGAGAGAGAGAGAGAGAGAGAGAGAGAGAGAGAGAGAGAGAGAGAGAGAGAGAGAGAGAGAGAGAGAGAGAGAGAGAGAGAGAGAGAGAGAGAGAGAGAGAGAGAGAGAGAGAGAGAGAGAGAGAGAGAGAGAGAGAGAGAGAGAGAGAGAGAGAGAGAGAGAGAGAGAGAGAGAGAGCGCGCGAATGGATGGGCATGTACATAGACAAACAGATGGAATTCTCTCTCTCTCTCTCTTCCTCTCTTCCTCTCAGTCTGTTCATTCACCGTTCCCAGCGGTCTCCATGGAGATGTGTCATGTGCCTTTTGGGGCGAGGCTCAAACACCCCCTCTGTGTGTGCGTGTTGTGTTTGTGTGTGTGTGTGTGTGTGTGTTAATACAGCTAGTACAGGCTCTTATAGCCTCCATCGAGTTAGATGCCAGGACCAGCTGGCCACATGCAGAGAGTATCGCTATGGCAACAACCATCTCTCTCTCCTCTCTCTCTCTCTCTCTCTCTCTCTCTCTTGCTCTTTCTCTCCCCCTCCATTTTCCTTTCATTTTCATTTGTCAGACATAACGGCAACGTGTTTAGCGTGCACGTGTGACTGACAATTCACGCCACGTGCTGTCAAAACTACGGGTCAGTATTTTATCAACGCCGCCTGCGGCTCGCCAATGAATTCTTTAACGGTCGGGCAGCTGGACAGCCGCGTTCGTTTTGTCAGAAGTATTACCCAAAGATCGTGGAAATCAAATCCTGACCCCCTTGCCTTCTTGTAAGGAACACCTGTACACCTGCTCGTTAACTCACCTGTACACCTTCTCGTTAACTCACCTGTACAGCTGCTCGTGGACTCACCTGTACACCTGCTCGTTAACTCACCTGTACAGCTGCTCGTGGACTCACCTGTACACCTGCCCGTTAAATCACCCTTACACCTGCTCGTGGACTCACCTTTACACCTGCTTTTTAACTCACCTGTACACCTGCTTGTTTACTCACCTGTACACCTGCTTGTGTACTCACCTGTACACCTGCTTGTTTACTCACCTGTACACCTGCTTGTTTACTCACCTGTACACCTGCTTGTTTATTCACCTGTACACCTGCTCGTTAACTCATCTGTACACCTGCTCGTTTATTCACCTGTACACCTGCTCGTTAACTCACCTGTACACCTGCTCGTTAACTCACCTGTACAGCTGCTTGTTAACTCACCTGTACACCTTCTTGTTAACTCATCTGTACACCTGCTCGTTAACTCACCTGTACGCCTGCTCGTTAACTCCCCTGTACACCTGCTGGTTAACTCACCTGTATTCCTGTTCATTAACTTACCTGTTGGCCTGCTCGTTGACTTGTATGTCCTCGGATAATCAACATCGGCTAATCGATTGGCCGATTGTTGTTGTTGTCGTTGGTAGATCGTTGTGTCGTTTGTCGGGAACCAGACATCGGGACGTCTAAGGGGAAATGTGATCCGAGTGACTTTGGGCTGTGGATGGGCCGTGGGCACCGTATATTACGACGAGGACAAGGGTGTAAGCACCTCAGAAATCGCCCTCATTAGACTTTTGCAGAGAACAGTGCAAAAGAACCTGACCAAACAGACTTATTCAACTCGCGGCCATCTTGGTTCTAAACGCTAGCTGGGAGGGGGAACTCTGGGATGGAAGCAAGATTGCCACCAGGTGAATAAGGGCCATAACACAGCTCCCAATCGGATGCAGTATAACACTGCCGCGTTGTCACCATGTTAACAAGGACCAGGGTCGCTGTAGGGGTGTTTCCAGCGACTCTCGATGAGGCTTGGTGAGGTTTAGCTTGAGCTTACTGATGGCTAGCCAAGCGCGTCGTCCCGCAAAAAGACAGCAGCTAGCTCTCTTCCAAGCTAGCCGTCATATTGGATCTCATGCCAGCCCCGCCTGCACCGACCGAGAGACCGTCTGTTTAGGCCCCGTTTTCATATCTCTCTCTCTCTCTCTCTCTCTCTCTCTCTCTCTCTCTCTCTCTCTCTCTCTCTCTCTCTCTCTCTCTCTCTCTCTCTCTCTCTCTCTCTCTCTCTCTCTCTCTCTGTCTCTCTCTGCTTCCTCTCTCTCTCCCTCTTTCAGTTAAATTCAAAAGAGCTTTATTGGCATGGACATAAAGTTACATTGACATTGCCAAAACAGCTCAGATAGCTAAACAAAGGAAAAACACTGATGTTCTTTAACCAGGAAGACAAAGGACAATATATATATATATATATATATATATATATATATATATATATATATATATATATATATATATATATATAGTCCTTTGGAGCAGGAAGTATAAGCTGTAAAAACAGCGGTGATGATCTCCCGAATGACAGACTTTACCCGTCTGTTTCCACTAGGGTGGACAGTTTGAGTCCATCTGTCTCCACCGTCGTGATGCAACTTCCCCCGTTGTTTGGGGCGTGGCAGCCAGCCCAAACACAGACACAGACACACACGCACACACACACACACACTCTTTCTCACACACACATACTGCTCACACACACACTCCGGATGTGAATGTGGACGGTTTTCAAGGTGAATAAACTGTGTGTGTGTGTGTGTGTGTGTGTGTGTGTGTGTGTGTGTGTGTGTGTGTGTGTGTGTGTGTGTGTGTGTGTGTGTGTGTGTGTGTGTGTGTGTGTGTGTGTGTGTGTGTGTGTGTGTGTGTGTGTGTGTGTGTGTGTGTGTGTGTGTTCCGGTTTAAACAAGCCATGTCGTGCTCGAGAGCAATCGCGGTAGCGCAATGCATGATAAGGTCACCCCGGAATGCCAAAATGTTCGACGGAGCTACAGCCGAACTTCCGAGGGGGCGGGGGGGTGACTACACGGATCCTCCTACGTGGGAAACCAGGGGGCGGAGTCACGCAGGGTTCCCTGTTTTGTTTTCGGAGATATTCGCCACACAACGCTTTAGCTTGTCTTTATTACCGGTTGCGGGAAAAGTTGAGTTTATCGGTGCCGGCCAAGTTTGTGTTCACTGGGTTTCCGGGCAAAATTTGAAGACTATGCTATCGTTTTAGTTATCAGTCCTTTTTGGAGTACAATTCCTTATCCTCGCGAGGGTTTACGAGTTGCATTTGGGGGAAGCGATTGGTCGGAACCAATTTGAAGTGAAAGAACATGAAGCACCCCTCGTTCACGCACAGTAGAGGTCGCCCGCCCGTCAGACTCTCAAAGTTCATCATCACAGTTTGTAACGTTATGGAAGATACCGGGTAACTCGTCCCCGAGCTGCTTGTTACTATGGTAACGACTCCCATCATTCCTACCTTTTTTACATATGTTTTACATAATGGTTCTCTCTCTCTCTCTCTCTCGAAATCAACCTCTCTCTCTCTCTCTCTCTCTCTCGAAATCGACCTCTCTCTCTCTCTCTCGAAATCGACATCGACCTCTCTCTCTTTCTCTCTTTTTCCAAATCTCACTAAATCTGCCTCTCTAAAAATCGATCTCTCTCTCTCCAAATATACCTCTCTCTCTCTCTCTCCAAATATACCTCTCTCTCTCTCTCTCTCTCTCTCTCTCTCTCTCTCTCTCTCTCTCTCTCTCTCTCTCTCTCTCTTTCTTTCTTTTAATCGACCTCTCTCCAAATCAATCTCTCTCTTTAAATCTCTCTTTCTTTAAATAGCTCTCTCTTTCTTTAAGTCTCTCTCTCTCTCCCCACATTAACTCCCCAGGCGGAAGGAGAAGGCGTCCCCCAGGGCGAGTGTCACGGGGCCCCCAGCGTCCGACGGGCCCAGCCCCTCCTCCCCATCCACCGCCGACCCCTCCACGTCGGACCCCTCCGTGTACCTGCAGGCCCTGGACAGCCGGGGTGTCCCGCTCTGCCTCCACTGCCAGCAGCCGTGTCCCGCCTCGCCGGACGCCGCCTCCACCTGGGACAGCCGCTTCTGTAGCCACAAGTACGAAAGAAGAACCCCTCCGCCCGATGTAGAACCTTCCGCCGGTGTCGGCCGTTTGAATCGGTCAAACTTTATCGACGTGGCACTTTTCGCACACAACCCTGCGGTTGAAAAAAAGTGTTTCGCAAACGAAACGCGACACAACGAGGTTAAAATATGTTCTTTTTTTCGAAAAAGTGCAAAAGCTAAATAGAAGAAGAAGAAACTGAAATTGAACTTTTGACAAAAACTGAGAAGAAGAAATTAAACATATTTGTTATTTATTAGCTTATTAGTCCTTAGTACTTTCTGCTGTGCCTGCCTGGATGCACACGTCCACACGTGGCACAGAGATGCACTTTAAAGGGGCAGTGTAGAGTAGGGAGATTAAAACCAAGAACAAGATGACACTACGACCCAGAGAGGAAGTAAAGAGATTATGGACAACAACAGACCTGTGGGGTCAATGGATCCTGTTGTGTACGTCTTTCAGAGAGTAGTCATAGAAACACACAGAGGTAAGTACTCGTGTGTGTGTGTGTGTGTGTGTGTGTGTGATCTGCGAATCGTGTGAATGTCGCTTCTTTGCTTTGCTTTGATTTTGCCTGTGATTTTGACCTTCTTTTAACATCACGATACGTAATACCGTAAAACAGCACTTAGTTTGTCGCGAGTAGAAATGAGCTTGTGTGTGTGTGTGTGTGTGTGTGTGTGTGTGTGTGTGTTTACCATTCAGGATTCAACCATTCATGATCCGATACACTAATAGACTAAATCCTTTCATTCCGGTTCTGTCTGGTATCACAATATTATTATCGAGGGAAGATTTGCGCCCGCTGGCGCTCCATGAAATCCCACCGACACACAATCCGCCTTCTTAAAAACCCCGCTGCGTAACCCCTAAAAGCGTTTTCTTTTGCGTGGTAAAGTGTAGCTTCTAGGTTTTTCCTTACAGTTTGTGTCAGCCGTCCGTAGCGGCGGTTGTTGAGAGCGAGACGAAGGCTCCGGGAGAGACAGCTCTCGGTGCGATGCGTTCTTCTCGCCTTCACTCTGTCACTTAAAAACCACAGTGACACTAATTCACTCTTGTTTGGCTTGGAGTCTTGTGTTGCTTTTTTTCGAGGGGGGGGGGATGTGGTAACTCAAACTAGGGATAAACTAGCATAGGCTGATATTGATACATTTTTTTCGTCATGACGCAAATGGAACATTTAGCATATAAACATAAGCAGATAGAATTCTTCTGCTTTTTATACCGGCCATTCTCACGGCATCTACCGAAAGCCATTTTACACAAATTATTTGGCGCAATTGTTTTTTCCATATGAACCCAGTTGCATGAAAAAAACTAAATAGCTTCTATGGTATCAAAAAAGAAAACGGACTAGCACAAAAATAGCTCAAAAATCCTTTCCGCAAAAACACAGTTTCACCGTTTCCGATCCACCGCTATACATCGCATCTAGCATAGCCCTAATCATATCATCACACCATCGGAAAAAAAACCATGCCGTCTACTTCACCGCCGTTGCCTTCCCCCGACCGATCAGACGCTCACATGAAGTTCGTCTCTGTGTCCACCGCCGCCCCCTACAGGTGCCAGGAGGAGCTGCGCCTGCGCTCCAGCCAGCCGCACATGCGCGCCCGGGTCCTGGAGGCGGAGGGCGGCGAGTGCCAGCAGTGCGGCCTGGCCTGCCACCAGCTCTACCTGAAGGTGAGGGACGCCCCACCGGCCCAACGCAAGGAGCTGCTGGAGAACACCTGGCTGGCCCAGCTGCCCCTCAAACAGGTGGGTGGTGTGTGTGTGTGTGGAGGGGGGGGGGGGCGTGGTCACAGGTGGTGGTGGGTGAGTGTTTCGGTGGGTGGATGGGTCATGGATGGATGGATGGATGTGTGTGTGTGTGTGTGTGTGTGTGTGTGTGTATTGGTATTGTGAAATCCCTGCACATGGGTTCTCTTGCATGCATTTATTTTGGTGTGTATATCAACATTGTCGTGTGTGTGTGTGTGTGTGTGTGTGTGTGTGTGTGTGTGTGTGTGTGCGTGTGCGTGTGCGTGTGCGTGTGCGTGTGCGTGTGCGTGTGCGTGCGTGCGTGCGTGCGTGCGTGCGTGCGTGCGTGCGTGCGTGCGTGCGTGCGTGCGTGCGTGTTGTGGTGTCTGTCGGTGTATGTGATGTTTATGTACAGTATATCTTTTCTGTTAGATGTGTGTGTACTTAAGGCTGTGTGTTTACGGGTTCTTGGGGGTCCTCACAAACGACCACCGCTGGTGTTTTACGGAATGTTTACGTTGTTGTTGTTGTTGTTTTTTTGCAAACCCCCGATTGACTCGGTTGTCACGGTGACACATGTTCCGAACTCCTTCCGAGGCTCGAAATGTATATTCAGTTTGTGTGTATTTTTATGACGACAGATTTCATTTTAACATTCTTTTTTTTTTGCCGTTCAATGTCGGCAATAATAATACTAATAATAATACTAATAATAAAACGACTACTACTACTACTAACAACAATAATAATAATAATAATAATAATCATATGATAATACTTACAACTCCTCAGACCTCCATGGCTGGCGTATAGATATGTTGACATCGACAGGTCTTCACAGATAACCAATTAAATACAAACAGGCAACACACCGGCCACCCGTCAGAGACTCAAGCTATGGCTTCATTCATCCGCTCTGCGTGAAGACTCAAACAGGATAAACTAGTCACTATCATAAGGTTATGTGGGTGTGTTTTATACCAGCGGTGTGTGACACCACGGGGGGGGGGGGGGGGGGGGGTCTGTTGTTGTCGTTGTGTGTTGTGTTGTTGAACCTAAAGCACACACACACACACACACACACACACACACACACACACACACACACGGAAGGTCTGGTCGTCTAGCTCCACTTTAGGGTGTGTGTGTGTGTGTGTGTGTGTGTGTGTGTGTGTGTGTGTGTGTGTGTGTGTGTGTGTGTGTGTGTGTGTGTGTGTGTGTGTGTGTGTGTGTGTGTGTGTGTGTGTGTGTGTGTGTGTGTGTGTGTGTGTGTGTGTGTGTGTGTGTGTGTGTGTGTGTGTGTGTGTGTACTACATCGGTTGGGTTCCATTTCAGTTGGCTGCCCTAATGATGTCAGAGTTCTTCGCCAAGAAACCAAATGTATTTTTGGCCTCTCTCTTTCTGTCTCTCTCTTTGCTTTTGCTCTCTCTCTTTCTCTCACTCTCTTTGCTCTTGCTCTTTCTATTAGCTCTTGCTCTCTCTCTCTCTCTTTGCTCGCTCTCGCTCTCGCTCTCTCTCTCTCTCTCTCTCACTGGCTACCTGCCTCTGCACTGGTGTCTCATATTCTGTCCTATCTGTCAGAACTGTTCTGTTCAAGCTCTCTCTCTCTCTCTCTCTCTCTCTCTCTCTTCTTTCTCTCGCTCACTCCCCAGCCCCCCTCTCTCTCCCTCCCCCCCCCCATTTCAGTCATCTGTTGGAATCCACTTGAAAGGCATTTGTTCTAAGCGCAACTTGACAGAACATGTCACACACACACACACACACACACACACACACACACAGACTGTTCTTCTGAAATGTAGAAGTTGGTTCAATCAGTTGGTTCTGTGTCCAGCCTATGACTACAATATCCCTCTCTGAAACAACTCTTCACATAGTCCAGTCTCACCACTTTATAAATCGTATTTCTATTTTACCTTGCACCAAAAAGTATGGATTCCATACTGCAGACCGATGGAGACACCTTGACGCCTTCACGTTCCTCTCGAGAACGAGAAACACTAACAAATAACTAATAAACACTCTGCTCCAAATGACACATCGCAGGTTGATGTTGTAAATGCAAATCCGCACTTAAGACGATTTGGGGAAAAGAAAAAAAGTGGTTTTGATGGATGACTGGGGAAAGATTGCTTGCTTGTGAGCGGTTTGATTTAAGGTGTGTGTGTGTGTGTGTGTGCGTCGAGGGTGTGTGTGTGTGTGTGCGTCGAGGGTGCACGTGTGTGTGTGTGTGTGTGTGTGTGTGTGTGTGTGTGTGTGTGTGTGTGTGCGTGTGTGTGCGTCGAGCGTGTGCGCACGTGTGTGTGTGTGTGTGTGTGTGTGCAAACCGGTGTTGGGGAATATCGCCCGTGGTCGATACAGAAGGCTAGCCAACGCTCCCTCTCGCTCCTCGGAAACACAAAGCACACAACTCCAAAAAAAAAGTATAATATTTGACTTATTCCACCCGGCAAAGGCCTGGAAGCGTGAATTCCATGGATTTGAGGCGGTCTTTTTTTGTTGGCATTTTGGCCGGGGCTTACGTCTTACAGCCTCCCACCGCACAGACTTTCAGATATTCAGCGGGCCCCGCGGTAAAGCTAAAAGCTCACAGCGGCTCTGCGCTAGAGGCGAACGTCTGAGGTAACAGAGCTTGAACAACAACAACAACAACAGCAGCAGCAGCAGCAGCAGCAAGAACAACAACAACAATCTCTCTCTGTGGACTTCCGCCCTTCAAACACTCGGATTGGCATCCAGCGACTACTTTATTAATACCTGAGGAAATTGCTGCTGCTGCTGCTGCTGCTGCTGCTGTCAGAAGTGCTCGATAGCAAAACAATTTAAAACAGAATATATATATATCATATATATATATATATATGATATATAAACCGAAATGTACATGGGAAAAGACACAAGACATGTGTAACCCTAAAGTGGATTCAAGGAGGCAGACTGTCCCAGAGGTAGGGAGGCTTAGTGAATTCAGACTCCGGTCACATTAAGGAGTAAGGTAGGAAGGGTTAGCTGTCTAGTTTAGGGATGTCTACAGATGGTGGTGGTGGTGATGATGATGTAAGCAATATTGATGATGTCATGGTGACTGTGGTGATGATGACATCATAGTGACGTTGGTGATGATGACATCATGGTGACAGTGAAAAGGACATCACGGTGACGGCGGTGATGATGACATGTGATGGTGATGATGATGACATGGTGACGGTGGTGATGATGACATGTGATGGTGATGATGATGACATGGTGACGTTGATGACAACATCACAGTGGCGGTAATGATGACATCATGATGACAGTGATGATGACATCATGGTGACGGTGATGATGACATCACAGTGACGGTGATGATGACATCATGGTGACGGTGGTTATGACATCATGGTGACGGTGGTGATGACATCACGGTGACGGTGGTCATGACATCATGGTGACGGTAATGATGACATAACAGTGACGGTGGTGATGACATCACGGTGACAGTGGTGATGACATCACGGTGACGGTGGTGATGACATCACGGTGACGGTGGTGATGACATCACGGTGACGGTGGTCATGACATCACGGTGACGGTGGTGATGACATCACGGTGACGGTGGTGATGATGACATCACACTGACGGTGATGATCTCATCATGTGATGGTGATGACGACATCACGGTGACGTTGATGACGACATCACAGTGACGGTTGTGATCTCCCCCCCTCCCAGCTGAACGAGATCATCCGTGCCCCGGTGGAGGGGGACTTCTGGCAGGTGGACCACATCCGGCCGGTGTACAGCGGGGGAGGACAGTGTTCCCTTGACAACCTGCAGACCCTCTGCACCGTGTGCCACAGGATGGTACGCACACACACACACACACAGACATCTCAGACAGCTCAGACATCTCAGACACCTTTCTCTCTCTTGGCTCTTGCTCTCTCACTCCCCCCCTCATAGGACGTGTCTCTCACACTCGTTCTCTCTGACACATTTGCTCTCTCTCTCTCTCTCTCTCTCTCTCTCTCTCTCTCTCTCTCTCTCTCTCTCTCTCTCTCTCTCTCTCTCTCTCTCTCTCTCTCTCTCTCTCTCTCTCTCTCTCTCTCTCTCTCTCTCTGTCTCGTCGGCTACCTGTCTCTACCTCTTCTCCTACTGGTGTCTCACACTCTGTCCTCGATCTCTCAATATCTGTCGGAACTGGTCCATACAAGCACTCTCTCGCTCTCGCTGTCTCTCTCGCTATCTTGCTCACTGTCTCTCTCTCTCGCTGTCTCGCTCTCGCTGTTGCTCTCTTTCTCTCGCTGTCTCTCTCTCTCCCTCGCTGTCTCTCTTGCTCTCTCTCTCTCTCTCTCTCTATCGCTGTCTCTCTTGCTCTCTCTCTCTCGCTGTCTCTCTCTCTCTCTCTCTCTCGCTGTCTCTCTCGCTCTCTCTCTCTCTCTCTCTCTGCTCTCTCTCTCTCTCTCTCTCTCTCTCTCTCTCTCTCTCTCTCTCTCTATCGCTGTCTCTCTTGCTCTCTCTCTCGCTGTCTCTCTCGCTGTCTCTCTCGCTCTCTCTCGCTCTCTCTCTCTCCTCTCACACACACACACACACACACACACACACACACACACACCACACACACTGTCCGTGTACACTACTACGTAGCTGCAGTGTAGAATTTCATGTTTTCCTATTCATGTGTACGTTTCATCGTGTTATATATATATATATATATGTATTCTGTTACGCGTTTTCGATTCCTCAATAAAAAAGTACATTCTCATTATCTATAGTTTGTCATTATCTATAGCTTTAGGTGTATGATAATGAGGCCTCTAGTGGTGCCATGGCGAACCGCACCCTTTTGGGACAGTTTCATCGGGTCTGTGTGTGTGCGTTTTCACAGAGGACGGCGCAGCAGGCCAAGGAGCGGAGCCAGATCAAGAAGGACCGGGCGGCCTCCAAGGTGGCCTCCAGCATCGGCAGGTTCTTCTGCAAGAAGTAGCGTAATCGTTGTGGCTATTCCGCGTGAACATATATCGTCGTTCAAATCGACCGCTAAACATCAATAAAACCGATGTGCGATCTACGTACAATGTACGATGTGCGATCTACGCTGAATGATGTATGATCTACGATGTATGATCTACGATGTACAATCTACGATGTATGTTCTATTTGATGTACGATGTATGATCTATATGATTTACGATCTGCGATCTACGGTGTACAATCCAATGGGTACGATCTATATGATCAACGGTGTACGATCTACAATGTACGATCCACGACGATCTACGACCTACAAATGTATTTCATTGTAGAGGTTTATGCAGAGCGAATCCTGGGCGACGGTCAAAGACAACGTGAAATGTAACTTTTGCTATTGGTTGAAAAAACAAAAGGAGAAAAAAACAAACCTAATAAAGCGATCCAACGTTGACCGCATTTGAACGTCGATATTCGTTCGAGGAGTATTTTTGTTAATATCATGAATGACAAATTGTGTGAACACAATAAAGTAAAATTATCTCTTTGCATTTGTATTCCGTTTTAAACACTTTATTTTGAACTCTGTAGTCCGTTTTTTCATCCTGTAGGATTTGGAGAAACCGGTGGGCGGACAATTTCTTCATTTCAGTCAAGAGTGAACAACTCCAGACGCCAGATCGATAATCGTGTAAAGGGTCTTAAACCTTTCATAAATAAGAATCTAGCCATATTGGATTTGTTATTAGGAGTGTAGTGCAATGTCTATCAGCCTCTCATTATGAATCTATAACCCTGGTTGTAGTGTGTGTGTGTGTGTGTGTGTGTGTGTGTGTGTGTGTGTGTGTGTGTGTGTGTGTGTGTGTGTGTGTGTGTGTGTGTGTGTGTGTGTGTGTGTGTGTGTGTGTGTGTGTGTGTGTGTGTGTGTGTGAGAGAAAAGTCAGGATGATGACATCATGGTGACAGTGGTGTGTGTGTGTGGAGGATTTACAATTCATAAGGTACCTCCCCCCCTCTCACACACACACACACACAGAATCCCAGTTCAGATACAAGATAAAATATCTCTTACTATAGAACCAGCCTCTTACTATAGAACTAACCTCTTACTGTAGAACTAACCTCTTACGTAGAACTAACCTCTTACAGTAAACTAACCTCTTACTTAGAACACCTCTTACTATAGAACTAACCTCTTACTGTAGAACTAACCTCTTACTATAGAACTAACCTCTTACTGTAGAACTAACCTCTTACTATAGAACTAACCTCTTACTGTAGAACTAACCTCTTACTGTAGAACTAACCTCTTACTATAGAACCAGCCTCTTACTATAGAACTAACCTCTTACTGTAGAACTAACCTTACTGTAGAACTAACCTCTTACGATAGAACTAACCTCTTACTGTAGAACTAACCTCTTACAGTAGAACTAACCTCTTACTGTAGAACTAACCTCTTACAGTAGAACTAACCTCTTACTATAGAACTAACCTCTTACAGTAGAACTAACCTCTTACAGTAGAACTAACCTCTTACTATAGAACTAACCTCTTACAGTAGAACTAACCTCTTACAGTATAACTAACCTCTTACTATAGAACTAACCTCTTACAGTAGAACTAACCTCTTACAGTAGAACTAACCTCTTACTATAGAACTAACCTCTTACAGTAGAACTAACCTCTTACTGTAGAACTAACCTCTTACTATAGAACTAACCTCTTACTAGTAGAACTAACCTCTTACTAGTAGAACTAACCTCTTACTATAGAACTAACCTCTTACAGTAGAACTAACCTCTTACAGTAGAACTAACCTCTTACTATAGAACTAACCTCTTACAGTAGAACTAACCTTACTGTAGAACTAACCTCTTACTGTAGAACTAACCTCTTACAGTAGAACTAACCTCTTACAGTAGAACTAACCTCTTACTATAGAACTAACCTCTTACAGTAGAACTAACCTCTTACAGTAGAACTAACCTCTTACTATAGAACCAACCTCTTACTATAGAACTAACCTCTTACTGTAGAACTAACCTCTTACTATAGAACTAACCTCTTACTGTAGAACTAACCTCTTACTATAGAACTAACCTCTTACTGTAGAACTAACCTCTTACTGTAGAACTAACCTCTTACTATAGAACCAACCTCTTACTATAGAACTAACCTCTTACTGTAGAACTAACCTTTACTGTAGAACTAACCTCTTACGATAGAACTAACCTCTTACTGTAGAACTAACCTCTTACAGTAGAACTAACCTCTTACTGTAGAACTAACCTCTTACAGTAGAACTAACCTCTTACAGTAGAACTAACCTCTTACTGTAGAACTAACCTCTTACAGTAGAACTAACCTCTTACTATAGAACTAACCTCTTACAGTAGAACTAACCTCTTACAGTAGAACTAACCTCTTACTATAGAACTAACCTCTTACAGTATAACTAACCTCTTACTATAGAACTAACCTCTTACAGTAGAACTAACCTCTTACTGTAGAACTAACCTCTTACTGTAGAACTAACCTCTTACTATAGAACCAGCCTCTTACTATAGAACTAACCTCTTACTGTAGAACTAACCTCTACTGTAGAACTAACCTCTTACGATAGAACTAACCTCTTACTGTAGAACTAACCTCTTACAGTAGAACTAACCTCTTACTGTAGAACTAACCTCTTACAGTAGAACTAACCTCTTACAGTAGAACTAACCTCTTACTGTAGAACTAACCTCTTACAGTAGAACTAACCTCTTACTATAGAACTAACCTCTTACAGTATAACTAACCTCTTACTATAGAACTAACCTCTTACAGTATAACTAACCTCTTACAGTAGAACTAACCTCTTACTATAGAACTAACCTCTTACAGTAGAACTAACCTCTTACTGTAGAACTAACCTCTTACAGTAGAACTAACCTCTTACTGTAGAACTAACCTCTTACTTAGAACTAACCTCTTACAGTAGAACTAACCTCTTACTAGTAGAACTAACCTCTTACAGTAGAACTAACCTCTTACTATAGAACTAACCTCTTACAGTAGAACTAACCTCTTACAGTAGAACTAACCTCTTACTATAGAACTAACCTCTTACAGTAGAACTAACCTATTACTGTAGAACTAACCTCTTACTGTAGAACTAACCTCTTACAGTAGAACTAACCTCTTACAGTAGAACTAACCTCTTACTATAGAACTAACCTCTTACAGTAGAACTAACCTCTTACAGTATAACTAACCTCTTACAGTAGAACTAACCTCTTACTGTAGAACTAACCTCTTACTATAGAACTAACCTCTTACTGTAGAACTAACCTCTTACTATAGAAGTAACTTCTTACAGTAGAACTAACCTCTTACAGTAGAACTAACCTCTTACAGTAGAACTAACCTCTTACTATAGAACTAACCTCTTACTATAGAACTAACCTCTTACTGTAGAACTAACCTCTTACTATAGAACTAACCTCTTACTATTGAACTAACCTCTTACTGTAGAACTAACCTCTTACAGTAGAACTAACCTCTTACAGTAGAACTAACCTCTTACTGTAGAACTAACCTCTTACAGTAGAACTAACCTCTTACTATAGAACTAACCTCTTACAGTAGAACTAACCTCTTACATTAGAACTAACCTCTTACAGTATAACTAACCTCTTACTGTAGAACTAACCTCTTACAGTAGAACTAACCTCTTACAGTAGAACTAACCTCTTACAGTAGAACTATTACTATATTACTAACTCTCGCCTCCTTGCAGAAAGACAAGACAGGGCTGTGATATTTGAATTCTTTGAACTTCCCATCAAATCCAAACGGACCCCACACCTAGTACCTAGAGGTCCCGGGAGCGTCCTTAAAACCTCAGCTTCCGTTGATGGGAATCAGTCGATTAATTCTTTATTTAATTTTTTCTCCTGGTTAAAAAAACCCTGCTAAAACGTCCAAACACATCTGTTGTTTACTCACCGATTCTGCAACCCGGGCAGAATTTATTCTCAACCCCCCCTCCCCCACCGGGTGGACGCGTTCGGCGGTTCAAGAGGTTCCCGCTGTTTTAATTTCCCGTCGGCGGGTATCGAGAGGTTAACAGCAACGCGGTTTCGCACTGTCAGACTTCTGTTCGGAAAGTCACCAAGGCCCGGATGCGGTATCACACACACACACACACACACACACACACACACACACACACACACACACCTAAGCAAAGCGGGTGGAAAATAATTTATGATTTTAATGAGAGGCTTAGCATGGTGATGCCTTCAACAGGCTAGCGTGCGGCAGGCTAACACAGCTGGCTAGCAATCAGGATCCAAACGCAACACCTGCCACCAGCCGAGGGCGGACATATTTGACGATTTTGGCAGGTAAAGACATTCGGAGTTACGTATTAAAAACAATTGCTTGGCCAGTCCTGCTCTGCTCTTCCACTCTGGCAGCTGTGAAAGACATTTCTAAAAGTACATTTTGGACCCGGCTAGCGATGGGTTTGAGCTGAAACGTCACAATCAAATCTAATATTGGTTTTATGTTGCATTATGTAAGTAAGTAAGATAAGGTCTTGATGCCAGTTCATGTTGCGGTTGTGTTTGACATATTACATGTCAATTAAATAAATACAAATTAATAATTCATTATTTTAAATATTTTTGCGAAAAACACACTGCAACACACGGCCAGTTGACGAAGTGAGATCCTCCCAAAAAATCATGTAAAGCTCTTTGAGAACCTTGACTCCTTTTAATATGGCTATATTATTAAAAGCTAAGAGTAACATGTATAACAATTAGTGAGCCATTATGTTTAGTAGCTAACTACGTTTTATAATCTTGTTTTAAAGATATAATCTTGTTTTAAAGATTTAGCCGTTATGTTTAGCAGCTGACTAAGTTCTGTAATATATTCATAAAGAATTAACTTATGTTTAGTAGCTAACTAAGTTTTAGAATCTAGTCTTAAAATAATTAACCGTTATGTTTAGTTGCTAACTAAATTCTGTAATCTAGTCTTAAAGAACCAGCCATTATATTTAGTAGCTAGTTAAGTTTTACAATCTAGTCCTAAAGAATAAACCATTAGGGTTAGTAGCTAACTAAGTTTTGTAATCTAGTCTTTAACAAGCAGCCACTATGCTAACTAAGTTTTATGATCTAGTCTTAAATAATTTACCGTTATGTTCATTAGCGAACTAAGTTTTGTAATCTAGTCCTAAAGAATTAACCGTTGTGTTCAGTAGCTAACTAAGTTTTGTAATCTAGTCTTTAACAAGCAGCCGCTATGTTCAGTAGCTAACTAAGTTGTACGATCTTGTCTTAAATCATTTACCGTTATGTTCAGTAGCTAACTAAGTTTTGTAATGTAGTCTTTAACAAGCAGCCGCTATGTTCAGTAGCTAACTAAGTTGTACGATCTTGTCTTAAATCATTTACCGTTATGTTCAGTAGCTAACTAAGTTTTGTAATGTAGTCTTTAACAAGCAGCCACTATGTTCAGTAGCTAACTAAGTTTTGTAATCTTTAACAAGAAGCTGTGTTCAGTAGCTAACTAAGTTTTGTAATGTAGTCTTTAACAAGCAGCCGCTATGTTCAGTAGCTAACTAAGTTTTGTAATGTAGTCTTTAACAAGCAGCCGCTATGTTCAGTAGCAACTAAGTTTTGTAATCTAGTCTTTAACAAGCAGCCGCTATGTTCAGTAGCTAACTAAGTTTTGTAATGTAGTCTTTAACAAGCAGCCGCTATGTTCAGTAGCTAACTAAGTTTTGTAATCTAGTCTTTAACAAGCAGCCGCTATGTTCAGTAGCTAACTAAGTTTTGTAATCTAGTCTTTAACAAGCAGCCGCTATGTTCAGCAGCTAACTAAGTTTTGTAATCTTTAACAAGCAGCCGCTATGTTCAGTAGCTAACTAAGTTTTGTAATCTAGTCTTTAACAAGCAGCCGCTATGTTCAGTAGCTAACTAAGTTTTGTAATCTAGTCTTTAACAAGCAGCCGCTATGTTCAGTAGCTAACTAAGTTTTGTAATCTAGTCTTTAACAAGCAGCCGCTATGTTCAGTAGCTAACTAAGTTTTGTAATCTAGTCTTTAACAAGCAGCCGCTATGTTCAGTAGCTAACTAAGTTTTGTAATCTAGTCTTTAACAAGCAGCCGCTATGTTCAGTAGCTAACTAAGTTTTGTAATCTAGTCTTTAACAAGCAGCCGCTATGTTCAGTAGCTAACTAAGTTTTGTAATCTAGTCTTTAACAAGCAGCCGCTATGTTCAGTAGCTAACTAAGTTTTGTAATCTAGTCTTTAACAAGCAGCCGCTATGTTCAGTAGCTAACTAAGTTTTGTAATCTAGTCTAACAAGCAGCCGCTATGTTCAGTAGCTAACTAAGTTTTGTAATCTAGTCTAACAAGCAGCCGCTATGTTCAGTAGCTAACTAAGTTTTGTAATCTAGTCTAACAAGCAGCCGCTATGTTCAGCAGCTAACTAAGTTGTACGATCTTGTCTTAAATCATTTACCGTTATGTTCAGTAGCTAACTAAGTTTTGTAATGTAGTCTTTAACAAGCAGCCGCTATGTTCAGTAGCTAACTAAGTTTTGTAATCTAGTCTTTAACAAGCAGCCACTATGTTCAGTAGCTAACTAAGTTTTGTAATCTTTAACAAGAAGCTGTGTTCAGTAGCTAACTAAGTTTTGTAATCTAGTCTTTAACAAGCAGCCGCTATGTTCAGTAGCTAACTAAGTTTTGTAATGTAGTCTTTAACAAGCAGCCGCTATGTTCAGTAGCAACTAAGTTTTGTAATC
>CM051009.1:22979676-23004676 GCA_027704905.1 Muraenolepis orangiensis
GGACATCGCCGTTGATGTCCCGGAGATCCAGTTCCGGTACCTGTCCCGCATCACCCGCCGGTGTCGCGTTACCCTGGTTCATACGAGCGCCCCGGGAATTCTGATTACGTGTCTGATACCCGTCGCCTGCCTACTACCCGTTCGGTGCTACGCACCTCGACCTCCCGGTACCCAGACTCCTCCCCCGTCCCGGACTACTCGTCGGTCTACTACCTGCCGGTACTCCGCGGATCGTCCTCCCCGTCTACCCTTGTGTGTTGTGTGTGCTTTTGGGAAAAAAGCCGTTGGCATCGCTCCACTGTGCCGTTGTCTGCGTTCGGGGTCCACCCCATCGTGACAGAAATGCCCTGATGACTTGTAGTTCTCTTGCCTACCTGTTAGATTACCTTGTTGTAATGTATTATATATTATGTTATTATATATGTGTATATATGGTATTATTATGGCTTGTTAGGAAGGAAATGCCCTGATGACTTCTGGTGGCCAGTAGTTCTCTTGCCTACCTGTTGTTGAATGACCTTGTTGTTAAGTCGCTTTGGAGCAAAAATCGTCTGCTACATGACTGTAATGTAACGTACCTACAGGTGGACGGCGGGGGGGGGGGAATCGAACACGCGGTACATTTCTCCAGCCCTCAACCACTGGGTCAAGAGGGACACATTTATTATATTTTACATTTTCACATTGCAGTCATTTAGCCAGTCGTCCTCGTCTTTTGTCCAAAGGCGACTTGCTAATACAGAGAGAGCGTTGACCAAAGGGAAGAGAAGAGGAGAGAAGTCAAAAGTTACACCTCACATGACGTCTGTTAGTAAAGAGTGATATTCACCAGACACCGACAACAACAACCAAAAGAAACGTCTGGTGCGTTCTCACCTAAATCACTTCGAGGTCATCGACTCTCTCTTTCTCTCGTTCTCTCGTTCTCTCCCCTTCTCTCCCCTTCTCTCTCTCTCTGTCTGTCTGTCTGTCTGTGAAAAGGTATATGCAAATCCTTTTTTATTTTATTTTTGTTGAATTCCCGGCGCCCTTTGATTTGGCGTCGGCGGGCTTTTTATTTTATTAATTAAAAGAACCCAGCGCTTTACAAAATCCCAAAAGAGGACAAAGAACTAGCCTATCTCTCTCTCTCGTTCTCTCCCATCTCTCTCTCTCTCTCTCTCTCGTTCTCTCTCTCTCTCTCTCTCTCTCTCTCGTTCTCTCCCATCTCTCTCTCTCTCTCGTTCTCTCTCTCCTCTCTCTCTCTCTCTCTCTCTCTCTCTCTTTCTCTCTCTCTCTCTCTCTCTCTCTCTCTCTCTCTCTCTCTCTCTCTCTCTCTGGGGAGTCGACTCCCTAATTTCAACACCAGACACAAAACAAGCAAGGACCGTTTCTCATGGGGGGGGGGGGGGGGAGGAGGGTGGGGTGGGGGGCACCCTAGCAAAAAGGTTGCGTCCGTCCCGTGACGCTGTCCCCATGACGGGCATCATTACCTCGGCCCCCCGGGGGGAGTGGGGGGGGGGGGGGGTTGGGGGGCAGGGGGTGAGACGGCGCCATCAAAAAAAATTTCTCCGCCCCCCGGTCTCCCCTCCTAACGAGCGCCCGGGTGAACCGACTCGGGTCTTAATGAGGTGACGGGGATGCGGCTTGCGTTCCGGGATCCGTCAGCGAGGTCCGCTCGTTTGGTGTGACACATGTACACGCACGCACACATACACGCACACACTCATAGACATACTCATACACACACGCACGCACACACACGCACACACCCATACACATACACACATATACACATATACACACACACATATACACACACGCACACACACATATACACGCCCACACTCATACACACACACACTCATACACATACACACATGCAGACACACACACACACACACACTTATACACACACACACTTATATACCCACACACACATACACATACGCACATACATACACGTGCACACACTCATACACATACACACATGCACACACATATATACACACACACACACACATATACACACACACACACACACTTATATATACACACACACACACACAAATAGCCGGGTCCGTCCCCAATGACCGTAGACGGTAGAACAAGTAAGATTCCGCCTTGTGTCTTATTGTGTCTTGTTGTTTCCTGGCACCTAACACACACACAGATAGTCAGTCACCATTGTTTGTTTCCACGTCTACATGCATGTGTTGTTTATGGTGGTGACGACACCTGCCTTCTCTCCAATTTCACATCAAAATGATTTGTGCCTCGAGTTGGGTCTCATCTCTGTGGCGTTCAATCTACTCCATCTCCATCTCCATCTCCATCCCCCGACTCCATCTCCATCTCCCGTCTCCATCTCCCGACTCCATCTCCATCTCCATCTCCATCTCCATCCCCCGACTCCATCTCCATCTCCGTCTCCATCTCCGTCTCCGTCTCCATCTCCATCTCCATCTCCATCTCCATCTCCCGACTCCATCTCCATCTCCCGACTCCATCTCCATCTCCCGACTCCATCTCCATCTCCATCTCCATCTCCCGACTCCATCTCCATCTCCCGACTCCATCTCCATCTCCATCTCCCGACTCCATCTCCATCTCCCGACTCCATCTCCATCTCCATCTCCCGACTCCATCTCCATCTCCCGACTCCATCTCCATCTCCCGACTCCATCTCCATCTCCATCTCCATCTCCCGACTCCATCTCCATCTCCATCTCCATCTCCCGACTCCATCTCCATCTCCCGACTCCATCTCCATCTCCATCTCCGTCTCCATCTCCATCTCCATCTCCCGACTCCATCTCCATCTCCATCTCCATCTCCATCTCCCGACTCCATCTGGGACGTTACGGTAAACACCTCCTCCAGTGGAACCCCCAGCAGACCCGGCTTGTTTGGACACGGAGCACCGGGAAGGATTCTGGATTCAGTAATAGAGACACAGTTGCTTGAGATGGGATAGGTCAGCCCTGCAAGGAAGGTCACGTACGGTTCAAGTCCCCCCCCCCCCCTGAAACACCTGGGTGCACTGCCGAGGTGCCCTTGTGCAAGGCTCAACCCAGACCCCCGGGTCTCTCTCATCAGAGCGACCTGATCTTTACCGTAATGTTTACCGACGAACACGTTTTATGCGCAGCTGTGATCTCGAGAACGCCCACACGCTTGTGTCACACCAGCTCTATTCTACGATGTAACGATCTTCATTTTATACGTTGGGAATTTCTACAATGGAAGTTTGTGGAACAATCGTAAAGTAGCGATGGAAGTTGGAAAGAATCTGAATTTCTGCAATGGAAGTTCGAACAATCGTAAAATGTCACTGGAAGTTAGGAAACAATCAGAGATGATACAAATTCATTTCTAACAATCCAAACATTTTAAATGGAAGTTTGGAACAATCCAAATTTCTAGAACGGAAGCTCTAGCGATCCTAAAATGTCGGTGGCAGTTTCGAAAACCATTCTGAACTTCTACGAATTCATTTCTAACAGTCCGCAATTTTCAAACGCTGGCCCGCCAGGCATCGTGTCCCCCCCTGTGGCCAAAAGGGTGTACTACAAGGCTCTGCCACCAGGCCCACCAGAGACTACAGGCAGACAACCCACAAAGTAAACACAGAGAGAGAGAGAGAGAGAGATTGTTTTTTTTTCGGGGCGAAGGATATTTATACGCCTCATTAAAAACATTGTCAACGTCCCCCGTACCCCCCCCCCCCCCCCCCCACCGCCGCCACCCTTAATGTCATCCTCCCCGGAATAATTATGATTTAATGTCGGACACCGTCGACGAGGTTAACGGAAGAAGAAGGAAAAAAGGGACGAGGGAGTTTTTTCGACCAAAAAAACGACAGAGTCGTTGGCCGCGGATGATCGAACGAGTCATTAAGGCGCTACGGCGGGCGGCGGCGGCGGCGGCAGGCGGCGTCGTTCACTTCAACATCCCGACGTCCGGACGTCTCAGACTGTTGAGAGCTGCTGTTCCTCCCCCCTCCTCACCCCCTCCCCCTCCTCCCCCTCCCGCCTCCCCCCTTCCCCCATCGTTATATCTTCTCGGGAACGCTGAGCTGTGAGCTGTCCAACAAAAAGGGGGGAATTTGATTCCCTCCGCTCAGTGACATATCGCTGAGGGGGCCTTGCGTGATGCCGGCTGGCCCTGATGTGTGGGACTTGTAACTTGCGCGTAAAAGTTGCGTCATGGCGGGTGGCGGCGGCGGCTGTCGTGACGGTCGGACACATTCGCGCCATCGGCAAAAAAAAAGAAAAAACCTCCAAGGATTTCCAGAACATTCATCACGGTTTGGACGGTCCCTCGACGGTGGTGGCGACTTGCGACATCATCATCGTCATCCTCATCATCGCTGTACCGGCGAGAGAGAGAAAGAAAATACCAAAAATAGCACACACCTGTCCGCAGCTCAGCCATCCTTTTACTTATCTCCTGGTCGGCTCGAGTCAGACCTAGCGAGATCTTTCGAACCCTGGATGTTTTGTAATTATTAAAATAACATTTTACAAAGTGTTACAAGGGTACATGCTAACGACCCAAAGCTAACAGTAAGCACCCTCTAACGGCATTATAAAGGGTATGTCGGAAGCCCACCGAACCAACATTCAAACGATTATACGCGCCGTTAATACACGTTATAGCGCTTATCACACGTTGTAGCGCTTATCACACGTTGTAGCGCTTATTGCATGTTATAGCGCTTATTGCTTGTTATAGCGCTTATCACACGTTGTAGCGCTTATCACACGTTATAGCGCTTATCACACGTTGTAGCGCTTATCACACGTTGTAGCGCTTATCACATGTTATAGCGCTTATCACACGTTGTAGCGCTTATCACACGTTGTAGCACTTATTGCATGTTATATCGCTTATCGCACGTTATAGCGCTTATTGCATGTTATAGTGCTTATCGCTCGTTATCGCGCTTATCACACATTATAGCGCTTATCGCACGTTATATCGCATATCACACGTTATAACGCTTATCACACGTTATAGTGCTTATCACACGTTATAGCGCTTATCACACAGTATAGCGCTTATCACAACATGTTATAGCGCTTATCACAACACGTTATAGCGCTTATCACAACACGTTATATCGCTTATCACACGTTATAGCGCTTATCACACGTTATAGCGCTTATCGCAGGTTGTAGCGCTCATCACACGTTGTAGCGCTTATCACACGTTGTAGCACTTATCACACGTTATAGTGCTTATCACATGTTGTACCACTTATCACACGTTATAGCGCTTATCACACGTTATAGCTCTCATCACACGTTGTAGCGCTCATCACACGTTGTAGCGCTTATCACACGTTGTAGCGCTTATCACACGTTATAGCGCTTATCACACGTTATAGCGCTCATCACACGTTGTAGCGCTCATCACACGTTGTAGCGCTCATCACACGTTGTAGCGCTCATCACACGTTGTAGCGCTCATCACACGTTGTAGCGCTCATCACACGTTGTAGCGCTCATCACACGTTGTAGCGCTCATCACACGTTATAGCGCTTATCACACGTTGTAGCGCTCATCACACGTTGTAGCGCTCATCACACGTTATAGCGCTTATCACACGTTGTAGCGCTTATCACCAGTATATATGTTGACATCGCTAACCTTCAGGTTAGCGTCGTCAACGTGTGATAAGCGCTACAACGTGTGCTCAACGAGAGCCGAGTCATTGCACTAGCAGATCCCAGTAGCCTGGAAGAAAGTGGCTGGAGGAGCTGCAGACATCTTGATCAAGGTAGGGATGTAGACATCGTGGGTGGGAAGGGGAATCAAACCCAGAACCTCTCGGCTGGCACTCAGACGCCCTGTGTGTGTGTGTGTGTGTGTGTGTGTGTGTGTGTGTGTGTGTGTGTGTGTGTGTGTGTGTGTGTGTGTGTGTGTGTGTGTGTGTGTGTGTGTGTGTGTGTGTGTGTGTGTGTGTGTGTGTGTAAGGTGTGTGCGCTTCCTTTGAATGAAGCGGCATGATTGGGAGAATGTAAAAGTGGTGTGTGTGTGTGTGTGGTGGGAAGTGTGCTTTATTCAGTGTTGCCCGCCTGTGTGGCTCTTTTGCTAGTGTGTGTGTGTGTGTGTGTGTGTGTGCCGGTGTGTGTGTTCATGTTCGTGTGCATGTGTGTGTGTGTGTGTGTGTGTGTGTGTGTGTGTGTGTGTGTGTGTGTGTGTGTGTGTGTGTGTGTGTGTGTGTGTGTGTGTGTGTGTGTGTGTGTGTGTGTGTGTGTGTGTGCTTCCTTTGAATGAAGCGCCGTGATTGGAAGAAAGAAAAAAGGTCTCAAACCGTTCATGGCTTTGATTCCTCCGCTGCTGGGCCAGTGTGTGTGTGTGTGTGTGTGTGTGTGTGTGTGTGTGTGTGTGTGTGTGTGTGTGTGTGTGTGTGTGTGTGTGTGTGTGTGTGTGTGTGTGTGTGTGTGTGTGTGTGTGTGTGTGTGTGTGTGTGTGTGTGTGTGTGTGTGTGTGTGTGTGTGTGTGTGTGTGTGTGGTCGGTCTCCACGGACCGGACCCCCGCAGTCCTTCAGCCGCCTCAAACCGACCGACTTATTTACTTTGATCTCGCGGACCCCCTCCTCCTCCTCCCCTCCTCCTCTTCCCCTCCTCCTCTTCCCCCTCCTCCTCCCCTCCTCCTCTTCCCCTCCTCCCCCTCCTCCTCCTCCTCCCCTCCTCCTCTTCCCCCTCCTCCTCCTCCTCCCCCTCCTCCTCCTCCTCCCCCTCCCCTCCTCCTCCTCCTCCTCCTCAAATAGGCCACCGGTGGACCGTAATTAGCTCAGTTCACACGTCGAGGGGCCAACGTGAATTATTGATGCTCAGAGATGGCTGCGCGTGAGGTTATTTTGATTTATATACATATATATATATATATATATAAATATATTTTTAAATATATATTTATATATCCTTCTCCTTCCTCCTCCTCCTCTTCCTCTCTTCCTCATCCCTCTCTTCTTCCTCCTCCCCCCTCTCCTCCTCCCTCTCTCCCCTACTGCTCTTCCCTTTCCTCCTTCTCCCTTTCCTCCTCCTCCCTCTCCACTTCTTCCTCCTCCCTCTCCTCCTCTTACTCCCTTTCCTCCTCCTCCCTCTCTGTCTCCTCCCTCTCTTCTGTCTCCTTCTTCTCTTCCTACCCCTCCTCCTCATCCTCCTACCTCTCATCCTCCTCCTCCTCTTCCTCATCCTCCTACCTCTCATCCTCCTCCTCCTCCTCCTCCTCTTCCTCCTTCTATTCCCATTACCCCCTCCTCCTCCCTCTTCTCCTCTTCCTCCTGCTTCTCCCTCTTCTCCTCCTCCTCCCTCACCTCCTCCTTCTTCCTCTCCCCCTTCCTCTCCTCCTCCCCCCCTCCTCTTCCTTCTCTCTCTCCTCCTCTTCCCTCTCCTCCTTCCTCTCCTTCTCTCTCTTCTTCCTCCCGCTTCTCCCTCTCCTCTTCTTCCCTCTTCTCCTCCTCCTCCCTCTCCTCCTCCTCTTCCTCCTCCTACTTCTTCTTCCTCTCCTCCTCCTCCTCCTCCTTCTCCTCCTTCCTCTCCTCTTCTTCTCTTCCTCCCTCTATATATATATATATATATATATATATATATATATATATATATATATATATTATTTCCCCCCCCCCCCTCTAAATTATGTATTTATTCATTTATTTATATCTTAAAAGACACAGTTGGACCTCAGTGGTCCACCAGATCTTCTTTTGGTCCACAAAATCACGATCTACACAGCAACCAAGTCCACTTGATACTCTATACTTTAAAGTTGGTGTGGTAAAGTAGGTCTACTTTACCACACCTAGATTCAACCTTCAGGTCTAGATCCAAAAACCCAAATCCAAACCCGATTCACAGGGTTGTACTGCGGTGTGTCCTCTTCCCATCTCACCACCAACCATGTGTCTCATTGTCTCATGAATCGCTTCACTGAGGCAGAAATACTGGTTAATAACGGTTAGGGGGGGGGGGGGGGGGGGGTCACTAACTAACCACGACTATGGGATGTTTCTCCAGGACCAGAACAGTGAACATGGCAAGCAAACAAACAACCGTGTTGGGTGACCAGAGACCTTGCCTCCTCATTTGAAGTGTTGCCATCTGGGCGACACAAAAGCCGCCCTCTATTCACTAAGAACCGATCAGAGTTATATAGTTTAGTATAGTATAATATAGCTACTCTCTATTCACTAAGAACAGATCAGAGTTATATAGTTTAGTATAGTATAATATAGCTACCCTCTATTCACTAAGAACAGATCAGAGTTATATAGTTTAGTATAGTATAGCTACTCTCTATTCACTAAGAACAGATCAGAGTTATATAGTTTAGTATAGTATAATATAGCTACTCTCTATTCACTAAGAACAGATCAGAGTTATATAGTTTAGTATAGTATAATATAGCTACTCTCTATTCACTAAGAACAGATCAGAGTTATATAGTTTAGTATAGTATAATATAGCTACCCTCTATTCACTAAGAACAGATCAGAGTTATATAGTTTAGTATAGTATAATATAGCTACTCTCTATTCACTAAGAGCAGATCAAAGTGATATAGTTTAGTATAGTATAATATAGCTACTCTCTATTCACTAAGAACAGATCAGAGTTATATAGTAAAGTGTATAGCCACCCTCTATTCACTAACAGATTAAATGAATGTACCGGAAGTATGTAGAACGAAGCATGTAGTTATGTGTATACAGTACTTTGTACTGTGATGATGTATGTAATATCACGATATATAAATACACTAACGATATGCTATTGCTGTCTACACACTCCATGACACTCCCTTCTGTGGCCTTTGGATGAACCCGACCACAAGGACTCACGGTGAGACTGGAGGACGATATATATATATCCCTTAAGTCTATAGCCCTTGAGTCTATGTCGTATTTTATTATTTTTCTTATCTTTTTTCCTCTTGTGGGGCTAATCCGTGCTTATATATCGACTGCCACTTCAGCCTACTTGAAATATCAAGTAGTTAAATATCAAGTTTAACAAGCGTTATGTATAAATACAATGGCGCCACCTAGTGGCCATTTAAATCGTTTTTTAATTTTTAACTGGTCATTTTTCTCATTTATGGTCAACGTTGAAGAGTTGAAATGCATTATGCATCCTCCACGACCATTGACACCTAAACCTTTAAACCTAAACTTGGGTCACGCAGAACATTAATGTTTGAAAGTGACATAAATATTATAATATTCTAAATATTATATTATATTTACATTCTATTCCATGCGTTGTATAATAATTTACAAATACAAATCAGATGACCCAATTCAAAGCAGACCACATTAGTATATATTTAATCTCATTATGTCAATTTTGTAACCAGTTTATTTTGTTTAGTCTAGTTTTCTTTTTTACAGAATTTTTATTTTATATTTTACTTGTCTTGAAGATTGCTAGACAATTTCTTAATTGTCATCGTTGACAATTAAGGTCATTCTGATTCCGATATGTGTCAGTCTATCTACAGAAGGTCCAGCTGTGACAGACACCGTTCGCCACTGCTATATACTATCCATTACATTTTTTATTTTTAACATCCATCAGTATACCTTACCATATGCACGCACTAGTATGCTCTGTTTCACACTCAACCTGACTCCAATAAAACCCACAATGTGATACGATATGTCATACTTAACCCATTGTCTTTCTCCTTACCTTACCTTACCTTAGCGGGAATCGAACACAGGTCTCAAGAACTGCAGCTCTCACAACGAACGTCAACGAGGTGAAGACATGCTCTGAGTTTAGGACATTACAATTCACGTGATATAGTTTTACCAAAAATAAGTTGGGTTTCCAAGAAGAGCTTGTTATTAGTGGGACTTGAACCGACATCTCCAAATCCATTGCGCAATTGATCTGTCAACAGCACCACATGAGACGAGTGCTTTGATTTCATTTGGTTTGGTTTGGTTTGGTCTGGTTTGGTCTGAGGTATTAATTGACGTAACAATTAACAGGACAGTGTTAAGTTTCTAAAATCACATTTCCATGGAGAACGCGCTCCACTAATTGAACCCATGGCTCCAGAGCAGTTAACCAACAGCTCAATGGAAGGAACCATCCAGGTCCATTATGAACTCAGGTGAAGTCACAGCAGGCGTCTCTGTGGTACAATGGGGGTGATCGCCGCTGCGTGATAGCGCTGGAGACCTGGGTTCAACTTCTGCTGAATGTTCTCTCCTTGCACTTAATATAATAAGCATTTAATATAATCTCAATGTTTTGAAAATGATCAATGTCATGTGAATTGCAATGTCAATTATAAAGGCTAGAGCGGTTCAGAGTTGGCGCCACGGTGGCGCAGTGGAGAGCGGCACCGCTCTCTGCCCTGGAGATCCCCAACGCTCTCTGCCCTGGAGATCCCCAACGCTCTCTGCCCTGGAGATCCCATTAGGTGTTGGTGTGGATATGTCTGGCGGAGTGAGTATGAATGGCTGTGTCGGTGGTGTGGTTTCCCCATTGTGTGTCGGTGGTGTGGTTTCCCCATTGTGTGTTAGTGGGCCCCATATAACCCAAATTGTGATACTGTGTATACTTCATGACTACTGTCATACTTACCTTACTGAGCTGACGGTTGGTAACCTGCAGCTCTCACAACGACGCGCTCTGAGTTAATGACATCACAATTCACGGGTTGAGTTTCCAAGGAGAGCGTTGTGTATGTGACTTGAACCAACATCTCCAAAGCAGTTTAACCGATTTATCTGACAACAGCAGCACAGAGACAAGTGCTGTGTCTGTTGGATCGGAGGGATTCATTGACTAATAATGACAATTAACAGGACATTGTTATGTTTGTGATATCACATTTCTGTAGAGAACGTGCTCCACAAATACAACCGCATTATTTGGGAATCGAACACATGTCCCCTGAACGGCTAACCATTAGCTCTCACAAATGCGCCAACGAGACGTTAATAATAATAATAAAGGTCAGAGTTTATGACATTACAATTGACGGCAGTTTCCAAAATGTCCTAGGTCTCATGGAGAACGTTATTATAGCGTTCAATTGTGCTGGTTGCACATGGCTTATCGCATCGGCGCTAAAGACCCGCGGTTCAAGTTCTGCTGAATGTTCTCTCCTTGGGAACCTAATGGAATCTCGAAGTTTTGCTAAATGAACAATGTCGTGTGAATTGCAAATTGTCAATTATAAACTGTGAGTGGCTCAGTTTCATCGCCATGGTGGGGCAGTGGAGAGCTACAACACACACGGTGATAGCTGTCTTCAGCACCACAACTCACTATGATTTGGTCGGGGGTATTCATTGATATTACAATCCATCCATCCATCAATCCATCCATGGAGCCCCTCACCTGTTCTGAGACACTTAGACTCAAACACCCACTTACGAAGTTACGATCCACAGGTCTACAAGCACTGATACCTGGGGGGGGATCAAGACTGTGTTCATTACACACAAATGTGTAATGACCACTTGGTCTTTCCACAAAGTGTGCTCAATTTGCGGTATTTGCATACTCGCTATTAACCCATATTTATCTTAAAATGTATAATTGATTTAGTTTTCAAAGTTATAGCTGGTTAGAATTTGGTTATGAAACTCATTTAATGCTATTCAGATTCAGATTCAGATTCAGATTACTTTATTAATCCCGAGGGAAATTAAGGTGCAACAGTTGACACAGGGGGAATAAATGCACACACAAAATACTAATACCTAAGCTAAAAAACAAAAACAACAACTAACTAAATAAAACTAGTATAAACAAAAATATAGTTAAAATAATTCTAAATGAAATCTAAATGTATTGATAGATCAAGATAAATGTACAGTATTATTACAGTAATACGTAGGTATATACAATACACAACAATACGTATAGTGCAAATTGGCAGTAATAATATATTAATAAATAACTAATAAATAACTGAAAATTGGGCAAATGCTATTCATTGTATAGAACTGTAGACCTAGTAGACTGTATACTACACCAAAAGCAAAAGCTATTTTCTTCATGTCATCCGCTGTTACTAGAAGTAGTATTTAACATACGTTCTATTGCCTTGTCTGTTCATCTTCAGGGAGAGAAG
Source organism: Muraenolepis orangiensis (assembly GCA_027704905.1). Taxonomy (NCBI): domain Eukaryota; kingdom Metazoa; phylum Chordata; class Actinopteri; order Gadiformes; family Muraenolepididae; genus Muraenolepis; species Muraenolepis orangiensis. The sequence goes on from CM051009.1 coordinate 22,991,768, forward strand.
AGGGAGAGACAAGAGGATCTAAAGAGCAGTTGGAGTGTGCCGGGAATGTTTTGCAGTTCATAAATTCAATCTATTTAGATTATTTCTAATTAGTTACTAGTTAATAAAGCACATCAAACCTTAAGTATGAATCAAAATGTTTTCTTGAATGTTTTAAGTTATGGTTTGCAATCTCTGGCGCCCCGCCCCTCGGGCCTTCTGGCAGGAGCGGACTGAGGCAAATTCTGGCAAATTTGACAAAAAAGGTATGCATTTTAACGTCATATTGGACCATATCTCCTATCCTACAAATCAAATGAGTATAGTGTATGTGTCACATACAAGCCCAGTGGCTATATGCATCTGTGAATTTATCAGATGTTAACAGATCATTGATGCAAGACAATTTGGAGCCACCAATTCGAAGATACAAGATTCTAGATTTGTACACGCCTTTCCCTCCCACAGTTCTCGTTTCTAAAACACAATACTATAAAAAATACTATACACAATAAAAATGACAATAAAAAGAACAATAAAGTGACTGATGGATGATATGTTCATTTGTTGATTTGTGCATAAAGCATATAAAAGCATTTTAAAGTGCCACTAGTGCAGCAGCGGTATCAATGCAGTGCGGAACAGTGCAGTAACTGTAATGAGTCCAGAAAGTTCAGCAAAAGTATGATAGTGTGATGTAATATGGATGACAATGTTATGAAAGTGGCAGCACTCCTAGTAGGAGCACTGCCTGTGGATGAACACTATCCTTGAACCTGGTAGTCCTTGCTGTACGGATGCTGCAGAACCGACGACCGGGCGGTAAGGGGGAAGAAGAGATGGTGCCCAGGGTGGTTGTGGTCCTTTATGATGGACATGGCCTTCTTCCGACATCTAGTCCTACAGATCTCCTCAATGCGTCCTCACGACCCTCTGGATGGCTTTCTCGTCCCGTGCAGTGGTGTTGCCGTACCACACAGTGAAGTGATGCCACCCGTCACGACGCTCTCTACGGTGCCACGGTAGAAGTTCACTAACCACCGTTTGCCTATATCCCGCTTTTCCTGAGGCACCGCAGAGCATAGAGGCGCTGGTGTGTCTTCTTCAGCATGACCTCCGTGTTGCGGGTCCACGCCAGGTCGTCTGAGATCTGTAGTCCTAGTAAACGGAAGCAGCTGACGATTTCAAACGGTGTCCCGTCCAGGCTGATGGTGGAGTGGGTGCCCCGCTGGCTCCTGAAGTCCACGGTGAATGACGAATGATTTACTCTCACTCACTTTAAAGTTGTTCACTCTTTCACTTTAGAGTTCTTAGCAATCTCTATCTTCAGGCTTTTAGTCCAAATGGCCATGCTGTTCCTTTCATCCCAGCTCTTTACAGAGGTCTCCATGTACCAAGGGGTTTTCTAGTGGAGCCTGTAGTCATATTTAATGATCTATTAAACATGAAGCACGTTGTACCTCTTCTTCACCGACCAGAGCCCATTAACCTTTTTCATCGTCAAGAGTTAATATTGAATAAGTTACTTATATTACCAGACTAAACTGTACACGTCAACACCGTGTGATGAATGTGTAGTTGTATTTGGTGTGTCGGGATAACGTTGACAAGAAATATGAATGTAACATGTCACTGTCTGTTAAGATTTAAGATTTTTAGGATGAACAGGACAGTTTCAAAATTCACACAATGTTGTTTTGTGCCTATGTACCAACAACAGTTCGGAGTGTATTCAGCCTTCTTAGACACCCTGGATGGAGTCCTGCATGTTATCGTGTCATCTGACACAGATCTGAGGCCACACATGTCTAGGACACACTGGTGAAGAGAGGGGCAGAGCGGTCAACTGATCACCACCTGGTGGTGAGTTGAGTTGGGTCTGATGACGAGGGAAGCCTCTGGACAGACCTGGTAAGACCAAAGAGTGTAGTGCGGGTGACCTGGAAACGCCAGGTCATATAAAACCACCCCACCTTGTGGTCACAACGCTGTGAGCCGTCTAGGCAAACTGCTGCAGTTTGATTTTAATGCCGATAGCCAGCACCACTGTACTCCCCATGGCCGGTCCGCCCCTGGCCTGTGGTGGTAGCGTCGACATGATAGAGACCTTCCTTTGCGGGTTTGAAGTCAATGTCACTGTGCTTTCTGACTTGGGAAGTGTTTCCGACTTGTGGGTGTGTCTGAGCTTCGTTTACGAGGCTACCAAAACCGCTTCACGTACATACGACCAATGTTCGGATCAGACGGATACAGAGAGAAGAAAATGAGGACCAGTAAATAGCACTGTTGTGTAAAAATCACCTTTATTTGGGCTCCCAATACACAAATCAAGGATATGTTTTTACCAATACAGAGTCTGCATTAAACTTCAAAATACACTGGATGGAAGGAATCTTGGGGACCGAATGCGACAAGCTAACAGTTATTAACTCGGTACTACAGTCCTATGTACACTCTTGTTTTTAAAGAATGCCTCTTTGCGTTTCGGCTGGTTAATAAGACATTTATCATACGATTGACAAAAGTACAACCACAAGGCCTGGTTTTTTTTCGTACATTTTTAAGCCACGGTTCCGTTTAGATGCGTCGTCACAGCAGAAAAGACGTCAAACTCCATATTGTGTGGCTCGGTCGGGGCCCACCGAGAAGGAAGACTTGGGGGTCACAGGGGGGGGGGGACCCCATCTTGTCGTGAACCCTTTTCATAAGCCGGGGGGGGGGTTCATTCATTTTTTTGTGTGTGTGTGTCTGTTAAAATGGTTGGCGTGCGTACGGGCTCCCAGAAGAAGAGCAAAGCCGCGCGTCGGACCCATTTCCGAACTCGTGTCGTCGAGTTAAAAACAAATAAAAACGGGAAAAACTAAAAAGATACATCTCCACTTAAAAAAAAAAAAAGGTACTTGAACCGAGACAGAGAGGAAGATTCTTATATTATTATAAAAAAAAAAAAAAACGTTTTTCCAAGACCTGAGTTTTTTTTTCTTTTTAAAATGGAATAAAATGTCTAAACATACAAAAATGTACATACGTTAATGTCAATGGCGGAACGGTCAAAACATGGCTGCCAAACAACACACCTTGCTCCGTCTTCCCTTTTGTGATTGAAAAACATGCTCATCGTTTCAAAACATAAATAAAGACGGCTCGCCGATAAAAATTCATAATTCAAGGTTTTATCGTTTTACACCCGATCACAGAACGCCCCCCAAAAAAAAATATAGAAGACGAAAGACGAGAAAAAAAAAAAAAAAAAAGAGAAGTTAAGTTAAAAACAAAATTGTTGCAAGCTAGTAGTACACCGCTCAATGCATATATATTTTGTACACTTTTTCGTGACTGCCTTTTTTTTTTTTTTTTAATTTTTTTTTTAACGAGGTTTATCTTTTTACGAGTGTGCAGACGAGGACTTTTGAGGATGATACGGAAATACCCATAACTTGAAAAAAAAAAAAATGAAGAAATAAATTCATTCTTTCATTTTTCTTCTTCTTTAAAATTCTATTAAAAGCATGTATGTGTATGTATGTACGTATGTATATGTATGTGTGTAATACCTATTCTTTTTTTTTTTCGTCAGTTGAAATCTAGACGACATTCTGGAACGTTCTGGCCTCCACCCCCCCTCCCGTAAAGGGAGAGGGGGTGCTTCATAAGTTCATCCCCTGGGCACTTAGTAAGGAGTCCAGCATGTCGAACGTGTCTTTGTAGTCCGTGTGCTGGCCGTTGGCGTTCAGCACGCCGTTGGTGCCGTCGTGGCCCGGCCGCTCCGCGGGCCTTGGCCCGCCGTCCGACGGGTAGTGGGCGGCGCCCGAGGACCCACCCTTCGAGCTGCGGCTGCCCTTGCTGCTCGAGTGGTGGTGGTGATGGTGGTGGTTGTTGTTGTTGTTGTTGTTAGTGTGGGCGTCCGGGTGCGCCCGCTTCCGGGACGAGCCGGAGGAGCCGCCGTCGTGCCCGCCGCCGGGAACTCTGATGGGTAAGGCGGGGGCGGTGCCGCCGTCAGCGGCGCCGCCCCGCCCCCCGCCCCCCAGGGAATAGGCGTGGGAGTGCGAGCCGTGCTTGGGGTGGCGGTGGCCAGAGTGGTCCTTGTGCTTGTCCTTGGCGGGTGCGGCGGCGGCGGTGCTGCCGACGACTGCGGTGGCGGCGCCGCCCTGCTCCGAGACGACGTGGCGCTCGGAGGACACCTTGATGCGCATCTTAAGCTCGTCGCCGCTGCCGCCGCCCACGCCGTTCTCCGCAAACGCGGAAGACGGCGGGTGAGGGGGAGGATGCGGCGGTGGCGGCACGGGGGCTAGGCGGGACTTCTTGGAGCTGGACTTCTCCCGCCGGCCCTCGCCCGCCTGCGCCGAGCCCTGCTGCTGAGAGCGTTTTTTGTGGTGATGGGAGGAGGAGGATGAGGAGAGGGTGGGGGGCTGGAGGTACAGGTCCCCGCCCGGGTCGTCCGCGCGGCCGTTCTGCATGGCCAGCTCTGCGGCGGCGTGCTTCTCGCGGTACTTGTCCAGAGTCAGGACCTTCTGGGGGCGGGCGAAAGGCGGCGGGTTGGGGGCCAGCGGCTGGTTCTTCCCCCCGGTGGTGGAGGAGCTTCCGGCCGCCGCCTTGTGCTCTTGCTTGTAGTCCAAGTGGGGGGTCGTCTGCGAGGGGAAAGGCTCGTAGCCGCAGGCCTTGGGCGGGTCGTCCAGGGGCTGGTAGGGTCCGAAGGGGCCCCCCATGGGGTCCAGGGAGGGCATGTCGCCGGGGTCCGAGGACGAGGCGGAGGGGAAGAAGGAGCCGGTGACCGCCGACAGGTTGTCCAGCGAGGACGTCCCCAGGAAGGCACTCTCCACGGCACCGCCCTCAGTCTTTGGCTTCTTGGCAGCTTGGGTGGCCTGAGAGAGTAGAGAAACAGTCAACTCTGGCACCTCCACTACTAGCTTGGTTTAGCTTCCATTGAAAATGCTACTAGCCTAGTTTAGCTTCCCAACTACTACCCTGGTTTTCGCTTCCATTGAATATGCTACTAGCCTGGCTTCCCACCACTAGCCTGGTTTAGCTACCCACTACAAGCCTAGTTAAGCTTCCATTCCAAAATGCTACTAGCCTGGTTTAGCTTCCCACTACTATCCTGGTTTAGCTTCCATTCAAAATGCTACTAGCCTGGTTTAGCTTCCCACTACTAGGTTTGTTTAGCATCCCTCAACTAGCATAGGTTAAGTTTCCATTCAAAACACTAGCCTTGTTTACTTGCCATCCGCTCGCTACGAGCCTGATTTAGCTTCCCACTACTAGCCTTGCTCAGCTTCCCTCTACCAGCATAGGTCATCTTCCATTCAAAAGGTTAGCCTCGTTTGACCGCCATCCGCCCACTACTAACTAGCCCGGTTTAGCTTCCAATGCTACGTCACGACTTACCCTCCAGTTCCGTATTCTCTTCAGTCTGCTGGGAGTCTTCTCCAAGATCTGGAGGAACTCATGGGTCAGCTCTGAAAAAGAGAGAACATGCCGTTAGATGTCGTTACCATGGTAGCCAATTGAAGTAAACTCCTCAATTGGCCAAATAAAAATTAAAAAAGGGACTTAAGTAGCTTGTTTTGGTGGAACGAGCAAAAACAAGCGAAGATGTCCACTATAGCCCGTGGGGAATACTCGTACGACAAAAACAAGCTACTTAAGTCTCTTTTGTTTTTTCAACTATCGATTAGGTATCTTAATATATACGGTTGGATACTATCGTATCCCGTACTATCGTGTCACATTATTCATATTTCACCAAAATGAAGCTCAAAGTGGAGTTAAGAATCCTACTTTACACAACGCCGATTCCCCAATTCCAGAGGCCGACTTGTACATCTTAAAAGACACTTAATGCACATTCAACCCCCAAAGCAACCACTGGAACTACTCCTGACACCCTGACACCACTACAGGCTGCGAGCGACCTCCCCCGCTGCCAGATACACGTCCACAGTCTCTCAACACCACAGCCAACGAACACTCAGAGTGTGCGCTGAACACCGCATTCCTGCTCCATGGAGGAGGAACACAAGTTGACCGGGAGCGTGACGCCACCATAAAGCTAACAAACACGGACGTTGACCTGGCAACACCTTTTCCGCTTCGTCGTCGGAATTTCCCTTCCTGTAAATAATGGCGTCGCCGTATCGAGTCTTATCTTTAAAGGGCGCTTGGCATGCCGACCAACACCCTGCCAAAGTGCATCTTCTTCCCACACACCCAACACCAAGACGACGGAACATTGGCCAACAGCGACTCAACAAAGTACATGCGACAAACGGCGGCGAGTTATTGGCTTTTGTCGGGCACACCGTTCCACCGAGGTCAGGAGGGTGGAGGAATAAAAAGGGTGGTGGGGTGTAGATACAGGGATGAAGGCGTATGAAGCGGTTCAAAGAGAGGCAGGTCTCACCATCCAGCAGCTGCAGCGTCACGGTGCGGTCCAGGTACTCCCACCAGTGCTTGCCGTCCATGGACACGGGGATCTCCCAGTTGGACCACTTGCAAGCCAGGTGTATGCACACGCACGCAATGACCGTGGGCTTGTGCTGCAGGCAGAAGGTGGTAAGGTGCAGGCTGTAGGAGGGGGAGGAAGGTGGGGACACGGCCAGAGAGGAGAGAGACAAAGAGGGAACGGGTGGGTGGTGGTTAGACGAGAGGCTACAGGTGGGTGGAGGGTGAGTCGCTCACGCTACGGGATGACACAAATATGTCAAATCAAGCGTACGCTTCAGATAGCCCCGAAGGCTGTATTTTGATTTTCCCCAAGCGATTTCATACAATTGTGTGCTGAAAAATGACACTAACTAACATCAAGTTTGGTTAAATATGAATCTGCCGACCTTGATAAAGGACTTTGAGATTAGTCATGAAGATTACGGCAGTAAATGGGAAATACTTTGCGCATACGACACACCAGCCTTACCTTACGGACCGGGTACATGTGTGAAACACACTTAACATTTACGAGTCTGAGGTTTGTGTAATTATAAACTCGCCCATGGCACACATGAGCGATGTAGCAAACCTAGCAAAATACAAACCAATGGTGGCTTTCTCAGTTTTTTGGGATGATTTGAAGGAACAATTTCATGGGCAATTACAAAAACCTGTCGTGTGTGTGCGCGCTTGTGTATGTGTGCCTATTTAGGACAACCAAATATAATTAACTCAATCTTCGTTTCATGTACATTTGTCACTTACGGAATCAAAAAGTGTTTCTCAACCCCGTTTGAATTAGTCGTTTTTCCATTTTACGGTTACATCGCCCAAAGATCATTCCAACATCTACAAGGATACCTTTAGGCAGTTGAATGTCAACTTTTACAAATTGTCTTCACGTTACCTCATTCTGAGCTATAGAATATGACTTTTTTTTTATATATAAAATATTCAATACAAATAACTCTTTTTGCAGTCGATTACGATAGGAAAAACCAGAGCCTTGTGACGTCGGGATTGAGAAACCCTTGAGTGGTTCAACGGTACAGTCGATTAGGTTGTGTTACGTGAGTCAAGTCGCAATCCACCCCAAACTACACCGAAAACCAGCGCAGGGACCGACAACGGCCCAATGTGAAACGAGGCTTTGGGACGAGGTCGAGTGACCGTTAAAAAAAGGATGCCGTTACAGCTCATCCCAAAGTTCATGTGTTCGTGCCAATATTCCGGGGGGAAAAAATAAACCAAAAAATGGCCAAACAGGATAGGCGAGACCAATTTCAAATATCTAAATACCATCAATTCCACACCGACAAAGAAATTAAAACGATGTGCAACATCTGCCTCTCCCATCTTCTTGATCGTCCTTCTAGTTTGGTGTCCCAATAGAAGTAATATATAAAATATACAGCAGTGTAAACATATATATATATATATATATATAAATATTATAGCAGAAAAGGTGTGGTCTAATTTGCAGTATAGTTTGGGGATTCATATTTCGCTCTAGAAAGTTAAAGTCAAAAATTTATTATCATTATTTAGGTTTTTTTGTTTTTTTTTTTAAATACACGGCGCTTTACTCATACTTACCAGGGGGGGATCTCTAAGTTTACATCTTTTCAATCTTTAGTGGCAATCTATGTTCAGGCTACCAATGTGTTTTTTTTTGTTTTTTTGCTTTAGACATGGAGACCACGGGGGGGTGGGGGGGGTACAGAGCACCACTACACTCCACAATGTGCATTCAACCCCTATGTGCCAACACAGGTGCCCCTGTACAATACACCGCACACAGCGGCCTTGGCCCCGGTACTCCCACACCCCGGCCCGCCCCCCAGCAGCAGCACCCCACCGCCCCAGGAGGGGGGGAGGGAGAGCGTAGAGGGGGGGCAGGGCAGGTTTCCCGAGGCCCGGCCGCTTCCGGGGCGTTGGACACAGGGAGGGGGACCGTGCATTACAGGAAGCCAGTGTGCCATCACAGTGCAATAAGGGGACAGGATAACAACCTGTTGGTAGCCATGAAATAGGAAGTCTGAGCCAAATCCTTGCTCGCTGTGGAGAGGATCAGAAGGAGAGGAGGTCAGAGACGTCGAGACAACAATACAGCATTGTACATGAACAATATGTTGTGTTAACGTTATGCAGTTTAACTTAAACAGATGGCTGTTAAACCCAATATAGCAATGACACATGGTTGTTCGGTCGAAGAGTTCACTTATGGCGCGCTGATTACAAAATAAAGAAAGAGGCTGGTTGATTCTACAAAAATTCAGGAATGCCCTTTCTTAACTTCCAAACAACCTCCACGTCTCTTCCCACCCCAAGAGAGCGATACAGAAGGAATACAGCCAACATGCTAAACATATTTTAGCTGACACACAATGCACGCAGAAATGAACTCTTCGCCGGAAACAATATGGTGACAATGTGAGAAAGCGTCTTGAGAGAGAAGGAAGTGTGTACCTCGCACTAGCTGGGAACACCTCACAACATCAGTGTGTGGATGCTCAACTGTTATTTCAAAACCTGGAAAGATTCAACGAAGCCGTTTCAGCCATTTTGCGTGCGTAACCCGCCCACGTACTTTGAGTACACGGCAGAGGTGAGAGGTGGAATCAAATACACACACATGACACTGGTAGCTCAGGTACACCCTAACTTCCCACAGGTCGGGGAGAAAGCTGCGACAGCCCCCGTCGTTATCCTCCAATCGAGTGTGTTCACATGCGACGCCGGTCACCGGATAGGCCCTGGGTCATTTGGGTACAGCTTGTGATACATATGGCACTGTATGACATTCTGGTTCCTTTTAAGACCCGGCTCACGCTCGCACGTGTCGGTAAACAAATTCAAATCAAATGCTTGCCCCACTACCTCGTAAAACTGTTGTGGGTTTAAGTCTGCCGCTGGTTAAAAAATGGATGTTAGTAAGATGCTGTTTCTGCTCATTGTGTCGCCTGTGTTTTTAATCTCAACTCCCCCCTCAGGGGTGGATGTTTGGGGGGGGGGGGGGGGGAGAAACGGTAGCAGATCGGTCTGGTTTAGCCAGAATAATTCAAGCACTGTAGGTGGGATTTTCGTAGACCACTTTGACCATCTGTTTCGGGTACAGACGGTGGGGTAAATCGGCGACGCATGTAAACACACACAACGATGGCGAGGCGACTGCTCCTTTCTAAAAACAATAACATTATTATTGAACCTTTTTCAAATGGAAAATAAAAATAAAATGTATTTCACATATAGCTGCACTGCATATCTGGAGGATAACTTGATACTGTTCCCCCCCCCCCCCCGCCATGGAGTAATGTCTTAACTATGGCAGAACAGACAAGGTGGCAAGAACACTTACCCAGCGTTTGCAGCACTAGAGTTTCTAGCACAACAAGCTCCTGGGCTTGCTGGTGATATGCCTATAAAACAAATAATCAATCAGCCTCAGCATAATTCATCAACAACACAAGGCCGCATGGGGAGGCTCAATTAACAAGCACTACTGATTGTAAATATTTTTTTTGGAGGTTTTAGACTAAGATTTTGTGAAACGTTCAGCAAACAGCATCACATTCACGTAAAGCACTGTGAGAGACAGCGCTGCTGTTAGGCCGAAAAACATCTATAACGTTTTTTTGTTGGGGGGGGGGGGGCGACTTACATTTCCCTTGGTGTCAAGCGGGGGTTCCTGGGGGTTCACACAGGCGTGTGCCACTTTAATCACATGCTCCAGTTTCCTGGGCTGCTCCTCGACTTTCGCAGCGAGAAACAAGGTGGTCTGAGAGATGATCTGGAAGACGGGAACACACACAACCACACCAGCATTAAAGTCAAGGAGGGGGGTATCAGATAACGGAAAAAGGAGGAAAAGCACCCCGATGACGCCATACTCACATTTCTGTGGAACTTGGTGAACGAGTGAATCATATAAAACCTATGCATGTACACAATTGCAGTGTTGATGATCAACTGAGAGCTGTAGGGGGGGGGGGTGTTGTTAAGGCATAATAATAGTGACCATAGAGATGCCCTTTAAGTAAGAAACACCACAATGCTATTGACATATATACACACATGTAAACACACAAACCTATATATATATATATACATTATGATTGCTTATGATATACTTATGGGTTTAAAAAGGTCATCATTGACACTTCTTCCCATTAGAAATGAGACGAAGCGACCAAACAATAGTAGCTAACAGCGCCTCGGCCTCGATAGCCCCTGCATGCTATGCTACGCTCATGAGTCTTACAGTCCACATTATAATTCTCCATAGCGGTTAACAAACATTATATCAATATAAACACATATAAACACATATACATGTATACAAACACACATGTACATCAGTATATCGGTGTTATGGAATAAACACAACATAAAAAGGGCACCCGCTACTCTCGAGCCAGCCGAGAAGAAAAGAGCGGCCTAAACATAACGTTAGCATCGGCATTAGCATTAGCATGCTAGGCGGGGAGCTAAGCGCGTCGGGGCCGGGAGAGGAGCAGCGGGAGGCGGATACACGTTCAGCCTCTGGCCCATGTCCTGGATGAGGTTGGCGGCCTGCTGCCGGTAGGACAACTCGCGGTCCGCCTCGACGCCGCAGCGTCGCGACGGCGTGCTGCCGTCCAGCTGCTCCCGGGAGAAGAGCCACTTGGACGGGGACGAGGAAACGGTCGAGGCGGCGGCGGCGGCGGCAGCGGCGGCGGAGGAGGCGGAGGAGGAGGGGGGTCCCCGGTGGTGCGCCGCCATCACGACGCTGCCCGCATCAGACAACCCGACGACGACGGCGGAGCGGTAGACGACGGTAGGCGGCGGAAGCGGAAGCGGTGTCGCCCAGCGCATGCGTGGTTCGTATTTTTTGGAGTGAACAACAGCGCTCCAAGTGGCCAAGGGAGCGACTTCAGGATCAGAATCAGAATGCGTTTATATAGATTCAAGATTGTTATTTTTATCAATTTATTTTACTCAGGATGAGGTGTACATTTAGACTCTTGTAGTATTGTGTTCATCAACACATGTACATATCATTTAACAGTCACTTTGCTGCATGGTATTGTTTTGGAGATGTCTACTGCGGGATAGAAGTAAGCATTCCAATGTACCTGTTGCAATTGGCCAATAAAATATATTGTATCCTGTATCTAGATTAGATTAGATTAGATTGACTTTATTTATCCCGAGGGAAATTGTTGTGCAACAATCTAGAATTTCATACTGGGGGGGGGGGGGGGGGGGGGTGGGGGTTTTGGGGAGTAAGCATTCCAATGTACTTTTTGAAAATGGCAAATACAATTTTTGAATCTTGAATCTTGACTCAAAGTGCTCTCTTTCCCAGGTTCACGATTTATTTTTTGCCATTTGCCAAATAAAGAACGATACAGTGTCTACGTATCTCAGTGGGGATGATATGGAGGATTTATACATATAGCGGCTGGTGCAAGAAGCATTTTTAAAGTGACCTTTATTGTCGAATTGCACAAGTACAACCTCGTCGTAATCCATTGTCTAGCAATCCTAACGGCCACTCTTACTAAACAGCAGTTGAAAAACCTAATAGATATAAATAAATAAAAGCATGTTTAGTTTAGAAAAATCGAAAATATATAAATATATATAATTGTGTATATATTCTAACATAATATACTCATACTATTTTTATGCGAGTGCTCAGGATGAGTAAAGTACTCTGTATCTGAATATACATAAACGACTTGTAGTATTGTATATTATGTATACATATATAAATATATATGTTGGTAATAGTGTGGCCTTAAGTGGGCTGTAGAACATTTTAGTGTATATCAATTAGTATTTATTTTATTTATTATTATTTTAAATTTCCATTTGCTTTGCTATTGTATATGTGCATTCAATTGGCATGACGTAGCCAATTTGGTGACGTGAAAATGAATCAGGAATATGTATTGAGCCGAGAAGCGTGCCGTTCGGCCGTCTAACCAGCAGTACCTAACCCTCACCGCTAGATGGCACACGAGGCCGGGAACTGAACCGACCCAAAAGACATCCAATATACAGACATTATTAAAATATGAATTAAATAAAAAAAGGTGCGTGGTGAGTGTGTGTGTGTGTGTGTGTGTGTGTGTGTGTGTGCGTGCGTGCGTGTGTGTACCTGAATCGACTTTTTGAGTAATTTTATGGTTTTGCGAGTTAATTTTGATGATTTTCCCTGGCAAAAAATCAACAAAGATATTGTCTGCTAAAATATTCCATAACAACAATCACATATCTTGAAGATGAGATATCAATATATGGTATATAAAAGACATACAGACAGACAGACAGACACAGATAGATAGACAGACAGACAGAGACAGATAGAGATAGACACACACAGACAGACAGACAGACAGACAGACAGACAGATAGATAGATAGATAGATAGATAGATAGATAGATAGATAGATAGATAGATAGATAGATAGATAGATAGATAGATAGATAGATAGACAGACAGACAGACAGACCGAC
>CM051009.1:23007176-23020265 GCA_027704905.1 Muraenolepis orangiensis
TTCCTCCACCTCCTGCCACCTCCTTCTCCACCTCCCGCATCTCCTTCTCCACCCTTGCCTCGCCTTGTGAGGTCAGAATCAGGAGTCACACTACTGGAGTGTAGTTTGTTGGGTCAGAATCAGGAGTCACACTACTGGAGTGTAGTTTGTTGGGTCAGAATCAGGAGTCACACTACTGGAGTGTAGTTTGTTGGGTCAGAATCAGGAGTTAATACTGGAGTGTAGTTTGTTGGGTCAGAATCAGGGGTCACTACTGGAGTGTAGTTTGTTGGGTCAGAATCAGGGGTCACTACTGGAGTGTAGTTTGTTGGGTCAGAATCAGGAGTTAATACTGGAGTGTAGTTTGTTGGGTCAGAATCAGGGGTCACTACTGGAGTGTAGTTTGTTGGGTCAGAATCAGGAGTCACTACTGGAGTGTAGTTTGTTGGGTCAGAATCAGGAGTTAATACTGGAGTGTAGTTTGTTAGGTCAGAATCAGGAGTTAGAACTGGAGTGTAGATAATAGATTTTAGACACTCCCCGGTGCATTTCTGACCAATCAGGGGTATCGCTTCCCTGATTGGTTCAGGAGATCCATCTCCCATGTCAATCACATGTGTGTGAAATGTAACACTTCTCAATGATGGAGAGTAGAGAAGGAGGGAGGGAGCAGAGAGGGAGGAAGGGAGCAGAGAGGGAGGAAGGGAGCAGAGAGGGAGGGAGGGAGAAGAGAGGGAGGGAGGGAGAAGAGAGGGAGGGAGTAGAGAAGGAGGGAGAGAGCAGAGAGGGAGAGGGAGGGAGAGGGAGCAGAGAGGGAGGGAGTAGAGAAGGAGGGAGGGAGCAGAGAGGGAGGAAGGGAGCAGAGAGGGAGGGAGTAGAGAAGGAGGGAGGGAGCAGAGAGGGAGGAAGGGAGCAGAGAGGGGGGAGTAGAGAAGGAGGGAGGGAGCAGAGAGGGAGGAAGGGAGCAGAGAGGGAGGGAGTAGAGAAAGAGGGAGAGAGCAGAGAGGGAGGGAGTAGAGAAGGAGGGAGGGAGAAGAGAGCAAGGAAGGGAGCAGAGAGGGAGGAAGGGAGCAGAGAGGGAGGGAGCAGAGAAGGAGGGAGAGAGCAGAGAGGGAGGAAGGGAGCAGAGAGGGACGGAGTAGAGAAGGAGGGAGGGAGAAGAGAGGGAGGAAGGGAGCAGAGAGGGAGGGAGCAGATGGGTGCGAGAGGTAGGGGAGGAAGAGATGGAAGGAGTGGTTTTTGTTGGGTTGTTTAGTCCCTAAATCTTGCTCTCTTCCTCTATGTTCTGCTCTCTCTCTCTCTCTCTCTCTCTCTCTCTCTCTCTCTCTCTCTCTCTCTCTCTCTCTCTCTCTCTCTCTCTCTCTCTCTCTCTCTCTCTCTCTCTGTTCAAATCTCAAATCCCAGCTACAGCACCTTAAACAACCCGTACAAACCCATGCACACTCATCTTCTACACCATATCCCATGATGCATCGGGGTTTTCACGGTCATCAGATTCGTCCAATGGGGGACGCTCTGGCACACGCGGGTTCTTTATGCAACTGAGCGTCATCTAACACGCGCGCGTGTGTTTATGCCACCTGGTCGCACGCGTCACGCAGGTGGATTCCCGCCGCATAGTAATAATCAGCGTCCAAATGACTCCCCGGAATAGTGCACTACATAGTGTTCACTACGTGGGGAATAGGGAACAAGGGAGCACGTCGGCCAATTAGAACCTAGCCACGGTGTAGCATTGCACAAGGTGTAGGTGTAATTAGGGAGGTGTGTCTGTCTGTGTGTGTGTGTGTGTCTGTGTGTGTGTGTGTGTGTGTGTCTGTGTGTGTGTGTGTGTGTGTGTGTGTGTGTGTCTGTGTGTGTGTGTGTGTGTGTGTGTGTGTGTGTGTGTGTGTGTGTGTCAAACTGGCTAGATATCTAGTCGTTGTGCTACCAAGTGTTATGGTCGTTGAGTGAGTGACACACAAAGGTGCCTTATTATATCGATATCAATGATATAAGGTGATTATATCATATATTAATAATAATAGATAAATACAAAAATTGGAGGAAATAATTAAATAATATACATGTATGTATTGGGAATTGTTCCTTGAGAGGAGAAGTGTGATTGGTTGATTCACAACTAGAGGATATGATGTAATATATGATGGGTGGCTTTACTATCTGATGTTGAGCCGTTCATGGACATGAGTTATGGAATTGTTTTAAAACTAAGGACAATATATATACTTGGATTTTTATCCAAAACCCAAAAATAAGTGGTTAAAGTTTCAATATATCTGTTAATACTAAATATTTCTGAGAGTCAGGTGAGCTAATCTATCTATGCTAAACAAAGTGGTTGTTGTTGTTGTTGTTCATCTTTAAAAACAAGCTAACTCAAATATGCAATCCTAATAAATAATTGGATACAGCTGCAACACATTGGCAGGTTAGTTTCTGGTGTCATTTAATTATTTACATAAACCACCACACACCCCTCACATCTGGACTCCCGCGGTGCAGCAACCTCCACGTGACGTGAGGTGATGACGTAAATAAAAAAGAGGAACGAGACGCGTCTATTTTCCTCCGCAGCGTAGCGGACCACGACCTGAATACACAAACAGCTCATCCGACAAACGGCATTAAAAAGACGCAGATTTAAAATCCATCGGCCTCTGTGGCGCTAGCGGATCGGCAGCGCGTCGACAAGCTAGCCCTTTTCAGATTTTTGGTGTTTGTCGTCCGTTATTTCCGATAAACCGGCTCGAACGATGTCCCCCTCCCCTCCCCCCCAGCTTGTCAGTGGACGTCCTGGAGGAAACATCAAACGTACCCCAAGCCTGGCCCTAATTAGACGAGATTGGTTGAGTTTGACTTGGTTGGGCAGATGCTAAACTATCAGAAAGACACTCACTGACGTTATGTTAGTGTGGTGTGTGTGTGTGGTGTGTGTGTGTGTGTTTTATTATCTTTAACATTATCTGAATGTCCACTTTGTCTCGACATTGAGGAGGGTCACCATGGTAACAACAGAGGAGATCCAGTCCCCCGCACAAAAAAACAAAAAACAAGAAACAGAACAGAAAACACTTTCACAAACGCTAAAAGTTCAATAAACTATTAGCGAAGCGGGTTTCAGGTGACACTGAACAATGGAGAGTCGATACGCAGGATCAGAAGGTTCTAAAATCCTCCCAATTCTGGAACAAATGCTTCAAACGTATACCATTGTTGCGTGTGTACATATGTGCGTGTGTGTGTGTGTGTGTGTGTGCATGTGTGTGCGTGTGTATGTGTGTGTGTGTGTGTGCGTGTGTACCTCAACATATCCAGCATGTCCAATTTGCAGCAAACCGTTTTTGGATTCACGGAAGATTAAAAGCCGGCTTCTTATTGGTCGGTTTAAAATATCAGCATAAAGACGACGTCAGAGATGGGAAGTTTGGCTCCACTTGGGTCGATACTGGAACATTTTGTTCCACTGGTCGAGGGTGTATTTAGACTCTCACGCCAACTACACCCTACCTGCAAGCTGCCCCTTTATTAAGCCCTATCAGCTCCTCAAAGGAGAACTGCAGTCATGCCACTATACATCATAACACTATATCCAGAAGAAAGATAGGTGATTGAGTTGGGTTGTTTTTAACGCTATATCTCTAATAGATAGAGATACGCTTGTTTTTTTTTTACATGATATCTTTAATAGATAATAGATAAAGGTTGTTTTTAACCACTATATCTCTACTAGATAGATAGAGATAAGGTTGTGTTCACACTTTATCTCTAATAGATAGATAGAGATAAGGTTGTCTTTCACACTATATCTCTAATATATAGATAGAGATAAGGTTGTTTTAACACTATAGCTTTAATAGATGGATAGAGATAAGGTTGTTGTAACACTATATCTAGAGAGAGATAAGGTTGTTTTAACACTATATCTCTAATAGATAGAGATAAGGTTGTTTTAACACTATATCTCTAGTATATAGATAGAGATAAGGTGGTTTTTCATACTATATCTTTAATATATAGAGATAAGGTTGTTTTTAACAATATATCTCCAATAGATAGATAGAGATACGGTTGTTTTAACACTATATCTCCAATAGATAGATAGAGATAAGGTTGTATTTCACACTATATCTCTAATAGATAAATAGAGCTAAGGTTGTTTTTCACACTATATCTCTTATAGATAGATATATGGTTGTTTTAAACACTATATCTCTAATAGATAGATAGAGCTAAGGTTGTTTTTAACACTATATCTCTGATAGATAGATAGAGATAAGCTCCCCTTGTGAAGGCAGCCGTTTCATAAGCCACGCCCCCTGGTTCCCCTACACATCTGAGTTTTTAACTAAACAAACAGCATCGTGTTTAGCCAACGGGCACTGGAGCACACGCCCTCCTCTTCCCTACCACGACATCCTGCTACGACTCAGGGAGTGAACATGGGCCACCGGTAATCCTAACGCAAATGCCACACAACCACGGGAAGTCTCCCGCAGCTGAACCGCTAGCTAGCCAGATAACTCACAGACAGCGACAGACAGACAGACAGACAGATACACAAACAGACAGATAGATAGACACACAGACGGATGCACAGACAGGCAGACAGATAGACAGATATACGGACAGATACACAGAAGATAGACAGACAGACAGATACACAGACAGACAGACAGATACACAGATATACATATACACAGATAGACAGACAGATACACAGACAGACAGACAGATAGATAGACAGACAGACAGATACACAGACAGACAGACAGATACACAGATATACATATACACAGATAGACAGACAGATGCACACGACAGACAGACAGACAAAGACAGATAGACAGACAGACAGATACACAGACAGACAGACTGACAGACTGACAGACAGTTACACAGACATACAGACAGATAGAAAGACAGACAGATAGACAGACAGCTACACAGACAGACAGACAGACGCACAGACAGGACAGACAGACAGACAGACAGACAGACAGACAGACAGACGCACAGACAGACAGATGCACAGACAGACAGACAGATGCACAGACAGACAGATGCACGACGACAGATGCACACACAGATGCACACACAGATAGACAGATAGATAGATAGATAGATAGATAGATAGATAGATAGATAGTAGATAGATAGATAGATAGATAGATAGATAGATAGATAGATAGATAGATAGATAGATAGATAGATAGATAGATGCACATATACAGTATATAGGTGACAGATAGACAGACAGACAGACAGACAGACAAATACACAGATAGACATACAGATAGACAGGTAGATAGATAGACAGAAGGACATATTCTTCTTACTGGCTGATTTCTCTGAACTCATTCTATCTGAACTGCTTTGATGTTCCAACATTTCAGGGCCGCAGCATCTCTCCACACTTAGCATAGTGTTGTTGCTAGATACACAGCAACGCTTTCTCCTCCCCCCTCTCTCTCTCTCTCTCCCCCCCTTTCTTGCTCTCTCTCTCTCTCCCCCATCACCTGTTCTTGGTCCCTGAATGCGGTCAGGCCTGCCTATGGAAATATTTATGTCCAGAGGATAACACACACACACACACACACCACACACACACACACACACACACACACACCACACACACACACACCACACACAATCAAACAGCAGTAAAACATTAGCATTAAGCAAACACAGGTGCACTGTGTGTGTGTGTGTGTGTGTGTGTGTGTGTGTGTGTGTGTGTGTGTGTGTGTGTGTGTGTGTGTGTGAATCCTGCACCTGAAACATAGTGCAAGTCATACTCGGGGGGGGGGGGGGGGGGGGGGGGGTTGAGTACTAAAGCTGTCTGGCTTCTACTGGCTGTCTCTTGAGCAACACACTCACATCCTGTTTGCTGGCCGATCGATAGTGGCTCCCCGAGGAGGCTCTGTCGACGGCCGTTACGAATGAAGTTACAAAACTACAACTTTTCCGACGGACGGAGACATTTATCTGTTGTTGATGTTGTTGTTGTTGTAAGAACAACAGCAAGCCAAGCCATATATTGTTTGTGTGTAATCGCAGTAAGGACGTATACACATATTTTGATATTCTGGCAATAGTCCCCATCTTCCATCCACTTACCGTGTTGCCCATAAATAAGAGGGTTGTTGTGGAGTAAACAAACACAACATCTTACTTTTATGGTGCCCCGTGGCGTGGCTAACGCACGCCGAAGAGACGAAGCCACAGCAACGGAATCCATGACAACGGTTGTTGTCTAAACGTAACGAGGAGCGGCTTCCGAGGGCCGGGGAACCAGACTGGAGGCCATCTGATGGGATAGGGACATAGACAGAGAGGGAGAGAGAGAGAGATAGACGGAGAGGAAGAGAGACAGAGAGAAAGATATAAAGGGGGAGAGAGTGAGGCAGAGAAAGAGGGGGGGGGAGAGAGAGAAACACACACCTATAGAGAGAGAGAGAGAGAGCAGAGAAGAGAGAGAGGAGAAGAGAGAGAGAGAGAGAGAGAGAGAGAGAGCAGAGAGAGAGAGAGAGAGAGAGAGAGGAGAGACAGATACCACAGCGGTTCCCTGGGGTCCAATTAGTCGCCGCTGAGCTCTGTTTTGACGGTTCCAGAGCACAGATGACACACTCATTTTACATCCCCCCCTCCTCCATCCTCCTCCTCTCCTCCTCCTGCAGGAGGACTAGAGATGGTGGTGTGGTTACACACACACAACCACCACACACCCCGCACGCATGCACACACCACACACACACACACAAAGGTTTCAGTCGGACAAGTCGAACAGTGGGACTCGTCCATTCATTTACACTACGAGTAAAGGTGTCAAAGTGTTGTTTTCTTGCTTGTGTGTCCGATGATCGTCTATCCCTGCAGCTTCAACGTGTATCTGGAGAATTGCCCAATGATCATCTATCCCTTGTCTCTAACGTATATCTGAAGATAGTTACAATGATCATCTCGTCCCGGTTTCAAAATCCTCATCATCCGCATGGTACACTTACTCGACGTGTATATTTGATCAGGACTGTGCCGAGAGCCCATATGGCCGATCAAACAAGCACTTTCTAAAAGAAGCACACCATCGCTGTGTGTGTGTGTGTGTGTGTGCTGAAGATGTTGTGTGTGTGTGTGTGTGGTGTGTGTGTGTGTGTGTAGCGTGTGTTTGTGTATGTAGCGTGTGTGTCTGTGTGTGTGTGTGTAGGACATCACATATGAAATAAAGCAAACACACACACACGCAAGCTCTGGATGTATGCGTCCCTGTGTGTTCTGTCAGGTTTGGTGGAAACTCTTGTCGATGGCAGGGCTGTCGACAAGCAGAATGTTTCTCCCCTCGCCTCCTCTTCTCCCCGAATCCTCTCCTTCTCTCTCTGGCTCTCTCCCCTCCTCTCTCTCTCTCTCTCTCTCTCTCCCTCTTCTTTCTCTGTCTCTCCCCTCTGTTTACGTCTCTCCCTCTCCGTCCTTTACCCCTCTCCTCTCCTCTCTCTCCCTTACCCTCTCCTCTCTTCTCCTCCCTTACCCCTCTCCTCTCCTCCCCTCCCCTCCCTTCTCCTCTCTACCTCTCTTCCCTCCTCTCCTTCCTCCCTTACCGCTCTCCTCTCCTCCCCTACCTCCACCTCCTCCTTCCTCCATTACCTCTCTCCTCTCCCTCCTCCTCTCTCCTCTCCTCTCCTCTCCTCTCCTCCTCTCCTCTCTCTCCTCTCTCTCCTCTCCTCTCCTCTCCTCTCTCTCTCCTCTCTCTCTCTCCTCCCTCTCTCTCCTCTCTCTCTCCTCCTCTCTCTCCTCCTCCTCTCTCCTCTCTCTCCCTCCTCCTCTCTTCCTCTCTCCTCCTCTCCTCCTCTCTCCTCCTCTCTCTCTCCTCTCTCCTCCCTCTCTCCTCTCCTCTCTCTCCTCTCCTCTCTCTCCTCTCCTCTCCTCTCTCTCCTCTCCTCTCTCCTCCTCTCTCTCCTCTCTCCTCTCTCCTCTCTCCTCCCTCCTCTCTCCTCTCTCTCTCCTCCCTCTCTCCTCTCTCTCCTCCCTCTCTCCTCTCCTCTCCTCTCCTCCTCCTCTCTCCTCTCTCTCCCTCCTCTCTCTCTCCTCTCTCCTCTCTCTCCTCTCCTCTCCTCTCCTCCCTCTCCTCTCTCCTCTCCTCTCCCTCCTCTCCTCTCTCCTCTCTCCTCTCCTCCTCCTCTCCTCTCTCCTCCTCTCCTCCTCTCTCTCCTCCTCTCCTCCCTCTCCTCTCCTCTCTCCTCCTCTCCTCTCTCCTCCTCTCCTCTCCTCCTACCTCTCCTCCTCTCCTCCCTCCTCTCTCCTCCTCTCCTCTCCTCTCCTCTCTCTCTCCTCCTACTCCTCTCCGTCTCCTCCACCCCGCCTATCTCTCCCCCACTCTCTCCTCCCTCTCCTAGGCACCTCTCCTTTCATCTCCATTATATGCCTGTTCTTCCCGTCTCATCCATCTCTCTCTTGTTACCACCCCCCCCCCCCCCCACACACACCTACACCCTCGTCACGAGCTGCCAGTTCTCCTCCAACAGAAGCTGCTCAGAACACAGAACACAACCATAGCACCCAAAACACTAATAGGGAGAGAGGGGAGGGGAGGGGGAGAGAGGAGGCGAAGAGAGGAGTAGAGCAGGGAGAGAGATAAGAGAGAGAGAGAGGAGAGAGAGATGATGATAGAGAGAGAGAGAGAGGAGAGAGAGAGAGAGAGAGAGAGAGAGAGAGAGGGGCGAGAGGAAGAGAGGAGGAGGGGTTAGAGAGGTAGAGACAGGGAGAGAGAGAGGGAGAGAGAAGGAGGGAAAGCGATGGGAGAGAGGAAAGAGGAGAGGTACAGCAAGAGAGGGAGAGAGAAGGAGAGAGAGAGAGGAAAGAGAGAGAGATGAGGGGACAGAGCAGAGAAACAGAGAGAGGAGGGGTGTGGTAGAGGTAGAGAGAAAGGGAGAGAGAGAGAGAGGGGGGGGGGTGAGGGGCTACTGCAGGCTATCTCATATTAATGCATTCAGGCTGATGTTTCTAAAAGCCGAAGTGGGGCCTCATAGGCTAAAAATAAACCAGCAATGAGCAAGAGAGTTTATCTATACTATCTACTATCTATCTATCTATCTATCTATCTTCTGTCTGTCTGTCTGTCTGTCTGTCCGTCCATGCATCTATCTACCTGTCTGTCTGTCTCTCTCTATCGCTCTATCTGTCTATATGTTATGTATCTATCTATTATCACTCTATCTATATATCTATGTTATCTACTACCTACCTATCTACCTACCTACCTACCTATCTACCTATCTATCTATCTTGTCTGTCTCTCTCTTCTCTATCTATGGTATGTATATATCTGGTATTACTCTATCTATATATCTATATGTTATCCATCTATCTATCTACGTATCAAACCGATCCATCTACCAGAGTCTCTATATCCTTCTGTTAATGTTGTGTCTCTTTCTGAAGACTTACTCCCCCCTCATCCCTCTCCCTCTTCTCTCTCTCTCTCCCTCTCGCCCTGTCCCTCTCCCTCCCTCCCCTCCCTCTCTCCCTCCTCCTCTCCCTCCCCTCTCCCTCCCTCCCTCCCTCCTCCCCTCCCTCCCTCCCTCTCTCCCCCTCCCTCCCTCCCTCTCTCTGTTGCTACCAGTCCCAGGCAGGCAGACAGAGCTCTGCTCGGTGCTGGTTGGATATCTGTTTATTTATAAGTGGTGATTGTGGCTCACTGTTTGTGTTTCATCCCCCACATCCGCAAGCTGCTGTATAATTGATTGTGTTCACCACAATTCACAATTATTGACACCCAAGCAGGGTCGTGTTTAGGAGCCCCCTTTGCATGCACAATGTGTGTGGTAGCTGTGTTATAACTCTATACCTAGGAGTGTTGGGGACTTTTTCATTTTCCAAGCTTTAACAGCTGTGGGCACGTTTCTTCCGAGCTATGCGTCCGACAATCTGAACCGTATAAAAGAGTGAGCTGGCGGTAAGCCCCAAGAAACACCGTTATATTACATTACATTATGTTACAGTCATTTGCAGATTGCTTTGTCCAAAGCAACTTACCATAAGGTAATTCAACAGGTAGACAAGAGAACGATTAGTCACCAGAAGCCATAAGGGGCACTTCTTCCTAACGAGACATAATAATACCATATATACACACATATTTAATAACATAAATATATAATCCATTACATTACAATAAGGTCATTCAACAGGTAGGCAAGATAACTATTAGTCACCAGAAGCCATAAGGGCACTTCCTTCCTAACGAGACATAATAATACAATCTTACACACATACACACATATTTATAACATAAATATATAATACATTACATTACAATAAGGTCATTCAACAGGTAGGCAAGATAACTATTAGTCACCAGAAACCATGAGGGCATTCCTTCCTAACGAGACATAATAATACAATATATACACACATACACACATATTTAATAACATAAATATATAATACATTACATTACAATAAGGTCATTCACCAGGTAAGGCGAAGATAACTATTGTCACCTAGAAAACCATGAGGGCACTTCCTTCCTCACCAAGGCCATACTACACATACGACACATATGTAATGTAATGTGACAACATGATATCGTAATACATTACATGTCCTTCCGAACGAAGCCTCCAAGAGCAGAACCAGGTGCTCAGGCGAAGTTGACAATAAGTTCACCACTTCAAAAAACATCAAAGTAGTGCAGTGTAGTGACCTGAGAAGTTTGGGTGATGGTGTTCTCAAGGTTTAAAAACCCACCAGCTGCAGACACTCAAACAAACCAAACAACTGAATCGGATAACACATGAACGAGATGCAGACAGACCTTTCGATGCTCCTCCATCTGCTCATCATAACACGAGATTAACCCGGAGTACACGGGTGACTGAAATCGGTTATCCGCGCGAGTTAACCTAATTCCGATAATTAATAACGTCACTGTTGGAAATGAATGGGTGGACAGTAGACACACGATGGATGGACGTACAGTGTGTGACAACTGTGGATAATACCGTGGGGAGACCTTGTGTGGGATTTGTGTGGCTTGGCAACCAGAGCTCCCTGCACCAGACTAATCCCCAATGCCACACACCTCTTTCCCTCCCACACCCTGCAAGTCTGTTTCCGTCATGGAGGCACAAGTGTGTACGTCCGCGTTTTGGAGTTGCCGTAAGTATCATGTCACACCCGCAACAATGTCCCCGTTACGTGAACGATGTCGCCCTCTACGCTGTTCGTCCGCTATACGGATGTTCACGTTTAACGATTTCAAACGTTACAATGAATAATTCACGTCAGGATTTCAACGTTTACAATGTCAACGTTAGAATTGTCAACGTGACGATGTCAACGTGACGTTCGTCAACGTGGCGATTATCAACGTGACGTTGTCCAACTTTTACAATGTACAAGGTTACGATGTTCAACGTGACGATGTCAACTGTTGCGATGTCAAACGTTCCGATGTCCAACGTGACGATGTCAACGTTACCGTTGTCGTAACGTTACACAGGTCAAGGGTACGATGTCAAGTTTAACGATGTCCAATGTGCGATGTCAACGTTACAATGTAACATGTTACGACTTCTAATGTTACGACGTCAATATTTACAGATGGTCAACGTAACGATGTCCAGCATATTCTTGATGTCCGGGGTATGATGTCAACCAGTTACGATTGTCACCGTTTTTTGATGTCAACGTTACGGTGTTTTTAATGTTTTATTGTACTAATTTATTTTTTGTGTAATACTATCACTATGCTATAGTGCACAGACTAATCTAGGCCATGTTTCTTAGAGTTCCAGAAGAGAAAGCCGTTTTTCATAATACAATCATTTTAAATACAGGGTGACCCCTAATGTTGTAGAGGAAGCTGGTGAGAGGAGGCTGGTGGTTAAAGCGTAAAAAAGGCGTGTTGTTGTTGTTGTTGTTGTGGTTGTTGTTGGTTTGTTGTAGTTCGAACGCCACGCTGGGACCGTGCTGTCCCTCCATTCATCGCTGTTGTGGCGCTACAGCAACGCGCCGGAGGAGGGCGGTGCACTCGTCCCACAGAGAGTACATTTGTAGTACCTTTTCAGAACCTTCAGTTCTACGGGGTTTCTACTGCCCTGGCTCGAAAAGTCTGTTTCTGGTTGGTTATCCTCCACAATGTCACGTAGTTTACGCTGGGATGTTACGATGTGATGTTACGGTGTGAGGTTACGATGTGACGTGGTGTTAACGGTGTGAGGTTAGGTGTGACATTACGGTGTGACGTTACGTGTTACTTACGGTGTGACTTACGTGTGACGTTACTGTTGACTTTTACGGGTTGGGAGGTTACGGCTGTGATGTTACAGATGTGACATTTCGATGAGACGTTCCGGTTGACTTTTACAGTGGCCACCGGACAGTGACACTGTAACATGTGAACGTTATGTTACGTGTCACTGTTACGGTGTAGCCGTTACGGTGTCAGCAGTTACATGTCTACGTTACGGTGTGACATACGGTGTCACAGTTAACGGTGTGGGGACGTGTTACGATGTTGTTTATCGTTGTCACTTGTTAAGATGTCCCGGGCTGACACTGTCGACGTTACAAATGTGATTTTTGCCTATGTCACCTATCAACGATGTACTGCTAATGTGTCGTTTGTTACATTAAATGTTACATTGCGATGCACCACTAGCTGTGGTTGAGAAACGTGCCAATGTGTCGTTTCAACGTTCCCTTCGGCCTGCTTTCTGCTGTTCAGAAAATTGATTGGTCGGCCTTACCGGTTGTTCAAAAAACGCACGAGGCCAATCATAGTGACTGGGGTCTGTCTTTCGCTCTCCTCCGATTCCGGTTGGATGTAAAGCAAAACATTTTTCAACGACCTGAGATTTCAGATTTCTGTTCATATTACACATAAAGTTTGTTAGAAATTGACAAAAATGTTTTGATCGTTTACACTTTCCGCGGTGCTTAACGTTGTTTCTTTCTTTCCGTTCATGGGCGCTCCTTGTTCGTCATAAACCTGAAACTCCTCGCCCCTTACTTTCTGGTTAGGCCGAGCATTTTAATGTGTTTTCTTTCATATGGGAGTGGAGGCCAGACTGTTCTGCAGATAGAACAGACCCGTTACCTCAGAGATCGTGA
>CM051009.1:23021265-23036265 GCA_027704905.1 Muraenolepis orangiensis
AGAGAGAGAGAGAGAGAGAGAGAGAGAGAGAGAGAGAGAGAGAGAGAGAGAGAGAGAGAGAGAGAGAGAGAGAGAGAGAGAGAGAGAGATAGATAGATAGATAGACCGAGTGACAGACTGATGACAGACAGACAGACAGACAGACAGACAGACAGACAGATAGATAGATAGATAGATAGATAGATAGATAGATAGATAGACAGATAGATAGACAGATAGATAGATAGATAGATAGATAGACAGATAGATAGACAGATCGATAGATAGGCATTCCTCGTTTCCATCCGGTCCTAAATACAGATGTTATCCTATGTGTACGACGAGCTCTATCACTTCCTCGCGCGTTGGGAGATCAAAGGAGGGAGGTCCGCTTATCCCGGGCCAGCGCGCGCCGAGGCCACCTGGGACCAGATGTTTTTCACCGCAGTGAAGCGCGAGCGGTGAGCGCAGCAGACAGTCGGCTACACGGGGAGCTCCGCCTCGCGCCCCCTCCTCCTCCACCTCCACCACCTCGACCTCCTCCACCCCCTCCTCCACCCCCTCCTCCTCCTCCTCCACTCCCTCCTCCTCCACCGCTCAAGTCTCGTGAGTTGAACCCCACCTTGCAATTAGAGTCCGCGTGTGCTCGCGTCATCATCACGACTTCGCGCGAACATTTTCGCGCTTGAGGAATTCGAGTGTTTGGTTTTCTGTTTCTTTCGCGCCTCGCACGCTTTTTTCGTGACACGCACGCACGCACGCACGCACACACACACACACACACACACACGCACACACACGCACACACACACGCACACACACATATCGCCGGGTCTTCCCTCGCGTCTCGGACGCCGTGCGTCTTGACGGCTGTGGGTTACCCCCCTCATCGCCCCCACCCTCCTCCTCCTCCTCCTCCACCCATCTCTCTCTCTCTCCGTTAGAGCCGGTAGAGCGCGAGCGAGAGAGAGAGAGAGAGAGAGAGCGAGAGAGAGCGAGAGAGCGAGAGAGAGCGAGAGAGAGCGAGAGACGCACCGCGCGCTTTGTCACGCCCGTGTGCGATATTTACTAGTTTGAACCCCCCCCACGCGCGCGTGAGTCGCAGCAGTATGTCAGACCCCCGGACGGAGACCCCCGGAGACCTCCCGGCGGTGGAGGTGGAGGTGGTGGTCACTATCCCGGAGACGGCGCGAACAGTCGTGGAGCCCGCGGTGCTGAACGGACGCTACGAGCAGCAGCACCAGCCGGTGGAGGAGAAGGAGGAAGAGGAGGTGAGCGGAGCCGACGGGTTAACGATGGACCAGGAGATGAAGATCACGGACAGCATCGAGGACCAGGGTGGGTGGCTGCACACACACACAACTAACACGAATGATAATAATAATAATAATAATAATAATAATAATAATAATAATAATAGTAGTACTAATAATAAGAATCAGAATCATAATAATAATAATAATAGTACTAATAATAATAAGAATCAGAATCATCATAATAATAATAATAAGAATCATAATTATACTAATTATACTAATTATATTTGTCAAATGACAATGACAAAGTTAAACAGATCCTTTAGGGACCGCTTTGTGTTACAGTTTGTCTCGTCTTTGTTGTGATTTGGTATTAAATGTATCAATCAATCAATGTGATGTGTCTTATTTAGTTGATTATAGACCGATTGATTGATTCCTATCACGTTGTCATGCTGCCAAACACACAAATACCCCCCCCCCCCCCCCCCTGTCACATAACAACAACAGAATTTAATTTAGCAGATTTATATTATTAAGTCTTGTCAGTTATGGTACACACACACACACACACACACACACACACACACACACACACACACACACACACACACACACACACACACACACACACACACACACACACACACACACACACACACACAGACACACACACACACACACACACACACACACACACACCACATGCACACACACACACACACACACACACATATTTTATTTTTGTGAACGAATAAGCTATATACACACTGATGTGTTCTGTTGCTTTCCCTGGGGTGTATTCCTTTGAAGCACCCACACACACACACACACACACACACACACCCCTACACACACACACACACACACACACACACACACACACACACACACACACACACACACACACACACACACACACACACACACACACACACACACACACACACACACACAAACACACACACACACACACACACACACACACACACACACACACACACACACACACTGCTGCTGGTGGTGTCCGTGGTCTCCTCATGCGGTCATGTGTCTGTGTCCCCCAGGCCTCCTGGAGAGCAGCATGCGTCTGAAGCCTCACGAGGCCCAGAGCTACCGTCAGAAGGCTCTGTGGGTGTCCTGGGTCTCCATCGCCGTCACCATCATGCTGGCCATCGCTGCCTTCAGTAAGTACCCCCCCCACCACCTCCACCACCTCCACCTTCCACCTATTGCCCCCTTCTCCATTTCCTCCACCTCCTGCCACCTCCTTCTCCACCTCCCGCATCTCCTTCTCCACCCTTGCCTCGCCTTGTGAGGTCAGAATCAGGAGTCACACTACTGGAGTGTAGTTTGTTGGGTCAGAATCAGGAGTCACACTACTGGAGTGTAGTTTGTTGGGTCAGAATCAGGAGTCACACTACTGGAGTGTAGTTTGTTGGGTCAGAATCAGGAGTTAATACTGGAGTGTAGTTTGTTGGGTCAGAATCAGGGGTCACTACTGGAGTGTAGTTTGTTGGGTCAGAATCAGGGGTCACTACTGGAGTGTAGTTTGTTGGGTCAGAATCAGGAGTCACTACTGGAGTGTAGTTTGTTGGGTCAGAATCAGGAGTCACACTACTGGAGTGTAGTTTGTTAGGTCAGAATCAGGAGTTAGAACTGGAGTGTAGATAATAGATTTTAGACACTCCCCGGTGCATTTCTGACCAATCAGGGGTATCGCTTCCCTGATTGGTTCAGGAGATCCATCTCCCATGTCAATCACATGTGTGTGAAATGTAACACTTCTCAATGATGGAGAGTAGAGAAGGAGGGAGGGAGCAGAGAGGGAGGAAGGGAGCAGAGAGGGAGGAAGGGAGCAGAGAGGGAGGGAGGGAGAAGAGAGGGAGGGAGGGAGAAGAGAGGGAGGGAGTAGAGAAGGAGAGAGAGAGAGGGAGGAGGAGCAGAGAGGGAGGAGGGAGCAGAGAGGGAGGGAGTAGAGAAGGAGGGAGGGAGCAGAGAGGGAGGAAGGGAGCAGAGAGGGAGGGAGTAGAGAAGGAGGGAGGGAGCAGAGAGGGAGGAAGGGAGCAGAGAGGGGGGAGTAGAGAAGGAGGGAGGGAGCAGAGAGGGAGGAAGGGAGCAGAGAGGGAGGGAGTAGAGAAAGAGGGAGAGAGCAGAGAGGGAGGGAGTAGAGAAGGAGGGAGGGAGAAGAGAGCAAGGAAGGGAGCAGAGAGGGAGGAAGGGAGCAGAGAGGGAGGGAGCAGAGAAGGAGGGAGAGAGCAGAGAGGGAGGAAGGGAGCAGAGAGGGACGGAGTAGAGAAGGAGGGAGGGAGAAGAGAGGGAGGAAGGGAGCAGAGAGGGAGGGAGCAGATGGGTGCGAGAGGTAGGGGGAGGAAGAGATGGAAGGAGTGGTTTTTGTTGGGTTGTTTAGTCCCTAAATCTTGCTCTCTTCCTCTATGTTCTGCTCTCTCTCTCTCTCTCTCTCTCTCTCTCTCTCTCTCTCTCTCTCTCTCTCTCTCTCTCTCTCTCTCTCTCTCTCTCTCTCTCTCTCTCTCTCTCTCTGTTCAAATCTCAAATCCCAGCTACAGCACCTTAAACAACCCGTACAAACCCATGCACACTCATCTTCTACACCATATCCCATGATGCATCGGGGTTTTCACGGTCATCAGATTCGTCCAATGGGGGACGCTCTGGCACACGCGGGTTCTTTATGCAACTGAGCGTCATCTAACACGCGCGCGTGTGTTTATGCCACCTGGTCGCACGCGTCACGCAGGTGGATTCCCGCCGCATAGTAATAATCAGCGTCCAAATGACTCCCCGGAATAGTGCACTACATAGTGTTCACTACGTGGGGAATAGGGAACAAGGGAGCACGTCGGCCAATTAGAACCTAGCCACGGTGTAGCATTGCACAAGGTGTAGGTGTAATTAGGGAGGTGTGTCTGTCTGTGTGTGTGTGTGTGTCTGTGTGTGTGTGTGTGTGTGTGTGTCTGTGTGTGTGTGTGTGTGTGTGTGTGTGTGTCTGTGTGTGTGTGTGTGTGTGTGTGTGTGTGTGTGTGTGTGTGTGTGTCAAACTGGCTAGATATCTAGTCGTTGTGCTACCAAGTGTTATGGTCGTTGAGTGAGTGACACACAAAGGTGCCTTATTATATCGATATCAATGATATAAGGTGATTATATCATATATTAATAATAATAGATAAATACAAAAATTGGAGGAAATAATTAAATAATATACATGTATGTATTGGGAATTGTTCCTTGAGAGGAGAAGTGTGATTGGTTGATTCACAACTAGAGGATATGATGTAATATATGATGGGTGGCTTTACTATCTGATGTTGAGCCGTTCATGGACATGAGTTATGGAATTGTTTTAAAACTAAGGACAATATATATACTTGGATTTTTATCCAAAACCCAAAAATAAGTGGTTAAAGTTTCAATATATCTGTTAATACTAAATATTTCTGAGAGTCAGGTGAGCTAATCTATCTATGCTAAACAAAGTGGTTGTTGTTGTTGTTGTTCATCTTTAAAAACAAGCTAACTCAAATATGCAATCCTAATAAATAATTGGATACAGCTGCAACACATTGGCAGGTTAGTTTCTGGTGTCATTTAATTATTTACATAAACCACCACACACCCCTCACATCTGGACTCCCGCGGTGCAGCAACCTCCACGTGACGTGAGGTGATGACGTAAATAAAAAAGAGGAACGAGACGCGTCTATTTTCCTCCGCAGCGTAGCGGACCACGACCTGAATACACAAACAGCTCATCCGACAAACGGCATTAAAAAGACGCAGATTTAAAATCCATCGGCCTCTGTGGCGCTAGCGGATCGGCAGCGCGTCGACAAGCTAGCCCTTTTCAGATTTTTGGTGTTTGTCGTCCGTTATTTCCGATAAACCGGCTCGAACGATGTCCCCCTCCCCTCCCCCCCAGCTTGTCAGTGGACGTCCTGGAGGAAACATCAAACGTACCCCAAGCCTGGCCCTAATTAGACGAGATTGGTTGAGTTTGACTTGGTTGGGCAGATGCTAAACTATCAGAAAGACACTCACTGACGTTATGTTAGTGTGGTGTGTGTGTGTGTGTGTGTGTGTGTGTGTTTTATTATCTTTAACATTATCTGAATGTCCACTTTGTCTCGACATTGAGGAGGGTCACCATGGTAACAACAGAGGAGATCCAGTCCCCCGCACAAAAAAACAAAAAACAAGAAACAGAACAGAAAACACTTTCACAAACGCTAAAAGTTCAATAAACTATTAGCGAAGCGGGTTTCAGGTGACACTGAACAATGGAGAGTCGATACGCAGGATCAGAAGGTTCTAAAATCCTCCCAATTCTGGAACAAATGCTTCAAACGTATACCATTGTTGCGTGTGTACATATGTGCGTGTGTGTGTGTGTGTGTGTGCATGTGTGTGCGTGTGTATGTGTGTGTGTGTGTGTGCGTGTGTACCTCAACATATCCAGCATGTCCAATTTGCAGCAAACCGTTTTTGGATTCACGGAAGATTAAAAGCCGGCTTCTTATTGGTCGGTTTAAAATATCAGCATAAAGACGACGTCAGAGATGGGAAGTTTGGCTCCACTTGGGTCGATACTGGAACATTTTGTTCCACTGGTCGAGGGTGTATTTAGACTCTCACGCCAACTACACCCTACCTGCAAGCTGCCCCTTTATTAAGCCCTATCAGCTCCTCAAAGGAGAACTGCAGTCATGCCACTATACATCATAACACTATATCCAGAAGAAAGATAGGTGATTGAGTTGGGTTGTTTTTAACGCTATATCTCTAATAGATAGAGATACGCTTGTTTTTTTTTTACATGATATCTTTAATAGATAATAGATAAAGGTTGTTTTTAACCACTATATCTCTACTAGATAGATAGAGATAAGGTTGTGTTCACACTTTATCTCTAATAGATAGATAGAGATAAGGTTGTCTTTCACACTATATCTCTAATATATAGATAGAGATAAGGTTGTTTTAACACTATAGCTTTAATAGATGGATAGAGATAAGGTTGTTGTAACACTATATCTAGAGAGAGATAAGGTTGTTTTAACACTATATCTCTAATAGATAGAGATAAGGTTGTTTTAACACTATATCTCTAGTATATAGATAGAGATAAGGTGGTTTTTCATACTATATCTTTAATATATAGAGATAAGGTTGTTTTTAACAATATATCTCCAATAGATAGATAGAGATACGGTTGTTTTAACACTATATCTCCAATAGATAGATAGAGATAAGGTTGTATTTCACACTATATCTCTAATAGATAAATAGAGCTAAGGTTGTTTTTCACACTATATCTCTTATAGATAGATATATGGTTGTTTTAACACTATATCTCTAATAGATAGATAGAGCTAAGGTTGTTTTTAACACTATATCTCTGATAGATAGATAGAGATAAGCTCCCCTTGTGAAGGCAGCCGTTTCATAAGCCACGCCCCCTGGTTCCCCTACACATCTGAGTTTTAACTAAACAAACAGCATCGTGTTTAGCCAACGGGCACTGGAGCACACGCCCTCCTCTTCCCTACCACGACATCCTGCTACGACTCAGGGAGTGAACATGGGCCACCGGTAATCCTAACGCAAATGCCACACAACCACGGGAAGTCTCCCGCAGCTGAACCGCTAGCTAGCCAGATAACTCACAGACAGACAGACAGACAGACAGACAGACAGATACACAAACAGACAGATAGATAGACACACAGACGGATGCACAGACAGGCAGACAGATAGACAGATATACGGACAGATACACAGATAGATAGACAGACAGACAGATACACAGACAGACAGACAGACAGACGATACACAGATATACATATACACAGATAGACAGACAGATACACAGACAGACAGACAGATAGATAGACAGACAGACAGATACACAGACAGACAGACAGATACACAGATATACATATACACAGATAGACAGACAGATGCACAGACAGACAGACAGACAGACAGATAGACAGACAGACAGATACACAGACAGACAGACTGACAGACTGACAGACAGTTACACAGACATACAGACAGATAGAAAGACAGACAGATAGACAGACAGCTACACAGACAGACAGACAGACGCACAGACAGACAGACAGACAGACAGACAGACAGACAGACAGACAGACAGACGCACAGACAGACAGATGCACAGACAGACAGACAGATGCACAGACAGATGCACACACAGATGCACACACAGATAGACAGATAGACAGATAGATAGATAGATAGATAGATAGATAGATAGATAGATAGATAGATAGATAGATAGATAGATAGATAGATAGATAGATAGATAGATAGATAGATAGATAGATAGATAGATAGATAGATGCACATATACAGTATATAGGTTGACAGATAGACAGACAGACAGACAGACAGACAGACAGACAAATACACAGATAGACATACAGATAGACAGGTAGATAGATAGACAGAAGGACATATTCTTCTTACTGGCTGATTTCTCTGAACTCATTCTATCTGAACTGCTTTGATGTTCCAACATTTCAGGGCCGCAGCATCTCTCCACACTTAGCATAGTGTTGTTGCTAGATACACAGCAACGCTTTCTCCTCCCCCCCTCTCTCTCTCTCTCTCCCCCCCCTTTCTTGCTCTCTCTCTCTCTCCCCCATCACCTGTTCTTGGTCCCTGAATGCGGTCAGGCCTGCCTATGGAAATATTTATGTCCAGAGGATAACACACACACACACACACACACACACACACACACACACACACACACACACACACACACACACACACACACAATCAAACAGCAGTAAAACATTAGCATTAAGCAAACACAGGTGCACTGTGTGTGTGTGTGTGTGTGTGTGTGTGTGTGTGTGTGTGTGTGTGTGTGTGTGTGTGTGTGTGTGTGAATCCTGCACCTGAAACATAGGTGCAAGTCATACTCGGGGGGGGGGGGGGGGGGGGGTGAGTACTAAAGCTGTCTGGCTTCTACTGGCTGTCTCTTGAGCAACACACTCACATCCTGTTTGCTGGCCGATCGATAGTGGCTCCCCGAGGAGGCTCTGTCGACGGCCGTTACGAATGAAGTTACAAACTAAACTTTTCCGACGGACGGAGACATTTATTGTGGTTGATGTTGTTGTTGTTGTAAGAACAACAGCAAGCCAAGCCATATATTGTTTGTGTGTAATCGCAGTAAGGACGTATACACATATTTTGATATTCTGGCAATAGTTCCCCATCTTCCATCCACTTACCGTGTTGCCCATAAATAAGAGGGTTGTTGTGGAGTAAACAAACACAACATCTTACTTTTATGGTGCCCCGTGGCGTGGCTAACGCACGCCGAAGAGACGAAGCACAGCAACGGAATCCATGACAACGGTTGTTGTCTAAACGTAACGAGGAGCGGCTTCCGAGGGCCGGGGAACCAGACTGGAGGCCATCTGATGGGAGAGGGACATAGACAGAGAGGGAGAGAGAGAGAGATAGACGGAGAGGAAGAGAGACAGAGAGAAAGATATAAAGGGGGAGAGAGTGAGGCAGAGAAAGAGAGGGGGGGGAGAGAGAGAAACACACACCTATAGAGAGAGAGAGAGAGAGAGAGAGAGAGAGAGAGAGAGAGAGAGAGAGAGAGAGAGAGAGAGAGAGAGAGAGAGAGAGAGAGAGAGAGAGAGAGAGAGAGAGAGACAGAATACCACAGCGGTTCCCTGGGGTCCAATTAGTCGCCGCTGAGCTCTGTTTTGACGGTTCCAGAGCACAGATGACACACTCATTTACATCCCCCCCTCCTCCTCCTCCTCCTCCTCCTGCAGGAGGACTAGAGATGGTGGTGTGGTTACACACACACAACCACACACACCCGCACGCATGCACACACACACACACACACACACAAAGGGTTGTCAGTCGGACAAGTCGAACAGTCGGACTCGTCCTTCATTTACACTACGAGTAAAGGTTGTCAAAGTGTTGTTCTTGCTTGTGTGTCCGATGATCGTCTATCCCTGCGCTTCAACGTGTATCTGGAGAGAGTGCCAATGATCATCTATCCCTGGTCTCTAACGTATATCTGAAGATAGTTACAATGATCATCTCGTCCCCGGGTTTCAAAATCCTCATCATCCGCTGGTACACTTTACTCGACGTGTATATTTGATCAAGGACTGTGCCGAGAGCCCATATGGCCGATCAAACAAGCACTTTCTAAAAGAAGCACACCATCGCTGTGTGTGTGTGTGTGTGTGTGTGTGCTGAAGATGTGTGTGTGTGTGTGTGTGTGTGTGTGTGTGTGTGTGTAGCGTGTGTTTGTGTATGTAGCGTGTGTGTCTGTGTGTGTGTGTGTAGGACATCACAATATGAAATAAAGCAAACACACACACACGCAAGCTCTGGATGTATGCGTCCCTGTGTGTTCTGTCAGGTTTGGTGGGAAACTTGTCGATGGCAGGGCTGTCGACAAGCAGAATGTTTCTCCCCTCGCCCTCCTCTTCTCCCGAATCCTCTCCTTCTCTCTCTGGCTCTCTCCCCTCCTCTCTCTCTCTCTCTCTCTCTCTCCCCTCTTCTTTCTCTGTCTCTCCCCTCCTCTGTTACGTCTCTCCTCTCCTCCCTTACCCCTCTCCTCTCCTCTCCTCCCTTACCCCTCTCCTCTCTTCTCCTCCCTTACCCCTCTCCTCTCCTCCCTCTCCCCTCTCTTACCTCTCTTCCCTCCTCTCCTCTCCTCCCTTACCGCTCTCCTCTCCTCCCCTACCTTCCTCCTCTCCTCCATTACCTCTCTCCTATCCACCCTTACCTCTCTCCTCTCCTCTCCTCCCTTACCTCTCTCCTCTCCTCCCTCTCTCCTCTCCTCTCCTCCCTTACCTCTCTCCTCTCCTCTCCTCCCTTACCCCTCTCCTCTCCTCCCTTACCTCTCTCCTCTCCTCTCCTCCCTTACCCTTCTCCTCTCCTCCCTTACCTCTCTCCTCTCCTCTCCTCTCCTCCCTTACCCCTCTCCTCTCCTCCCTTACCTCTCTCCTCTCCTCTCCTCCCTTACCTCTCTCCTCTCCTCCCTTACCTCTCTCCTCTCCTCTCCTCCCTTACCTCTCTCCTCTCCTCCCTTACCTCTCTTCCTCTCCTCCCTTACCCCTCTCCTCTCCTCCCTTACCTCTCTCCTCTCCTCTCCTCTCCTCCCTTACCTCTCTCCTCTCCTCCCTTACCTCTCTCCTCTCCTCCCTTACCCCTCTCCTCTCCTCCCTTACCTCTCTCCTCTCCTCTCCTCTCCTCCCTTACCTCTCTCCTCTCCTCCCTTACGTCTCTTCCCTCCTCTCCTCCCTTACCTCTCTCCTCTCCTCCCTTACCCCTCTCCTCTAATCCCTTATCTCTCTCCTCTCCTCTCCTCCCTTACCTCTCTCCTCTCCTCCCTTACGTCTCTTCCCTCCTCTCCTCCCTTACCTCTCTCCTCTCCTCACTACTCCTTTCCGTCCTCCTCCACCCCGCCTATCTCTCCCCCAACTCTCCTCCTCCCTCTCCTAGGCACCTCTCCTTTCATCTCCATTATATGCCTGTTCTTCCCGTCTCATCCATCTCTCTCTTGTTACCCCCCCCCCCCCCCCCCACACACACACACACCCTCGTCACGAGCTGCCAGTTCTCCTCCAACAGAAGCTGCTCAGAAACACAGAACACAACCATAGCACCCAAAACACGTAATAGGGAGAGAGAGGGAGGGGGAGAGAGAGGCAGAGAGGCAGGGAGAGGCAGAGAGAGAGAGAGAAAGAGAGAGAGAGAGAGAGAGAGAGAGAGAGAGAGAGAGAGAGAGAGAGAGAGAGAGAGAGAGAGAGAGAGAGAGAGAGAGAGAGAGAGAGAGAGGGGGCGAGAGGAAGAGAGAGAGGAGGGGTTAGAGAGGTAGAGACAGGGAGAGAGAGAGGGAGAGAGAAGGAGGGAAAGCGATGGGAGAGAGAGAAAGAGGAGAGGTACAGCAAGAGAGGGAGAGAGAAGGAGAGAGAGAGAGGAAGAGAGAGAGAGATGAGGGGACAGAGAGAGAAACAGAGAGAGGAGGGGTGTGGTAGAGGTAGAGAGAAAGGGAGAGAGAGAGAGAGGGGGGGGGGTGAGGGGCTACTGCAGGCTATCTCATATTAATGCATTCAGGCTGATGTTTCTAAAAGCCGAAGTGGGGCCTCATAGGCTAAAAATAAACCAGCAATGAGCAAGAGAGTTTATCTATCTATCTATCTATCTATCTATCTATCTATCTATCTATCTGTCTGTCTGTCTGTCTGTCTGTCCGTCCATGCATCTATCTACCTGTCTGTCTGTCTCTCTCTATCGCTCTATCTGTCTATATGTTATGTATCTATCTATTATCACTCTATCTATATATCTATGTTATCTATCTACCTACCTATCTACCTACCTACCTACCTATCTACCTATCTATCTATCTGTCTGTCTCTCTCTATCTCTATCTATGGTATGTATATATCTGGTATTACTCTATCTATATATCTATATGTTATCCATCTATCTATCTACGTATCAAACCATCCATCTACCAGAGTCTCTATATCCTTCTGTTAATGTTGTGTCTCTTTCTGAAGAACTTACTCCCTCCCTCTCCCTCTCCCTTTCTTTCTCTCTCTCCCTCTCGCCCTGTCCCTCTCCCTCCCCTCCCTCCCTCTCTCCCTCCTCCCTCTCCCTCCCTCTCTCCCTCCTCCTCTCCCTCCCTCTCCCTCCCTCCCTCCCTCCCTCTGTTGCTACCAGTCCCAGGCAGTGCAGACAGAGCTCTGCTCGGTGCCTGGTTGGATATCTGTTTATTTATAAGTGGTAGATTGTGGCTCACTGTTGTGTTTCATCCCCCACATCCGCAAGCTGCTGTATAATTGATTGTGTTCACACCATTCACAATTATTGCACCCAAGCAGGGTCGTGTTTAGGAGCCCCCTTTGCATGCAACATGTGTGTGGTAGCTGTGTTATAAATCTATAGCCTAGGAGTGTTGGGGACTTTTTCATTTTCCAAGCTTTAACAGCTGTGGGCACGATTTCTTCCGAGCTGCGTCCGACAATCTGAACCGTATTAAAAGAGTGAGCTGGCGGTAAGCCCCAAGAAACACCGTTATATTACATTACATTATGTTACAGTCATTTTGCAGATGCGTTTGTCCAAAGCAACTTACCATAAGGTAATTCAACAGGTAGACAAGAGAACTATTAGTCACCAGAAGCCATAAGGGCACTTCCTTCCTAACGAGACATAATAATACAATATATACACACATATTTAATAACATAAATATATAATACATTACATTACAATAAGGTCATTCAACAGGTAGGCAAGATAACTATTAGTCACCAGAAGCCATAAGGGCACTTCCTTCCTAACGAGACATAATAATACAATATATACACACATACACACATATTTAATAACATAAATATATAATACATTACATTACAATAAGGTCATTCAACAGGTAGGCAAGATAACTATTAGTCACCAGAAACCATGAGGGCACTTCCTTCCTAACGAGACATAATAATACAATATATACACACATACACACATATTTAATAACATAAATATATAATACATTACATTACAATAAGGTCATTCAACAGGTAGGCAAGATAACTATTAGTCACCAGAAACCATGAGGGCACTTCCTTCCTCACAAGCCATAATACACATACACACATATGTAATGTAATGTAACAACATGATATGTAATACATTACATGTCCTTCCTAACGAGCCTCCAAGAGCAGAACCAGGTGCTCAGGCAAAGGTACAATAAGTTCACAACCAAAAAACATCAAAGTAGTGCAGTGTAGTTGACCTGAGAAGTTTGGGTGTGGTGTTCTCAAGGTTTAAAAACCCACACAGCTGAGACACTCAAACAAACAAACAACTGAATCGGTTAACACATGAACGAGTGAAGACAGACATCTGTCGTTCTCCTGCTCATCATACACGAGATACCCGGATACACGGGTGACTGAATCGGTTAGCCGCGCGATTAACCTAATTCGATAATTAATAACGTCACCGTTGAATGAATGGGTGGACAGAGACACACGATGATGGACGATACAGTGTGGACACTGTGGATAATACAGTGGGAGACATTTGTTGGATTTGTGTGGCTGGCACCAGAGCTCCTGCCATACTAATCCCCAATGCCAACACCTCTTTCTCCACCCTGCAGCTGTTTCCGTCATGAGGCACAGTGCGTCAGCGTTTGGATTTGCCGTAAGTATCATTTCACCCTCACAATGTCCCCGTTACGATGTCGCCTCTACGCTGTCGTCGCTACGATTTCAACGTTTACGATTTCAACGTTACAATGTCAACGTCATGATTTCAACGTTACAATGTCAACGTTATGATGTCAACGTGACGATGTCAACGTGACGTTGTCAACGTGACGATATCAACGTGACGTTGTCAACTTTACAATGTCAAGGTTACGATGTCAACGTTACGATGTCAACGTTGTGATGTCAACGTTCCGATGTCAACGTGACGATGTCAACGTTACGTTGTCAACGTTACAATGTCAAGGTTACGATGTCAAGTTACGATGTCAATGTGACGATGTCAACGTTACAATGTAAATGTTACGATTTCAATGTTACGATGTCAATATTACAATGTCAACGTAACGATGTCAGCATTCTGATGTCAGGGTTATGATGTCAACGTTACGATGTCAACGTTTTGATGTCAACGTTACGGTGTTTTAAATGTTTTATTGTACTATTTATTTTTTGTGTAATACTATACTATACTATAGTGTACAGACTAATATATGCCATTTTTATTAGAGTCAAGCCGTTTTTCATAATACATCATTTAAAATAAGGGTGACCCTATGTGTAGAGGAGCTGGTGAGAGGCTGGTGTTAAAGGTAAAAGGCTGTTGTTTTGTGTTGTTGTTGTGGTTGTTGTTGTTGTTGTAGTTCGACGCCACGCTGGACGTGCTGTCCTCCATCATCGTGTTGTGGCGCTACAGCAACGCGGCGGCGGTGCACTCGGCCCACAGAGAGTACATGTGAGTACCTTCAGAACCTTCAGTTCTACTGGGTTCTACTGCCCTGCTCGAAAAGTCTGTTTCTGTTGGTTTCCACAATGTCACGTTTACGATGTGAGGTTACGATGTGAGGTTACGGTGTGAGGTTACGATGTGAGGTTACGGTGTGAGGTTACGGTGTGACATTACGGTGTGACGTTACGGTGTGACGTTACGGTGTGACGTTACGGTGTGACGTTACGGTGTGACGTTACGGTGTGAGGTTACGGTGTGATGTTACAATGTGACATTTCGATGAGACGTTACGGTGTGACGTTACAGTGGCACCGTAACAGTGACACTGTAACAGTGTGACGTTGTGTTACGGTGTCACTGTTACGGTGTGACGTTACGGTGTCACAGTTACAGTGTCACAGTTACGGTGTGACATTACGGTGTCACAGTTACGGTGTGACGTTACGATGTGTTACGTTGTCACTGTTACGATGTCACCGCTACAATGTCGACGTTACAATGTGTTTACGATGTCACCATCACGATGTCCCTGCTATGTGTCGTTTGTCTACATTAAATGTTCACATTGGATGCACCACTAGCTGTGGTGAGACCGTCCAGATGTTGTCGTTCACGTTCCTCGGCCTGGCTTCGGCTGTTCAGAAATTGATGGGTGCGGCCTTACGTTGTTCAAAAAACGCACAGCCAATCAGAGTGACTGGGGTCTGTCTTCGCT
>CM051009.1:23038765-23041265 GCA_027704905.1 Muraenolepis orangiensis
GATGAAGGTGATGATGATAATGGTGACCATGACGATGATGACGATGATGAAGGTGATGATGATAATGGTGACCATGACGATGATGAAGGTGATGATGATAATGATCATGACTATATTGAAGGTTATGATGATGATGATGATGATGATGACGATGATGAAGACATAATGATGATGCGGATGGATATAGGTGAAGGATAGTCCGGTGGTTAGGGATGGTTTGACTCCCAGTCCAAAAGGTTGTGGGTTGGAACAAGATATTCATATGTTATATGTTATATGTATTTATATATTTATATGTTCCATTTGTAACAACTACATCGGAATAGCTTACTCCCCATTCCCTCCCGCAGTAAACAACTCCTTTAAAACAACACCGTCAAAATAAAAATAATATATTCAATAAAAATAAAAATGAACAAAAATAGGACCGCCAAGTGACTGATAGATGGGTCCCCTATTAAACAAATTTTTTTTGTTGTACACAAAAAGCCAAACAACTTTATTGAAAGGTTGACGGCGGACAGAGAGCAGAGAGGGAGGGGGGGGGGGGGGGGGGGGGGTCATCCGAGTTCTCCGGAGTGAGCGGATCAGGGTCTGTAAGTACTGGAGACTAATGGACAAGAGAGGAGCATTATGGGCACTCTGAGCTGCAAGATCATCAAAACAATAATAATAATAATAATAATATAATGCTGCCACTTACCAACCAGCCGTT
Organism: Muraenolepis orangiensis; assembly: GCA_027704905.1. NCBI lineage: Eukaryota > Metazoa > Chordata > Actinopteri > Gadiformes > Muraenolepididae > Muraenolepis > Muraenolepis orangiensis. The sequence goes on from CM051009.1 coordinate 23,039,481, forward strand.
GAATCAAATAGTGAAATAAACAAAAACCTAAAAAAAAAACCCTGATTTCTATTGAAGCTCTCACCCACTGTGATATCAATGACATGACTCTCGTCTAGTGGCTGGTTCAAGTGTCCCAAGACCTTTACGTGAACGCTCTGTAACCGAAGCCTCTTCCTCTTCCTCTTCTTCTTCTTCTTCTTCTTCTTGTTCCGGAGGATTCCTCACGTACGACTGTCACACACTCACCAGAATGTGGCAGTTTGCTGGGATGTCTCACACACACACACACACACACACACACACACACACACACACACACACACACACACACACACACACACACACACACACTTTTGTCGTTTGGCGGACGTTTTATTGAACCCTAATGCAGTTTGCCTATTGTTTGTCTATTTCAAGTCACGTCGGTAATGAGCAGGTTAAGGGCGGTCTGGGTGGTCACAGGTGGGGGGGTGTGGGGGGAGGGGCGGGGTGTGGGGGGGGGGGATTCAAACCCTCAACCTTTTCAGTCATAGCCTCTACACTATCTCCCCCCCCCCCCCCCCAACAGAGGTCAGACAAATCGATTTCTTTATTTTTTTTTGGTTTTGTTTTGTTCGCGCGACGCACGCACGCACGCACACACACACACACACACACACACACACACACACACACACACACACACACACACACACACACACACACACACACACACACACACACACACACACACACACACACACACACACACACACACACACACACACACACACACACCAAGCGTCTCAAGGACCCAAAGCAGTGAATTGGGACATTTTAATTCGGTGCTAACGCCCCCATGTAGACTCTCTGTATAGGTGTTAGATGTTCTCGGGGTTCCTTTGTGTTATGTTGTTAACGGAACGCGTGTGTCTGTCACGGGGACCACATGGAACCACGGGAGAACCACAGGGCGTGAACGAAAGCACCAAGCACGGACCCACAGACTTGTTTTAGCACTGCGACTGTGGTTGAAGAAACAGACTAAATTGCTTTAAGAAAGATAAGTCTCTGTCTCTCCTCCTCTCCCTGTCTCTCTATACCTGTCTCTCTCTCTCTCTCTCTCTCTCTCTCTCTCTCTCTCTCTCTCTCATTTTAATTGGCTGGGTTTGAATCCCCAAAGGATGGTGAATCTTGTTCGGGGCGTTTCACCATATGCTCAGTTGAGAGAGTGAGAGAAAACGTCCCTGGAGGATTCCCAGGCCCAGCCGGTGGTTCCCTTTACCATCGACCACAGTACAAAGTGGTGGTGAAAGAGAGATCCCAGAGGGTCGTCTAGTGACTAGATGGTGTTTGGTTCTGGGTTCGATTCCCCCCGACGTCTGCAGTCTAAATCAAGGAAAAGACTGACAGAGAGAGGAAGGGAGAGTGCGATTGCGGGGGGGGAGAGAGGGGGGAGGGATAGAGAGCGAGTGGGAGGGAGGGTGAGAGAGATAGGAGGAGAAAGAAGGAGAGGTGAGAGAGAGAGAGAGAGAGAGGAGAGAGAGAGAGAGAGAGAGAGAGAGAGAGCGAGAGAGAGAGAGAGAGAGAGAGAGAGTAGAGAGAGAGAGAGAGAGAGAGTATTGTGCTTCCTGTGGATGAGGGACACCTCAGAGGGTCTCCAGATCTCAGATGTGAACGTTCACACGTCTTGGAATAGAATTACCAGCCGGTTGCTAGGTGATGGTAATCTGCTCGGAAACACCAGGCTAGCTGTAAACGTCAATGCATTAGCATGGGGGGGGTGGGGGGGGGGGTTAACAAGTTTCAGGGTTGTTGTTTTTA
>CM051009.1:23046265-23056265 GCA_027704905.1 Muraenolepis orangiensis
ACACACACACACACACACACGACAGAGAAGCGAATGCGCATTCAATTAGGAGACTGGTACGTTTTGTGTGAAGTGAAAGTAATGCGCATTAAAGATTCTGTTCACACACACACACACACACACACGGGACGCGAAACCCGTAGTGGTTTAATTGCTTTGCGCCCAAACTAGTTACTTCTGGATCGACACCACCCACCCCCCAAGGTGGATTAGTTAATGCGCACTAGTTGGGTAGCCGATGCGCATTACTTGCCAGTGTGAAAGCGAAACCAAACTAGTTTCGCAGCGCCGCGAATACCGTATTTAAGCCCAGTGTGAAAACGGTATATGTGTCCGTTTGTCTTTCTCTCTCTCCCTTTGTCTGTCTCTATCTGTGTCTATGTCTCTCTCTCACTCTCCCTTAGTCTGTCTCTGTGTGCCTTTGTCTCTCTCACTCTCCCTTTGTCTGTCTCTATCTGTGTCTATGTCTCTCTCTCACTCTCCCTTAGTCTGTCTCTCTGTGTGCCTTTGTCTCTCTCTTACTCCGTTTCTCTCTGTGTCTACGTCTCTCTCCCCATCTCTCTCTCTCTCTCTCTCGCTATGTCTCTCTCTCTCTACATCTCTCTCAATCTCTACATCTCTCTCTCCGTCTATGTCTATGTCTCTCTCTCAATCTCTCTCCCCTCTCCCTCCCAGGATGACTTCCTGTTCAGCGTGTCTATAGTGAGCGGCCTGGTGTGCATTATACTGGCCGTCATCAAATTCATGCTGGGCAGAGTCCTCACCAGCAAGGCCCTTATCACCGACGGTAGGGGGGACACACACACACACACACACACACACACACACACACACACACACACACACACACACACACACACACACACACACACACACACACACACACACACACACACCACACACACACACACACACACACACACACACACACACACACACACACACACACACACGTCTGAGTGTGTGTTGTGTTTTGTGTTGTTTCCTCCAAGGTTTCAACTCCTTGGTGGGCGGGGTGATGGGCTTCTCCATCCTGATCAGCGCTGAGGTGTTCAAGCACCAGCCCACCGTGTGGTACCTGGACGGGACCATCGGGGTCCTCATGGGCCTCATCATCCTGGCCTACGGCGTCAAGTGAGCGCCCGTTTTCCTTCCCGCTTTTGGTTTACGTTTTTTACGGTTTACGTGTTCTTCGATTTTTTAATGTAGGCGGACGAATTTGCAAGGAATTCATTGTACGATTCACAAAAGCGGCACACTAACAAAAAGTGTTTCACAGACCCCAGAAAATGTAGATTTTTCGAAAAATCTTGGAACATTTTTGGAACTTTTTCGGAAAGTGTCGAAAATATTCGGAAAATGTCGCAAATTTTCGGAAAATGTGACAATCTGTTTCCCGAAGCCCCGAGATGACGTCCACAAACGTCTTGTTTTGGATATTAAGTAATAAGGAATAAAAAAATAAAAAATCGAACCGATGAATCGACTATCTAAATGGTCGGCCGATAAATGTTACTGTTGGCAACTAATCGATTTTATTGTTGCAGCTTTAATTTAATAAACCAAAAACTAACAATAGGACATGACATGAAAACCCATGTGTGTGTGTGTGTATCAGGGGAGGGGCCGACTTATCCGCTAACATGACATATTGTCTCCATTTTGGTTTTGCTTCCGCAGGCTTCTACTGGACACAGTGCCGCGCATGAGACAGACCAGGAACTACGAGCGCTTCGAGTGACCTCTGACCTACGAGGAGGTCAGAGGTCGAGGGGGGGGGGGGGTGTTTTTTTTCCGGAATTCGAGAGAAAGACTGGATATATAATATTCTGTTGTTTATGAAATAATTAGCATCAGTGCGGTTGACCGATTTTCACACACACACACACACACACACACACACACGGCGCCCCCTACTGGGAGTCAACCGGTAATGAGTATTCTAAGTATTAATATGTCTTGGTTGGGGTGTGTTGCGTGGATTATGGGGTGTATTATGGGTATGGGGTGTATTATGGGGTGTAGTCGTAGTGTTGTGCGGAGGATGAAACGTACCACCGATACCAAAAGGGGGTTATTGGGCTCATTAGGACACACCCCTCGGACACAAATCAAAAACTTAAACCGACCCAACCAGGTTTTTAATCGCGGGGATATTTTTGAAAACAAACCAAAATGTTTGCTATTAGGGACTCACTCGATAACGGTTGTAGTGCGAGGAGGTTAGGAATGCTAGTTAGGGGAACAGCAGGGGGTCTCCTTTAGCTCCCAGTTCCACCCTAGTTTAGGTTAAGAGTTGTAGGAGTTGGAAACTGAGGAACGCACAATATATTGGGAGGAAGGGATGTTATAACTGTTATAGCGGTTATATATACCACCTAAGCTGTAGAATCTGTGTACATATATATACATCACACACACGTGTATGTATGTATGTATGTATGTATGTATGTGTATATATATATATATATATATATATATATATATATATATATATATATATATATATAAGTGACTACCTCACAGAAGTAGGCTCAGGTCATCTCAAGAGAACATCATACTTCATAAATCACGTGGGGGAAATTCAAAGGACTGGTGGTCCATCGTTCAACTGCAATATTTAAAAATAATGAGGGTGAGGGTGAATATTATAGACGGTATCAGAGGCGCTCGGTCGGACAGCAAAAAATGACAACTGATGAAATCCCGCTGAAGCGATGGAAACTACGAAACCCGAATTGTAAAAGATGCTTAGAGGTCTCCGTTGGCAGAGAGTATTCTCTGAGGCCTCAGGATCTAGAGGCATTTCACCTGAGACTTGAGACATAGCGACACATGACCGATGGTTTAAAGCAGCACAGGGCCGATGGTTTAAAGCAGCACAGGGCCGATGGTTTAAAGCAGCACAGGACCGATGGTTTAAAGCAGCACAGGGCCGATGGTTTAAAGCAGCACAGGGCCGATGGTTTAAAGCAGCACAGGACCGATGGTTTAAAGCAGCACAGGACCGATGGTTTAAAGCAGCACAGGACCGATGGTTTAAAGCAGCACAGGACCGATGGTTTAAAGCAGCACAGGGCCGATGGTTTAAAGCAGCACAGGGCCGATGGTTTAAAGCAGCACAGGGCCGATGGTTTAAAGCAGCACAGGGCCGATGGTTTAAAGCAGCACAGGACCGATGGTTTAAAGCAGCACAGGGCCGATGGTTTAAAGCAGCACAGGGCCGATGGTGTTTTAAAGCAGCACAGGGCCGATGGTTTAAAGCAGCACAGGGCCGATGGTTTAACACAGTAGAGGGCGCCAAACATGCTTTGTAATTAATTAATTCAATTAAAAAAAACAGGCCACATCTATATATAGATATATACAAACTATAACAAACTATAAATATATATATATATTTATTTTATTTTTCTTAGAAAATAAGCCAATATATTTCATCTCATCAGTCGCTTTTCCTCGTTAGTTGGTTAGTTTAGGTATAATTCTCAGACTAGTTTAGATGGGGGGGGGGGGGGTGGTTTGTCGTTTTATGTGTCCGTTGATTTGACCTCACAAATCGGAGACACCTCGACCAAAAACACTCGACTAAAACTCACCGATGAGCTCACAGAGGACACGCACAGCTGGGACTTTGCATGCTCTCTCTCTCTGCACACACACACTAAAATATTAATATTAAATATTAAAACTTAAAAGTAGCACAATCTCCGGACCATTTTAGTGGTGTACCGTGCACGTCCGGCTCCAGAGCCTTAAACGTATTGGTAAACCGTAAAGCACACGTGCGAACCGAGGCGTACGATGTCGCAGAAATACGCGAAAAGACTTTAGATCGTGTTTTAAAATGAGGAACATTAGAAGCTGTATGGTGTTCAACGTTGAGAGCTGTGCGCTGTGTGAGCGGACGCATCCACACGTGTCCTAGAAAGACTGTGAATGTATATTTCTGAAGGTCTACGCTTCTGGTTTCCATGACTATTTGAATGTATATACTGTATTGGAATATTGTAATACTCACTGTCATTTTGAATGGGAGATGTTTTGTGTGTGTGTGTGTGTGTGTTGTTATTTTCTGGAGGGGTTGGAGAAGATGGTTTGTTTATTGATAATTCAGGGGTGTAAACCGAAATAATAATTGTAGTCAACAGCTGGTGCACTCCATTGAATTTGCTTTTGCTCATGCACCACACACACACACACACACACTCAAAACTCACGTGCAAATGCCACCTCAAGCATGCAACATAGAAAAAAATGCTCTTTTTGTTTCATCACACACACACACACACACACACACACACACACACACACACACCACACACACACACACACACACACAGTCCTCCTGACTGTAGCTTTGTGTGATTGTGTAAATACTGTATTCCTGTGACAATGTAAACCATATGCATAGTGGAAATCACAACAGAGATGGCCGTTGTCACAGAAAAAAAAAAAAACTTTATTTAAAAATAGTTATATCCCTCTTGTTTGTCAAGGACTGTGAAAACTAAAACAAAAAAAAATACTAAAACAAAACAGTTGTCATTTTATTTTTTACTTTCCATAACATGATCTCAACCCGGACGCGTTTACGCTGAAATAATTGGTGAATTTCTTTTCCCGCCACATTCAGAGACAAAAAAAAACAAACGAAGAAAGATATGGTGAATAAAGTTTTACCTTTCGCCAAGTTATACACAGAAGAACTGTCGACCGCACACCCACTACTAAACAAAAACGATAAATATTAGGCTTCAGCAAAACACTGCTAGCGTGTTTAGCATTAAGTGAACGAGGACTTTTCTGCCCGTTTGACCCTAAACGCAAGGCACAAAAAAATGATTTTTTTTTTAATAGTTTATTCGTGGTTAGTGCTAATTTTGACATGAAACCATTTTATGGTTTGAATTTCTTTGTCGTGTTCTTGTGGTTGATATCTGAAATCTGCCCCGTTGGAAATACATACATTTTTACCTTCCGTACTAATAATTAACTAATGACAATTCAACCTGAAGACCACCTTATGTACTGAATGGACAATGAAGAGGAATCATGACAAATCTAATTATGTATGGACAAAAAATAATAATAATTGGAAGCATGAATATTTCAGATTCTCAGAAGCGTTGGCGGTCCGAACACGTGGACCGACCGAGCCTGAAGCAAAACACAAAAGTGACAAAAAAAAGGCCAACTAAAAAAGGCACATGACGATCTTCAAAACACCCACTTGGCGACCGGGGGAACCCATAGCCCGTATTTAAAAAACAAAACAAAACCAAAACGTAAAGACAGACTTGGCAAAATAACACAAAAAAGGCAAACCAGATATTAGGCGTGGGCAGGGTAGGGAGCCTAACCACTTACTCGGGGATATGTGATTATTTTTATTTTTATTTTTTTAATCGGATATTAAAAACAACTGGTTTGTGTTTGCGGGGCACAACTGTGTGTAAACAAAGACTTGTATACTTGTGAACCAAGCAGGCTTTGATGGTGGGAGACGAAAAAAAAACGTGACACAGATATGTAGCGGGGATAACTAAGCGTCTTTAGATTCTTCGGGTACGTGTCGGTATCGGCAGCAAGCCTCCGGTTACTGAACACGCGTACAAATGAAAAACTAATAAAACAAAAAAATAATGGAGAAAAACACACGAGCCACGAGTCCGAATATGAACGACCAAAAACGGTAAGAACCATCCGCTGACTGCAGTCCGGTCTGATCTGAACTTCCGAATACGTTCGTAACCCGTCGACAACTGTACAATTTAGCCAGAATGAAAGTTTGACGGCAATTTCCCGAAAGAAAAGACGTACGATATGGCAACTCACGGGGGGAGGTAAAAGGAAATAAAGACAAAAGACAACCTCGGTCTGCTTCAGACAGTTCTCATAGCGGTGTGCGGGCCTACTTTAGGATGAGAGCAAGTAGGTTGTCTCGTTCACTAACCAAAGTTCTGAAAAACTAAAATGAAGATCTCCATCTCTCTCTCTCTCTCCCTCCCTCTCTCTCTCTTCTACTACCCCTCTCTCTATAAATAAAATATATAAAAATAAAAAATAAACAGATAACGATATCCCCCTCCCATAAATAAAAATGACTGAGATAAAGATCTGTATACAAAATAAATTAAAAAAGGAAAATAATTTGAAACCCATATTGACAATATACAGTGTTACTAATATCGTTTTGTTAAATCTCTAAATAGATTAACATAGTGCATTGTTTTTTTTTCCCATTCACGACAAAGAACTACCGTTGTTTTTTTATTCACCTTGAACCAAGATTATTATTTTTTTCCTTTTTCTTCTGAGTGAGCTGCAGGCAAAATAAAATCGAAAAAGAAAAAAAGAAAAGAAAAAGTTTTGTACCCAAAACTATTTAGCTGATATTTGCGTGCCGCCTCGCCAACTCGCTCTACGACAACGTGAAACAGAACCGCCAACAACAACGCAGCCGCGACGGTACACGCTGACACCGATCCGGGACACGCTAACACCGATCCGAAACACCCCCGGTCCGTCCCGCCGGCGCGACAACGGTTTACAAACAAGAGACGTTCCCCCCCCCGTTTTTGTATTCCGAGTGGACCCATAAATAAAGACGACACACGTCTGGTCCGTATATAGAGTCACTATCATTTTTTTTTTTTTTTGTTAACGTTTTTGCGAAACGTTTTTAGTTTAAGTCTAGTGTCGGTTTAACGTCATTCAAACACACTCGTTTAAATCGCAGATACGACTAAGGCCTAGTCGAGTTCCCGCACTTCCTGTTGGAGATCAGTCGGGAAAAACCTTGTTCTCAAAACACGAGGCGTTCACGTCTGTTGCTCTACTGGTCGCACGCACGTACGCACAAACCAACTGAAGTTCCCGTTTTCCGTCACGTGTGCAAAGTTCGCTCTTTCAACTAAAAATATAAATAATGCGGGGGGAAAATGAGAAGTTTGCAGACGTCGCTGTCGCCACGGCGATGTTCTTGGCATGTCACGGTCATCTCAGGGGAGGAGAAGAAGAAGAAGAAGAAGAAGAAGAAGAAGAAGAACAGACCACATGCCTGATTTGAAGTGTGTGTGTCTGGCAATTGTTAAGCGCACGGATAACGATCGTAGGAATAATAATAATAATAATACAGATAAAAAAAAAGAAATCTAGCTATCTACAATATACGTCTGGTTTAGCGCCAAGCGAGCAGCCAGTCCTCTACAGTGAAAAACTAGAACTTTAGGCCAGGAGTACGACCTGTGTGTGTGTGTGTGTGTGTGTGTGTGTAGGGGGGGGGGGGGGTCAGAGGTCAGGGCTTTCGTGCCCGACCGTCCAGTGTAAACCTACCTAAAATGGTCACAATAGTCCGAATGGTCTCGATGGGCATGGAGGAGAAGCGTGTCTGATAAATAGGGCTTTCCACGTCTGTGCGTAGCTCCTCCCCCCTTTTGACTGTTCATTACAGGACTCCGCCCCCTCCTCCTCCACTTCCCCCATCCTCACTCATGAATATGCATGTGTGTGTCTGAACAACACAACACACACACACACCCCCCCCAATCAACACGCACTGAGGTGGCTGGGTGTGGTTTGCGGGGGGGATGGAGCTCCTCACACTGTTTTCCTTCCCCCCCCCCCCCTCTTCCTCCTGTGGGTGGGGGGCCAGGGGGTGGGAGGCCTAAGGAGGGAGGAGGCGGGGCTATAGGCAGCCCTGGCACAGCGCCACCTGGCCCTTCATGTAGTCGCGGCAGGGGCAGATGCGGCGCAGCGAGGGGTGCGCCCCGGCACAGCTGAAGAGCAGCAGGTCCTGCTGGAAGATGCAGTGGCGGCGGGACTCGCTGTACGCCGGCACCAGGGTGTCAGCGCTGGACTCCACCGTCTGGCAGTCCACCCCGAACCTGGGACGGGGGGGAGGGAGGGGAAGAGAGAGAGCGAGAGCGAGAGCGAGAGCGAGAGCGAGAGAGAAGAGAGAGACCGACAGAGTGAGAGAGAAAACAGGTACATAAGAGAGAGAGAACAGAGAGAGAAATAAAGAGAAGAGAGAGTGAGTGAGAAACACGGTAGATAAAGAGAAGAGAGAGAGTAGAGAGAGAGAGAGAGGAGATAGAGAGAGAGAGAGAGAGAGAGAGAGAGAGGAGAGAGAGAGAGATAGTTCACCAAGCCACAAGTTAATATGCAGGTCTACTCTGCACTGTCTCATGGCGCCATCTAGCGCCAGTCTAGACATACTGCAACCACCACATCACAGACTAATCCTATACATAGATATATATATATATGGGTTGTATCGTCCTCTGCTGGCAATGGGAGGACATCATTTAGTTTTGATCACACAAATAATGAAAATGAGCAGGCATGTTGGATGTCATTTCATGGACTAGATAGGTAGGCTACTATTGTAAAGGTATTTTTCTCTCACGGACGGGGAAGATACTCGACGGGGCGCAAAAGAGCAACTGATCTTCAACATGATTTTTTTCGTGTGGATTTCGTCGACCAGGAGGGGGCACTTAAACGCGTGAGTCAGGACGGCTTGAAAACCCTTGTAAAAAGGTGACGTACATTTACTCATCCTGCTCCTTCTCTCCTTCTCTCCTTCTCTTCTCCTCCTCCTCCTCCTCCTCTCACTCTCTCCTCTTTCCTCTCTTCTACTTTCTCCTCCTCCCTCTCTCTCCTCCTCCCTCTTTCAGTTCCCCCCTCTCCACCTCAGCCCCTCCTCTCTTCTTCTCCTCCTCCTCCCCCCCTCTCTTTCTCTCTCTCCTCCCATTTCCCCCTCTCCACCTCAGACCCTCATCCTCCTCCTTTCCCCCCTCCCCCCCCCTTTCCTCTCCCCCCTACTCCCTTCCCTCTCTCCCCTACTCCCTTTCCTCTCCCCCCTACTCCCTTTCCTCTCTCCCCTACTCCCTTTCCTCTCCCCCCTACTCCCTTTCCTCTCTCCCCTCTCCCCCTCCTCCTCCTCCTCCTCCTCCTCTCTCTTCCCTCCCTCTCTCCTTTCTCCCTCTCTCTCCTCCCTCCCTCTCTCCCTCTTCCTCACCTGGCCAGGTCCTTGTCCTTGTTGAGGTGCTGGAAGAAGGAGGGCTCACAGATGAGCTGCTCCTCCTGACAGATCTTCTTGCAGGAGTGCCCGGGCTCCGCCAGCCTCACCTGCAGGGCGGTGAGCGGCGGCCACATCACCTGACCGTGGCAGAAGTCCTGGGGGGGGTGGGGGGGGGGGGGGGGGAAAGAGGAGAAAGGAGGAGGAGGAGGAGGAGGTGGTGGGGGGGATGGGGGAAAATAAGTGCAAAAACATAGAATGTATTTTGTATTAAATATAAACGTAAGGAATATATAAATAGTAATAAATGAAAAGATGATGGAAAACCAAGGTCTAAAGTTCATACATGACTGTGTGTGTGTGTGTGTGTGTGCGTGCGTGCTCGGTGTGTACCTGGTTCTCGATGAAGGCGTTGACTCTCTGCAGCATCCCTTCACAGGTGAACTCATAGGGGAGGTAGGGTTCAATCTGGACACACACCACACACACACACACACACACACACACACACACACACACACACACACACACACACACACACACACACACACACACACACACACACACCACACACACACACACACACACACCACACACACACACACACACACACACACTCAGCAGGAGGAGCGCTAGCATGTACCATCTGCTCTGTTCATCTTACCACTACAGAAACCTGTTTACAACACACAGCGACGTGTGTCCCGGGCCCAGAGAAGAACTCCTAGGTGTCCATGAGACCAGATTGAGATGATATTGAATAATAGTATCACTATTATAGTAGTACTATGAATATTATTAAGACCGTTAGGATCCCCATGCGGGATCCCGCGTCACCTCATTCTCCCACGCGCCATTTCAACTGATTTGATGGCAATTTAAAACAGTTGGAATACAAACTAAACGACAACAACATGGCCCATTGTGTGTGTGTGTGTGTGTGTGTGTGTGTGTGTGTTTTTTCCAGGCCGGCAG
>CM051009.1:23061730-23076730 GCA_027704905.1 Muraenolepis orangiensis
AACTTAAACGTAGCCACAATCTCCGGACCATTTTAGTGGTGTACCGTTGCACGTCCCGGCTCCAGAGCCTTGACGTAATTGGTAACCGTCAAGGCACACGTGCGAACCGAGGCGTACGATGTCGCAGAAATACGCGAAAAAGACCTTTAGATCGTGTTTTCATAATGCGGAACCATGCGACAGCTGTATGTGTTTCAACGTTGGAGTAGCTGTGCGCTGTGTGAGACGGGCGCATCCACACGTGTCCTAGAAGACCTGTGAATGTATATTTTCTGAAGGTCTACGCGTCTGGTTTCCAGTACTCTTTTTGAATGTAATATACTGTATTGGAATATTGTAATACTCACTGTCATGTTTGAATGGGAGATGTTTTGTGTGGTGTGTGTGTGTGGTGTTGTTTATTTTCTGGAGGGTTGGAGAAGATGGTTTTGTTTATTGATAATTCAGGGTGTAAAACCGAAGATAAGAATTGTAGTCAACAGCCTGTGTGCCTACACATTGAATTTTGCTTTTGCTCATGCACCACCGCACCCACATCACACCACTCAAACTCACGTGCAATGCCGACCTCAAGCCTGCAAACATAGAAAAACTGCTCTTTTGTTTCATCATCACAACACACACACACACACACACACACACACACCCACACACCACACACCTTCAGCACGACACAACACACGCACAGTTCCTCCTGACTGTAGCTTTGTGTGATTGTTGTAAATACTGTATTCCTGTGCACATGTACAACCATATGCATCGTGGCAATCACCAACGAGGATTGGCCGTTGTCACGGAGATCAAAAAAGAGCTTTATTTAAAATAGTTATATCCCTCTGTGTTTGTCAAGGACTGTGAAAACTAAAACAACAAAAAAATACTAAAACAAAAACGAGTTTGCCATTTTTATATTTTTACTTTCCATAACATTGATCTCAACCCGGCCGCGTTTTTACGCTGAAATAATTGGTGAATTTCTTTTCCCGCCACAGTTCCATGAGACAAAAAAAAACCAGACCGAAGAAAGGATATGGTGAATAAAGTTTTCCCTTTCCGCCACGTTTCATACACAGAAGAACCTGTCGACCGCACACTAACCACTACTAAACCAAACGATAATATTAGGCTTCAGCAAAACACTGCTAGCGTGTTTAGCATTAGTGAACGCGGACTTTTTCTGCCCGTTTGACGCCCTAAAGCAGGCACAAAAAAATGAATTTTTTTTTATATTATAGTTTATTCGTGGTTTAGTGCTAATTTTGACATGAAACCATTGTTATGGTTTGAATTTCTTTGTCGTGTTTCTTGTGGTTTGATTATCTGAAAATCTGCCCCGTGAAATCCATACATTTTTACCTTCCGTACTCATAATTAACTAATGCCAATTCAACTCTGAAGACCACCTTCTGTAACTGAGCTGGACAATGAAGAGGAATCCATGGACAAATCTAATTATGTTATGGATCAAAAAATAATAATAATTGGAAGCATGAATATTTCAGATTTCTCAGAAGCGTTGGGCGGTCCGAACACGTGGACCAGAACCGGTAGCCTGAAGCCACAGACACAAAAGTGACAAAACAAAAGGCCACTAAAAAAGGCACATAGCACGATCTTCAAAACACCCACGTTGGCGACCAGCGGGAACCCAGACCCGTATTTAAAAAACAAACACAACCAAAACGTACGACAGCCTTTGGCAACATAACACCAAAAAAGGCACAACCAGATATTAGCGTGGGCAGGGTAGGGAGCCTAACCACTTACTCGGGGATATGTTGATTATTTTTATTTTTATTTTTTTTAAATCAGGATTATTAAAAAACACTGGTGTGTGATTTGCGGGGCACAACTGTGTGTACACAAAGACTTGTCAACTTGTGAACCAAGCAGGGCTTATGATGGTGGAGACGAAAAAAAACGTGACACAGATATGTAGCCGGGGCTAACCTCGGCGTCTTTAGATTCTTCGGGTTACGTGTCGGTATCGGCAGCAAGCCTCCGTTTAGCTGAACACACGCGTACAAATGAATAAAACTACTAACAGAAGAATAGATGGGAGAAAAACACACGAGCCACGAAGTCCGACGATGACCGACCAAAAACGGTAACACCATCCGCTGACTGCAGTCCAGGTCTGATCTGAACTTCCGAAATACGTTCGTAACCCGTCGACAACTGTACAATTTAGCCAAAGAATGAAAGGGTTTTAAACGCCATTTCCCGAAAGAGAAAGCACGTACCGATATGTGCAACTCACGGGGGGAGGTAAAAGGAAATAAGAGCCAAAAGACCACCTCGGTCTGCTTCCGACAGTTCTCATAGGTCGGTGTGCGGCGCCTACCTTTAAGGATGAGAGCAAAGTAGGTTGTCTGCGTTCACTAAGAGTTAACCAAGTTTCTGAAAAACTAAAATGGAAGATCTCCATCTCTCTCTCTCCTCCCTCCCTCTCTTCTCTCTTCTACTTACCCTCTCGCCTCTCAATAAAAAGCAAAATATTATAAATTAATAAAATAAAAACATTACAGTACGATATACCACCTCCCTAATCAAATGACTGAGATCAAAAGATCCTGTATACACAAAATAAAATTAAAAACGGAAAATAATTTTGAAACCCATCTTGCACCATCACAGTGTTTACTAATATCGTTTTTGTTAAATCCTCTAATAGCTATAACATAGTGCATTGGTGTTTTTTTTTCCCCATTGCACGCACAGAAGACTCTACCAGTTGTTTTTTATTCAACTAGACCAAGTATTTAATTATATTTTTTCCTTTTTCTTCTGAGTTGAGCTGCAGGCAAAATAAATCAGACAAAGAAAAAAAAAACAGGAAAAAGTTTTGTACCCAAAACTATTTAGCTGATATTTGTCGTGCCGCCGCTTCGCCACCTCGCTCTTACGACACCGTGAAACAGAACCGCCAACAACAACGCAGCCGCGACGTTACAACGCCGCCACACCGGATCCGGGACCGCTAACACCGATCCGGAAACACCCCCGGTCCGTTCCCGCCGGCGCGACCAACGGTTATACAAACAAGAGACGTTCCCCCCCCGCTTTTTTGTATTCCGAGTGGACCCCATCTAAAGTAAGGACGACCCACGTCTGGTTCCGTATATAGAAGTCACTCTAAATTTTTTTTTTTTTTGTTAACGTTTTTGCGAACGTTTTTTAGTTTAAGTCTAGTGTCCGGTTTTAACGTCATTCAAACACACTCGTTTAAATCGCAGATACGACTAAGGCCTAGTCGAGTTCCCGCACTTCCTGTTGGAGATCAGTCGGGAAAAACCTTGTCTCAAAAACACGAGGCGTTCACGTCTGTTGCTCTACTGGTCCGCACGCACGTACGCACAAACCAACTGAAGTTCCCGTTTTCCGTCACGTGTGCAAAGTTCGCTTCTTTCAACTAAAAATATAAATAATGCGGGGGGAAAATAGAAGTTTGCAGACGTCGCTGTCGCCACGGCGATGTTCTTTGGCATGTCACGGTCATCTCAGGGAGGAGAAGAAGAAGAAGAAGAAGAAGAAGAAGAAGAGAAGAAGAACAGACCACATGGCCTGATTTGAAGTGTGTGTGTCTGGCAATTGTTAAGCGCACGGATAACGATCGTAGGAATAATAATAATAATAATACAGATTAAAAAAAAAGAAATCTAGCTATCTACAATATACGTCTGGTTTAGCGCCAAGCGAGCAGCCAGTCCTCTACAGTGAAAAACTAGAACTTTAGGCCAGGAGTACGACCTGTGTGTGTGTGTGTGTGTGTGTGTGTGTAGGGGGGGGGGGGGGGTCAGAGGTCAGGGCTTTCGTGCCCGACCGTCCAGTGTAAACCTACCTAAAAATGGTCACAAATAGTCCGAATGGTCTCGATGGGCATGGAGGAGAAGCGTGTCTGATAAATAGGGCTTTCCACGTCTGTGCGTAGCTCCTCCCCCCTTTTGACTGTTCATTACAGGACTCCGGCCCCCTCCTCCTCCACTTCCCCCATCCTCACTCATGAATATGCATGGTGTGGTCTTGAACCAACACAACACACACACACACACCACCCCCCCAATCAAACACGCACTGAGGTGGCTGGGTGTGGTTGGCGGGGGGGATGGAGCTCCTCACACTGTTTTCCTTCCCCCCCCCCCCCTCTTCCTCCTGTGGGTGGGGGCCAGGGGGTGGGAGGCCTAAGGAGGGAGGAGGCGGGGCTATAGGCAGCCCTGGCACAGCGCCACCTGGCCCTTCATGTAGTCGCGGCAGGGCAGATGCGGCGCAGCGAGGGGTGCGCCCCGGCACAGCTGAAGAGCAGCAGGTTCCTGCTGGAAGATGCAGTGGCGGCGGGACCTGCGCTGTACGCCGGCGCCAGGGTGTCAGCGCTGGACTCCACCGTCATGGCAGTCCACCCCGAACCTGGGACTGGTGGGGAGGGAGGGGAGCGAAGAGAGCGAGAGCGAGAGCGAGAGAGAGGAGAGAAGAGAGAGACGAGAGAGGACCGACAGAGTGAGAGAGAAAACAGGTACATAGAGAGGAGAGACCGAGAGCGAGAAATAGAGAGAAGATGAGAGGTGAGTGGAGAACACCGGTAGATAAGAGAGGAGATGAGAGGAGAGAGAGAGAGAGAGATATGTTCACCAGCCACAAGTTAATAGGCCGGGCTACTCTGCACTGTCTCATGGCGCCATCTAGCCGCCCGTCTAAGACATACTGGCGACCACCACATCACAGACTAATCCTAATACCTAGGATATATATATCATGGGTTGTATCGTCCTCTGCTGGCAATGGGAGGACATCATTTAGTTTTGATCACACAAATATGAAATAGCGCGGCATGTTGATGTCATTTCATGCCTAGATAGGTATGGCTACTATTGTAAGGTATTTTTCCTCTCACGGACGGGGAAGATACTCGACGGGGCGCAAAAGAGCACTGATCTTCAACATGATTTTTTTCGTGTGGATTTCGTCGACCAGGAGGGGGCACTTAAACGCTGAGTCCAGGACGGCTTGAAACCCTTGTAAAAAGGTGACGTACATTTACTCATCCTCCTCCTTCTCTCCTTCTCTCCTTCTCTTCCTCCTCCTCCTCCTCCTCTCACTCTCTCCTCTTTCCTCTCTTCTACTTTCTCCTCCTCCCTCTCTCTCCTCCTCCCTCTTTCAGTTCCCCCCTCCTCCACCTCAGCCCCTCCCTCTTCTTCTCCTCCCTCCTCCCCCCCTCTCTTTTCCTCTCTCTCCTCCCATTTGCCCCCTCTCCACCTCAGACCTCTATCCTCTCCTTTCCCCCCTCCCCCCTCCCCCCTTTCCTCTCCCCCCTACTCCCTTCCCTCTCTCCCTACTCCCTTTCCTCTCCCCCCTACCTCCCTTTCCTCTCTCCCCTACTCCTTTCCTCTCCCCCCTACTCCCTCCCCCTCTCCCCCTCCTCCTCCTCCTCCTCTCTCGCTTCCCCTCCCTTCTCCTTTCTCCCTCTCTCTCTCCTCCTCCCTCTCTCCCCTCTTCCTCACCTGGCCAGGTCCCTTGTCCTGTTGAGGTGCTGGAAGAGGGAGGGCTTCACAGATGATCTGCTCCTCCTGACAGATCTTCTTGCAGGGAGGGCCCGGGCTCCGCCAGCCTCACCTGCAGGGCGGTGAGCGGCGGCCACATCACCTGACCGTGGCAGAAGTCCTGTTGGGGGGGGGGGGGGGGGGGGGGGTGGGGGAAGGAAAGGAGAGGAGGATGAGGAGAGTGGTGGGGGGATGGGGGAAAATAAGTGCAAAAACATAGATGTCTTTTGTATTAAATATAAACGTAAGGAATATATAAATAGTAATAAATGAAAAGATGATGGAAAACCAAGGTCTAAAGTTCATACATGACTGTTGTGTGTGTTGTGTGTTCGTGCGTGCTCGGTGTGTACCTGTTCTCGATGAAGGCGTTGACTCTCTGCAGCATCCCTTCACAGGTGACTCATAGGAGTGTAGGGTTCAATCTGGACACACACACAGCACCACACACACACACACACACCACCACACATCACACTCAGCAGGAGGAGCGCTAGCATGTACCATCTGCTCTGTTCATCTTACCACTACAAAACCTGTTTACAATACACAGCGACGTGTGTCCCGGGCCCAAGAAGAACTCCTAGGTGTCCATGAGACCAGATTGAGATGATATTGAATATAGTATCACTATTATAGTAGTACTATAATATTATTAGACCGTTTAGGATCCCCATGTCGGGTAAGGTCCCGCGTCACCTCATTCTCCACGCGCCATTTCAACTGATATTTATGGGCATTTAAAACAGTTGGAATACAACTAAACGCAACAACATGGCCCATTGTGTGTGTGTGTGTGTGTGGTGGTGTGTGTGTGTGTGTGGTGTGTGTGTGTTTTTCCAGGCCGGCAGCAGCACGCCGCGCCTCTTAGAGCATATGATTGGCGGTACAGTGACGGACCCCATTTGTCGTCATCACCACCCCCCCCTCTCCCTCTCTCTCTCTCCGTGGAGGACAACAGAACACAAGGTTCCTCTCCCCTAACAGAACACAAGGTCTCTCTCTCTCTCTCTAACCCTCCAACAGAACACAAGGTCCAGGACCGTTAAGCCACCCAGAGGAGACTTTCCCTACCTCGCTAACACTTCGACACCACACACTATTGTTGAGCTTGAACCCTCTCTCTCTCCCTCTCCCTCCCTCCCTCCCTCCCCCTCCTCTCTCTCTCCTCCCCCTCCCCTCTCCCCTCCAGACTCAAAGGCTTTTTGGCATGGAACATAAATATGTACACTGCCAAAGCACATCCTCCCCGTCTCTCTTCTCTCCCCCCACTCCCTCGTCCCACGCTGGTCGCCATGGTTACCTTCTGGCTGAGGATGGCACGGATGGCCTTCTCCACCTTCGGCGGGCTTCTGCGATGTCCCACGGTCCAGACGTGGGGCGGACCCAACGTACACCTCTGCGTACGGATGCTGGGAACGTGAGCTGGGAGAGAGGAGGAGAGAGGAGTCAGAAGAGAGCAGGAGGAGAGAGAAGAGAGGAGAGAGGAGAGATAGAACAGAGGCAGGGTGAGAGAGAGAAGAGAGGAGGAAGGAAGAGAGGAGAGAGGAGGAAGGAAGAGAGGAGAGAGGAGGAAGGAAGAGAGGAGAGAAGAGAGAGGAGAGGAGGAGGAGTGAAAGGAGAGGGGGTACGCGGAGAGCCATAATGGGTGAACAGAGGAGGGAGCGATGGAGGGAGAGTATAATAAGAAGAGAGCAGGAGAGGAAAATGAGAGGGAGAACGGGAGAAGGAAGGAGAGATTAATGGCTGATTGTCGTCAATGGCTGATTGACACACACACACACACAGAAGAGAATAACCTAGAGGACGTTCGATTACGCCCCTCTCCCCACCTCCTCACCTCTCTCACTGTGGCTTCCCCTTGAAGAAGTCCGTGTTCTTGCTGCTCTTGGGTGGGCTGAACTTGGGGTTGAGGATGCACAGCCACTTGGCTATTGGCCTCCAGGGGGCGGGGGCCTTCGTAGGGGAAGACAGGCCCACAAACAGCTGATATGGGAGAGAGAGAGAGAGAGAGAGAGAGAAGAGAGAGAGATGAGAGAGAGAGAGAGATAGAGAGAGAGAGTAGAGAGAGAGAGAGAGAGAGAGAGGAGAGAGATAGAGAGAGAGAGAGAGAGAGAGAGAGAGAGAGTAGAGAGAGAGAGAGAGAGAGAGAGAGCTGAGAGAGAGAGAGAGAGAGGGGAGAGTATGAGTGAGAGAGGAGAGAGAGAGAGGAGAGAGAGAGAGAGAGAGAGAGAGTAGAGAGTTACAAGTGAGAGACATGACTGAGCTCTCTTCAGCAAAGGTCTTGGTTGGTTGACAAAGGCTGGTCTGTGTATGGTGTGCGTGGTGTGGTGGGTGTGGTGTGTCCACATCCTGAAGCATGCAAAAAAGCAAACACAACACACTTTCTCTCGTACCCTTCATGTTAGCTCACACTCCTCACATTAAAACCATTTTGTCCACACACACACACATTGAAGTCCAGTCACATGGTGATATACCTCCGGGTGCCACCAGGTGGCAGCAAAGCTCTGTGTGTGTTTCAGACCGAGAGACAAGAATTCTCTCTCTCTCTGCTCTTCCCTCTCCCTCTCCCTCCTCTCCGCTCTTTTCCTGAGAATTTCTCCCTTTCTTTGCTCATTATTAAAATGTAAGGTCATAATGCGCCAGCTATATTAAAAGGGAGTACTGGGGGGGGGGGGGAGGGGGGGGGGGGGTGGGGGGGGGGGGGGGGGGGTCTCTCTCTCTCTCTCTCTCCTCTCTCTCTCTCTCCATCGTCTTCTCCCTCTCTCTCTCTCTCTCTCTCTCTCCCTCTCTCTCTCACTCTCTCTCTCTCCTCGCTTCCCTCTCTCTCTCTTCCTCGCTCTCCTTCTCCTTCTCTCTCTCGCTCCTCCTCCTCTTCTCTCAGTCTCTCCACTCTCCCCGCTCTCCCGCTCTCCCTCTCTCCTCCCTCTCTCCTCCTCTCCCATCTCGTCTCTCCTCTCCGCTTCTTCTCCTTCTCTCTTCTCTCTCTGAGAAATTCCCTTTAATTTCCTGAGAAATTTCTCCCTCTCCCTCTTTTGCTCATTATTAAAATGTATGTAGTTTTCATGTGATCATGGTACACTAAGTACTCTTTAAGTTTATGAAAGGCTTTGGAATTAAAGTGCTAGATGACGTAATCCAATCTAATCTGGGCTAACTGAAGCAGAGAACAACGCATTCATTAGGAATTGATAACTCGACAGAACACCCCTCCCTCTTACTTACTCCCTCCGCCTCCCTCTCTCTCTCGTCTCTCTCCTCTCCCCTCTCCCCCCTTCCTTCTCTCTCTCCCGCCCCTTCCCCACCTCGCTCTCTGCTCCCTCCGCCTCCATACCCACCCCTCTCCCTTCCTCCCTCCCTCTCTTCCCGTTACTTACCTCCTTCCTTCTTCCTTCCGCCATCTCCCTCATCTCTGCTTCTCTCCCCATCTTAATCTAAATCTGGAGGATTGAAACCCCCCTGAGAGTGAATTTAGGACGTAGAGCAGTACACCCGCATGCCTTCTTAGGGAGTGTGGGGAAAACCTCGGCGGTAGCTAAACATCGGTGGGTGGCGGGGCACGCGGTCGAATGCCGGGCATATCCCGCTCAAAAACGGCAGGGAGGTCGTCGAGGGAGGTTCGACGCGGTGGAGACGCTCCCGGTACGTGACTGTAAGCTGTGGACACTAAAAGGGGGGGGGGGCGGCGTGTAGATCAGCCCCCTTATTAGGGAGGCGAGGCGTCTCGACCCACCTTGGTCTCCCGGAGGAGGAACTGCAGGTCTCTGCCGCTCAGGATGCCGTGGTTGCCTCACGTAGCTGGGGCAGGTGCACCGTGCTGGTCCCGTGGACGGTCCCGTGGACCTCCATGTAGCCGTGGATGGTGTCCAGGTACTTCTTCTTGTCCTGGTTTCAGTACCGCGCAAGGAAGGAAGGAAGGAAGGACAGGAAGGAAGACTTTCGTTTTGCATTGTTTTTGTTTTTGACAAACTTTTTTGTTTTGCTCGTGCCTTAACCCGATTGACCCTGCGGAGGTGGTACTTAATAATAATATTAATAATAGTAAAATGTAGTTATAGGCGCACTTTTAATTTGCGTAGGCAAAACTCAAAGTGCTACAGAGTAAAAAATAAAAGCAGCAATGTTTACGCCGGCATGGCAACAAGGGGGGGGGGGGGGGTGGTTTCAAAAGCATCCACAGTCTGTGGTGTCCTCGGCTGGTTTGGGAGGGGGTTCCACAGTCTGGGAGCAAGCAGCGGAGCAGAAGGCTTCAGTTTTGTTTCCAGGTTTGTCCTGGGGGGTGGGGGGGGGGGGGGGGGAGCTTGCTACTTTTGACCCTTGCGATATTTGATACAATTGGGTATTTGGTGGTCAAATTAGCGTTGCGTACATCTCAGTACCCACAGTTGGTAACGGTTACACTGGTCAGAGGCGACTACACATCTCCACGACTCGTCTTGGGCAGGTACAAACATTTCCTGTACACCCGTCTATCGTTTTTTGATACATTTTTTTCATTTATCTTAAAGAGATTTCTGCAGAATGAAGTGGGAGCATGTCTTGAGAAGTGAAGAGAGACCCGGGTGTGGACATAAGATTGTCTCACACCACACACACACACACACACCACACACACACACACACACACACACACACACACACACACCACACACACACACACACACACACACACACACACACACACACACACACACACACACACACACACACACACACACACACACACACACACACACACACACACACACACTAGAGGGGCCTGCATTGGGATGGCGTTGCCATGTTTTCAACCATCAGGGCATCCTCGATGACTTGTGCTCACACATCCTTTTCGAGACGAGGGGCGGAGTCAGAGTTCACCAACACCCCCCCCACCCCCCCCCCCGTGATTCACCGTAGAAACATCGTCAACGGTCATCGTCTTCAAGGTCTTGTTTACATTTTTTGGAAGAGACAGTTAAGATCGAAGCAGGGCCCGTCACTTAGTCCATACTGAGGGGGATGTAGAGGGAAAGAGGGAACATGGACACACACACTCACAGACATTGGTGAGGGGCTAGTGTAGCCATCGAAATGCATTCGTCTTCCCACTTTCAGTGTGTGTGTGTGTGTGTGTGTGTGTCTGTGTTCTTTCAGAGCGTGCTCTCTTGTCAGGGAACCAAGAGGTAGGCTATCAAATGGCACCACTCCTGCTGTAACTAAAGACCTGTGTGTGTGTGTGTGTGTGTGTGTGTGTGTGTGTGTGTGTGTGTGTGTGTGTGTGTGTGTGTGTGTGTGTGTGGTCCTAATTAGAAGGTGAAATCCTCTGCTCCTCTTATCCTTGTGCTCTGGGACCAGGCTTGAGAACCAGACAGGATGGGTGGGTGGGTCTCTGTCTGTCTGTCTGTCTGTCTGTCTGTCTGTGTACAGGAGGAGGAAAGGTCACCGGGAAAACGATGTGGGTACGGACACACACATGCAAACAAAACAAACAAAAGAAAAACCCAAACTGGGAAATGAGACAGGAAGAGGAAGGACTTCCCAGAAGCAGAGGAGCGTCTGCTTCAGACAGAGAGGGGGAGGAACACCTAACCCCAAACACCCTTAGCTTGCATTTATACAAGCATGAACTGTGTACCACAGTGGGGAGAAACACTTCCTCTCTAACTCTCGTTTTACACACACAACACACACCACACACACCACCCCCCGCCCCCCCCCCCCCCCCAAGGTCATGGGGAGGCCACGGCAGGCATAGTATTGACAGATCAAAGGCAATTACACGTGTGTGGTGTGTGGTGTGTGTGGTGTGGTGTGTGTGTACACGTCGGCTGAAGTGGTTGTAAACGGTGTGTGCCAAGTGTGTTAATAATTACATTGGGTAATTTGTCATGAATATGAGGCCAAGTCACAGAGAGTGAGTGAGTGAGTGAGTGAGTGAGTGAGTGAGTGAGTGAGTGAGTGAGAAAGTGATTACATTTCCACATCTCTGTTTGTTTGCTCCGGGCGTACGCCATCAGAGCAGCAGGAAGCAGACAAGTCTCTTTCACCCTTTTCCTATTCCTCCACCCAGACCATCGGCCATCCCTGTAGACTGCAGCAGAGATCCGTGCAGGAGCAGGAAGAGATGTGAGGGAGGAAGAGGGAGGAGGTGGTGACTGAGGAGGATGGAGAAGAGAGCGGGGAGAGGGAGGTGGTGAGTGAGGAGGAGAGAGAGGGAGGTGACTGAGGATCGAAGGAGAGGAAGGGGGGGGGGGAGGAGGAGGAGGAAGGGAGAGAGGAGGAGGGGAGTAGGTGAATGAGGAAGATGGAGAGCCAGGGAGTGGGGAGGAGGAGGAGATGAGTGAGGAGCGGGAGAGATAACAGGGGAGTTTTATGACCTTGTAAATTAGACCGAATTTGTAAAGCTCGGCCCTGGGAGAAACGGAAGAGAGAAATGTTCCAGGAGGAGGAGTCGACAAGGGGGACTAGGAAAGAGAGAGAGAGAGAGAGAGCGAGAGCGAGAGCGAGTTGTGGAGTGGAGGTGGTGACTGATGAGTGGTAATGTGCTTCTGTAGGAGGCGGAGGAGGAGGAGGAGGAGGAGGAGGAGGAGGAGAAGAGAGGAGAGAGGAGCTGACAGGGCTGAGGGATGTACAGGCCTATTTGGACACCCGGAGGAGAAGCGGTTCCCATCAGTACCACCCCGTTCTGTTTCTCCTTTATTTGAGCTGCGTATTAACGATTTGACAAAGCTATTTTTTTGGAGGAAAAAATAAGATACAATAAAATAACCGCTTCACACCACCTACGTAAGCAGCCGATTCCGATCTGGAACGAGGACGTAATCAACTCGAAAGCCGACCCGGACACATGTGTTACGTCAAAGGGACGGAGCGCACAGCGCGATGGACGAGCAGATTCCGCAGTGCGCCGCGGTCTACAGAGAGACAATGCTGCTTCTTCTGCTTCTTCCTCCTCTTCCCTCTATGTGTGTTTGACGTGTTGTCAGACTTCCTCTCAAGCGTAGCTCTTCTGTAGCACTAGTGACAGACGGGAGGACCTCCGGGGACGGGGCAGGAGCCGTCTAGTATCTTTGACGAGAGAGGTGCTGGGTATTTCTCCCTCCCCCCCCCCCCCCCCCACCCCCCCCCCCCCCCCCCCCCCCCCTGACCAGACAGACAGACATCCTGGCTACTACTGCCAACATAGAAAATGGCATTTGGAAAAGAAAAACACAAGGAGAATTATCACTGCACACTTTTGTGGACGAGAGGCCCATGTGTGTTACGGCCGTGACGATTTTATAAATGGGGCATGGGAACGCTGGGTCATCGCTTCAAGATCAAAGAACTAGAATATATATGCTAAATTGTACCGATATTGGAATGTATTCACGTTATAGCGCACCGTGTATGAATCTGTTTGGATTTGTGCGGGACAAAGTTGCAGCAGAACTTTCTAAGCTCAGTTGCCTCGTTGCACTGGCAGCTCTTTGGGTCAGTGGAATATGTGGTGACGGTAAGGGCTCCCCTGGCAGCAGAAGATGAGGACCAAGTCTAAAGACCTCATCAGTATGCACACCTGACACCACCCCCACACGGTCACCCTCTCCAACAAGCTTTCAACAACATCAAACGTGCCTCAAATCTACCCTAGTATATAAAAAAAACCCGGAAATGTTATTTTACATTTGAGACTTGACGCCCTCGTGGAAAAGAAACTGACTTTCAAGGTGACGGATGTCGTCTAAAGAACCTTTACCGAAAAAACGTAACGGTTCCACTTCCACCTGGAGGCACGAACACGAACACTGGGCGATCGGAGGCGACAAGAACATCCCTTTAATGAATAAACCAGGCAGACAGTAAGGTAAACTAATGTAAAGTGTCCCGCTAGCTCTATAGGAACCGACAAGACACCACTGATGGAAACAAACGGATGTGAATGGAGCGTCTGGACGGATGCGGCTGTTTGTCGGAGAGCACAAGAGGCCCATTAGCCTTTAACGCGCGGAGCTAACCGCACTCTGGGGCAGGGCCAAAGGGCACACGTCATGCCGGCGGTGTAGCCAGCACGCCGGGCCTCACTAGCGGGAAGATTTGTGGCTGTAGGCTAACGACCGCCGCAGCTTAACAGAGGGCCGGCGGCAAGAGATCACACTGCTGCTGTTATATATATATAACATAGCGATACCAAAATATAGACTGATGGGGGGGGGGGGGAGACTGGGGGATTTTGTCCTAGGTGAAGAGAGGTGGGATCACCTTAGGAATGATTGAAGCGCAGGGCTGGATTGTGAACCGATTGCCTCCTGCTAAGAGAGGCCCTCAAGACGGACATCGAACCTGGAAGATGAACCAAAATACTGTATCCGGAACTGTCGTTTTTATTTATTTTTGCTTTCCTTTTCTCCGTCTTATGCATCTTTCTATATTGTTGTTTTTATAATATATTAATATTTATATCATCTTCCGTTTACCTTTCGATTCAAATAAAACTGCCGTCGTAGAACGTTTCCGTTTGACATTGTGCCTGCGAATCACAATGAAAAACAAATATAAATGATTTTGTTGCCGTCTTTTGTTGTTTGTCTCGGTCCAAAGAGCAAGTTAAAACATGTCCAGTGTGTGTGGGGTGTGTGTGTGTGTGTGTGTGTGGTGTGTGTGTGTGTGTGTGTGTGTGTGTGTGTGTGTGTGGTGTGTGTGTGTGTGTGTGTGGTGTGTGTGTGTGTGTGTGTGTGTCAGTCGGAGTGTGTCAAAAGCTTGTAAACACAGTAGAGTGTTCCTCTCTCCTTTCCGGCGCTCCGTCTGATCGGCAGCCAAGAGGAACGAGAGCTATGGGCCGTCCCCTTCCTACCCACTCTGAGCCTTGACCTTTCTCTGAGTACCGGTCCCATCAAGCGCGCACGCTCTCTCTCTCTCCCCTCTCCCTCTCTCCCTCTCTCCCTCTCTCCCTCTCTCCTTCCCCCCTTCATTCTCCCCCTCTCTCCCTCTCCTTCATTCTCCCTCTCCCCCTCCCTCCCTCCCTCCTACTCAAGAGGTCTCCGGTACCATGGAGACCGGACCGCAGAGAGTCCTGGGGTGTGTGCTACCATGCAGCCTGGTCTACAACAATAAACATAATGGGGGGGGGGGGGGGGAGACGTTTTACGCTCACAGACACAGAGTCAACAGCTTCGGGTTAATGTTGGGGATGTAATCTGTTATTATATTACGTGGGGTCAACAACACGCTGTGTATTTACTGTGAGACAATGACATGAACTGGTTCTGCCGGTCTGTGTCGAAGCCATTGAAGTGTTTGAAGAAGAAGGACGTTTGGTTTTGGTTTTGGTTTGGGGGGGGGGGGGGGGGGGGGGTAGATCAAGTTCGTAATTAATAGTAGGTCATGAGACGTTGGATCTATTTATTGAATGAATGTCATATGGAGGCCTGATTAGCAGCTAACGCTTAATCTCCCCCCCGTCTGGGAGAACGTAGAGCAAAGATAACAGCACTAAGATCCC
>CM051009.1:23089230-23139230 GCA_027704905.1 Muraenolepis orangiensis
GGAGAAACAGAGCGAGAGAGACAGAGACAGAGAGAGACATTGAACACGCAATACCGAAGAACAAATGTAGTTGTTTTCTGCCGAGCCGCCATGTTGTTTTGAGCAACACCGGTCTTCTCATTTCAGAGGCGTCATCGCAGGACAAACACAGGTGTCCCTCATGACACGAATGATGGGTAGTAGTATGGGTCATCACTAGGTAAGTCCACTTCCCCCTGCTGCCCTGCTACGTACAAGAAACGGACCCATCATTAGCGTAATGACCGTGTTTGTCCTACGATTGGTCGACTATTTCAGTCAGAATTCTCCTCACCTTCTGCTTATCTGCGGCGTGTTTAAACAACAACCCCCGAGGTAGCAAGCTAGGCGGCAGTAGAAAGCCGCATCATATACGTTTACGGCTTTCACACACACACACACACACACACACACACACACACACACACACACACACACACACACACACACACACACACACACACACACACACACACCACACACACACACACACACACACACACACACACACACACACACACACACACACACACACACACACACACACACGTCAACAAAACACGCTTTACAACATACACACACGCTCATAAACGGCATCCACACTGTGTGTGTATGTTGTAAAGCGTGTTTTGTTGACAGCTGTGCGGTACGAGATCGAGATTAGATAACGTGCTTTTACCCTTGAAGTAATAAATGTACTCCCATAGCAAGAAGACAAACACAGTAAAAGCCTCACGTGAGTAAAGGTTCGGTTCAGACAGACAGACGGAGAGAGATGGACAGATAAACGGAACACCACAGGGAGAGAGAAAGACAGCTGTGGAAGGACACACAGACGTAGCCACTAAAGATTTATCTTTCTCTATCTTTGAAGATCGATTTGGGGCAAGTGTTTGGGCGTGTGGTGTGTGTGTGGTGTGTGTGTGTGTGCGTACTTTGCGATGAACCGATTGAAGAACTGAACAAAAAATGTGTATGGTGCAAATGTGATGTGTTGCACAACTTTACCGAGGACGACAGTCAAGGGACAATATCATTTTAGTAAACGGTGATAGAACAGCACAGATGTTGAAGACCCTACAAGATGTATCGCCGATAAACGGGTGTTAGCCTCTCTCTCTCTCTCTCTCTCTCTCTCTCTCTCTCTCTCCACTCTCTCCACTCTCTCCACCTCCTCTCTCTCTCTCAAGGAAGATTCCCTGATTGTCTCTTGTGACTGGCGGTGCGTTAGAAAGCGTTGTAGTGCTGGCAGGGTGTCAGAGGCACAGTGTGGGCGTGTTGACAGGGAGCTGGTCGAGCGCCAGAGGCTGCCAGATATATATATATATATATTTATATATATTCATATTATATATATATATATATATATATATATATATATATTTGTGCAACATCGCCTGGGAGTTTATGTCATTGGGAGTTGCACGCACACACTAATGCAGATAAGACATGCAAAACACACAGACATCCCTGAACACACACACACATTTACAAACACACCCACACACACACAGCTGAACACACACAGACAAATATACAAACACACACAAATATACAAACACATACAACTGAAACACAGACAAACACACACGGTCAGAGGAGTGTACACACACACACACACACACACACACACACACACCTTCTTCCGTCGACGCTTGGTGAGATCCTGCTTGGAGGCGAGGGCCCGCACGGCAGTGAGCCAGGGGTCGGCCATGCGCTTGATACGCAGCATCATCCAGCGGAACTCCTCCCGCTGTGACATCACACGGTGGAGCTCCTCGAAGCTGGTCCGGACATCAGTCTGAGAGGAGAGGAGAGGAGAGGAGAGGAGAGGAGAGGAGAGGAGAGAGAGAGAGAGAGAGAGAGAGAGACCGTAAGAAAAGGAGAGAGACGGAAGAGATAAAAAGGAGCCCGGAGGAAAGGAGAGGATGGAAGGAAAGGAGAGAAGAGGAGGAGGGAAGGAGAGAAGAGAAGAGAAGAGAGGAGAGGAGGTATTTAAGACAGATACTAGATTGCGAGAACAAAATAAACACAACAGACGAGACCAGAGGAAAACAGAGCGGCGAGTTACAAAATTCGATACGCCAGAGAGCCAGTGAGGTGGACAAGCGAGGATTAGCTGAACCGCTGTAGCATTACCGCATTACCCGCTGGCTAGCAGCATCGGCGACGCCATTAGCATTCCTCACCGTGGCAGGAAATGACCAGTGGAGAGCCCCCGGGCTTGTTAGCCAGAAAACCAACTTTCACACAACCTCAGCCGAACATACCCGCACCGCTACGCTAAGTGGCTGGCGGCTAGGAGTGCTCGGCGATTCCCCAATCAAGGATGAAGGGGTTTATATTGATCACTCTCTGGACGGACTGAGAGGTGGAGGAGAGTTTGGAGGAAAGGGGCTAGGTGGGAGTAACCTGCCTCCCCGAGGCTCGTTAGAAAAAGGGAAAGTTAGGAGTTAGGAGGGGCAGGAAATACTATATATTGTATATAGACAATAAGATAGGTGTAACGAGTACACAATACACAAAAGAATGCGACTAAAAAAATAAAAACATCAAATATAAGGTTATAACATTGATGACGTCATTCATCAATGTTATAACCAAAGAAAAAGAATCTCCATTTTGGACTGATCCACCTAAAATAAGTTAAAAAAAAGCTAAAGCGAAAACTAAACTAAAAACACGTCAATGGAACAACAGATTTGAATGTAACCCCCTGGTGTGCGAGCGTTAGAGGAAGTGAAAGACACCATCGGGGCTAAATAAACATGGGGCGTAATTTGCATTGCGGATATAACAAAAACAAATTAATATTTGTTTTACGATTGCCCTGCCACTCACTCTGGGCTGGGTTGGTGTGTCTTTTGAAACAAAGGGGCGGGTCTCCGGGGTTTGATTCCCGCCCCCCCGGAGGGACTGCCGCTCCAGGACATGTATGTCCCTGTGCTGCACACCTTGAAGTCTAATTTGGTGTAGGGCTAGACCATACACTAAAGGAATTATATTAGATATTTATATTATATATATATATATATATATGTTAGAATATTTTTGAAAGGTCTCGCAATCTCGATATGATTCACTATCATTTTACTATCACTATGACGATTTTCATTTTAACTGAACAAACTGTCACAATGTGACGTGTTTTTGGGGTCTGTACCAAACAAACATTTATTTTTACAGGGCATCTTCATTTATAACGCTGTTGTACACTTACATTCACACATTTGAGCCTGAAAAACAAATCCCTTTAAATAATAATAATAATAAACATGTCGTTTGTGCGTTTGTCGTCGCTTACCTGTCCTCTCCGGTCCAGTTCTTCCGCCACGGTCTTGCTTCTCCAGGGCAGACGAGGGCACCAGTTCTCCACCTATCACGCAACACAGACCCCGTTTAGTGGAACCCGGTTCTCCACCTAGCACAGACCCGGTTTATTGGAAGCCAGTGTCAGCTGCAAACACGGATAGATGGACAGGCTGATTCTGTTCTTTCCTCTCTCAAGGATCAACCTGTTAGTCACAACGTAGTAAATAAAAGTTAATATAATGTAGGGGAGCCTTGAAGAGGAATTGAGAGCACACACACACACACACACACACACACACACACACAGACCACAAGATCACATGACCTTGTGGCCGAGAGAGAGACAGAGAGGAAGAGAGAGTGAGAGAGCGAGAGACAGAGAAAGAGAGGGAGATCACTCCTCGGCCTTTTGGCTAAGATCAAGTGTAGAACCTGTTCTTGTCAGTTCAATATCTGATACACCCCTTCCCGGGGACCATATATTAAATCGATTTTTGGAATAGGGTCTTGCTGCGCCCACTCACAGTACGTCCAGGAACGGTGCACCCCCCCCCCTAGGGCGGGCGGCAGTAGCTCAGTCTGTTGGGGACTTGGGGCTCGGGAACCGGAAGGTCACCAGTTCAAGTCCCCCCAAAACACCTCAAGGGCACTGAGGTGCACCGGGGCTGCTGTATACAAAATAGCGGCCCACTGCTCGCGATATTAGGACGGGTTAAAATGCAGAGAAACTTAAGTCCACCGTGTGTGTAACACGTGTATGTGACAGATAAAGAAGGACTCAGAGACGAAACCAAGAGGAAGTGAAACCGGAGGCAGACTGAGAAGAAGCAATCTCCGTCCCTCGCTGCGGTGAGTGACTCTCCAAACATAAACAACACGCCTTCCAGTAAATTCACGGTTACGTTTCTTTATTGGCGTGGGACGCCGGGGGGGGGGGGGGGGGAAATCAAACCCGGGGACCGCCCCGGTTTTCCTAAAGACACCAAAACTGCCCGAAGTGAAACAGTAAAAAACAATTCTGTGTTAGGTTGCTTTGTATTAAAAGTGTCTCAACGGCAATTATCAAACATTGTGAGTTAATGAAAGTCACACCGTGGCGCGTCATTTTTTTTTAAGAACGCGTTTTCACGCATATCCAACAATGTCTAGGGCTTTGTCAGGGGCAGTCTGACAGCAGCTTGCTCCGTGTGTAAAAACGACCGCACGACCGCGCTGCTGATTCTTGACGTACATCTACTATATCTGTATGCTTTCACATCTGCTATACGTCGCCATATGGGACATAACGGAGTTGGC
Source organism: Muraenolepis orangiensis (assembly GCA_027704905.1). Taxonomy (NCBI): domain Eukaryota; kingdom Metazoa; phylum Chordata; class Actinopteri; order Gadiformes; family Muraenolepididae; genus Muraenolepis; species Muraenolepis orangiensis. The sequence goes on from CM051009.1 coordinate 23,093,857, forward strand.
TAATGCTTTGCTCCCGGGTGCTCATTCCACAGTTCACTGCGGAGAGTCCCCCGATTCAATACTCATGGACTAGCTACATGACCTTTAGCAAGAAATAAACAAATATATATATATATATATAAGAATATATATATATATATATGCAGCTGAGACGCGCAGCTGTTGTGCTGCACGTCTCCCCTCTCTCTCTCTCTCTCTTTTTCTCACCCCTCTCTCTCTCTCCCACTCCGCCTGTCCTTTTCTCACGGGCTGTGTGATCCATCACAAGGACAACAGAATAATTAACCAAAAGGACTGATAAGAGGCTGGGAGAGACCTTGACAGTAGCCAGCCCCACATGATTAGGGGGGGGGGGGAAAGAGAGAGAGAGAGAGAGAGAGGAGAGAGAGAGAGAGAGAGAGAGAGAGAGAGAGAGGAGAGAGAGAGAGAGAGAGAGGAGAGAGAGAGAGAGAGAGAGAGAGAGAGAGAGAGAGAGAGACTGTTGCATGTAAAGATGGACATTGGTGTGTGTTTGTTTGTTGTGGGTGAGCTATTTTAGAGAGACTTGGCTCAAATTAAATTAGCCAACAAATGAACGCTACACAAAAACTATCCTCAAAAACAATTGAACAAGATGGAACACAATCTCTACGCAAGCGCTGTTGTACGGCACGTCTCGTCTCCCCTTCTCTTCTCTCCCTCCCGAGAGGAGAATTCAGACAGACAGAAAGAGACAGAGAGACAGAGAGACAGACAGAGACAGACAGAGAAAGAGCATTTAGCGATTGGTCGATAAAAACAATGAGAGACAGAGACAGAAAGAGCGAAAGACACCGAAAGAGAGACAGAGAGAGAGAGAAAGAGAGGGCATTCAGCGATTTGTCGATCGAGACGGAAAGAGAGAGAAAGAGAGTGAGACAGACAGACAGGCAGACAGAGGCCGAGAAAGAGAGAGCGAGAGATCAGAACATTACCTCACCTAACACATTGCTTTGTTCTGTGTTCTTTCAGAACTCCCCAGCGGTGTAACTGGTGTCACCGGTTTATCGCCTCCCTGCCGCTGACACTTTAATCCCCACACGGTCATTTACTTGTTCAAATGACATGAATGGAAAACCATGGCCAATTAACTGCAACCCTACACAGCGATGTATTAATGTAACAATGTGTTATACTCATCATGACACTCCCAATTCCAAAAGCCTGCTCATCAGCCACCTGAGAGCAACGGCGTTATGAAGTCAGAAAACATTTGAGCAACGACTTGGACCCGCGCGCGCGCGTGCGCGCGCGTGCGCGTGCGTGTGTGTTTCCGCACGTGCGTGTGCTTAAAAGCAGCCTCACCTGGCCCCATTCAGAGTTGTGTGTGTGTGTGTGTGTGTGTGGTGTGTGTGTGTGTGTGTGTGTGTGTGTGTGTGTGTGTGTGTGTGTGTGTGTGTGTGTGTGTGTGTGTGTGTGTGTGTGTGTGTGTGTGTGTGGTGTGTGTGTGTGTGTGTGTGTGTGATCAAGCCACGTTTGCATCTACATCTTTTCCTTCCCTTCACACCAGGAGCCATTGCCACAGCAGCGGGTGCATCTAGAGACACAAGTGTGTGTGTGTGTGTTCTCTTTTGCGAATAATCTGTTTATACGCCGCTTATCCGTTCTACGATTTCCGTAAAAAATTTTTTATAAGGATCGTAGTCGGCCGGACACGCGATGTGTCATATTTTGGCCGGCGGCAGTATAGCTCAGGAGGTAGCGCGGTCGCCTCACAACCGGAAGGTTGCTGGTTCGATCCCCCGGCTCCTCCTAGCAAAACCTGTGGAGGTGTCCCTGAGCAAGACACCCCCTAACCCCCCCCCCCCTATCTCCTTGCATGGCTGACTCCGCCGTCGGTGGTTGAACGTGTGTATGAATGGGTGAATGTGAGCCATGACTTGTAAAGCGCTTTGGATGAAAGCGCTATATAAAAGCAGACCATCACCATTATATGACTGTAAGTTAGCCCCATGGCTGTCCCGTGTGGCGTGAAATGAGCACAATAAATGATGGTTCTCCATTGTTTGTGTCACGGTTTACGGTGGTTGACAGACACTGTGCGTGTGTGCTTTGGCGGCACACACACACACACACACACACACACACACACACACACACACACACACACACACACACACACACACACACACACACACACACACACACACACACACACACACACACACACACACACACACACACACACACACACACACACACACACACACACACACACACACACACACACACACACACACACACACACACGCGCGCAATTGCCAGGAGTGATTAATCACCTGTTGGGGTACATATACCCTGCCGTCCCGTTACTTCGGGGCTAGGTGGTACTTTGTACTTACATTCTGGACGGAATCATTACGCCGGTATCCAGATTACCCGACGGTCTAATACCCGTCGCGACTCCGACCTCCCGGTATCCCGTCTACTACCTGCCGGTACTACGCTGAAATCGACTTCCCGGTATCCAGACCCCTGGCCTGTCCCCGATCACTCTCTCTCTCTCTGTTGTCTTTGTGTAAATAAAGCTTCACGTTATAGCTTCACTGTGTCCGTTGGTCTGCGTTCTAGGAGGTCCTACCGAACTACCCCCTTGTGACAGTTTGCGGGACATAACGGTGTTCACGAGGCACCACGGTCAATACCGGCAGAAGACGCAGCGGAACTCGCCGTCACACGGGGGTTGTTGTGGATGTCATTGTGTTCCGTGACTCGCCGTCACACGGGGGTTGTTGTGGATGTCATTGTGTTCTGTGACTCCCCGTCACTCGCATGGCTCAGACACTCCCACCAAGTCAAACGCAGACAGACATACACACAGAGAGACAGACATACACACAGAGAGACAGACAGAGAGACTGACCTACACACAGAGAGACAGACAGAGAGACAGACATACACAGACATACACACAGAGAGACTGACAGACATACACACAGAGAGACTGACAGACATACACACAGAGACAGACAGAGAGACTGACATACACACAGAGAGACAGACACACACAGAGAGACAGACAGACACACAGAGAGACTGACATACACACAGAGAGACTGACCTCGCCAAGGTAGATGAAGAAGGAGCAGGCGGACCCATCCACGCCGTAGCTGCTGTAGCAGGAGTCGGACCGCCACATGTCCTTCATCCACTGGGGGAGGAAGAGGAGGAGGAAGAGGAGGGGGTCAATTCACTTATAGTGAGCATACTCGATATATTCCAGCAAACTAGAGCAAACCCCCACCGGTTGTGAAAATCGACCAACACGATTGGATAATTAGTTGGGGACTGGGTCGTTATCTACCAGACACTTAATTCTCCAAAAGTGATTCAGAGATTTCACATTCGGTGTGCACCAAACATGTGGTTAACATGTGGTTTGAGAGATCTGATTGAAAGTAGTGTTTGCCCCCTCCCTCCCTCCCTCCCTCCCTCCCTCCCTCCCTCGTGTTCTGGCCTATTGGACCAGGCAAAGAGAGAGACACACACACACACACACACACACACAACAAACAGAGAAAGAGAGAGACAAAGAGAGACCTGGAGAAAGAGCGACAGAAAGAGAGAGCATCTGTGCACCAGAGAGTGGACACATGTCATCCATCTGGTTGGTTTGATTTACAGCGCGGCCACTCTCGGCCTCGTCTTAAACGCGGTACGGCAACGCAAAGGAAGGAAGAACACCTTCAACCTCAAAGTCTAGCGAGTATCGAATGAAAGACAGTAAATCACACACACACACAGGTAATAAAGAGAGCGTTTGAGAAAATCCTCTTAAAGACCCCAGTTTAAAACCACCACCGGCTGAGTTTTCGTGGGCAAAGTCTAAATCGATGGCCTTGGAGGCTGAAATAAAAACATAAAATCAAAAGTAAAATAACCTTGGGAAGAAGGGGGACAGGGACCAAGACCAATAACAGAATGGATGGACAGCCCGCTGAGCAAGTCACTCTCGAGCGAGTGAGAAGATAAGGGAAAGTCGAAGCAGAGAGAGAGAGAGAGAGAGCGAGAGCGAGAGCGAGAGCGAGAGAGAGAGGAAGAGAGAGAGAGAGAGAGAGAGAGAGAGAGAGAGAGAGAGCAAGAGACAGAGGAACAGAGAGAGAGAGAGCTGTTTGGCAGGGTGTGTGGACCAGGGTGACTTGCTGACAGTATCAGCTAAGGATTGGTCCTGGCTGAGCAGATGGTGTGTGAGTGATTTGAGTCCACACACACACACACACACACACACACACACACACACACACACACACACACACACACACACACACACACACACACACACACACACACACACACACACACACACACACACACACACCACACACACACACACACACACACACACACACACACACACACACACACACACACACACACACACACACACACACGTGTGTGTGTGAGTACATGAGTTTAAGTGCGCAAGAGAGTGAGTGAGTAGCACCACTTCCAACCAAATCAATTGTATTCATTGTTTTGAAAACCAAACCACAGACAGAAGGCAATGCGGTGAGGTTCTGGCACCACCCGTGAATGTGTTCAATCATCACGACCACCACCATCACTCGGATTATCAATGTTGACAGAGAGCATTTTGTTCGCCTCAAAACACCACAGCTAATCCGACTTTCTCCGACTCCCGTTTGGCTGACTGGGACCGGAGGAGCTTCAGCCATTCAGTCCGACTACATAACTGGTGCTACACGACCAGAGAACAACAGTTGGAACAACAGCCCTAGAGAACTGGTGCTACATGACCAGAGAACAACAACCCTAGATAACTGGTACTACATGACCAGAGAACAACAGCCATAGAGAACTGGTGCTACATGACCAGAGAACAACAGCCATAGAGAACTGGTGATACATGACCAGAGAACAACAGCCATAGAGAACTGGTGCTACATGACCAGAGAACAACAGTTGGAAAAACAGCCCTAGAGAACTGGTGCTACATGACCAGAGAACAACAGTTGGAACAACAGCCCTAGAGAACTGGTGCTACATGACCAGAGTACAACAGTTGGAACAACAGCCCTAGATTTGACCAATTTGCGAAACGTAATGCTGGTATCCTTGACAAAACTGAGCTTGTGTTCTTCCCGGCAAAGGGCTGTCTGCACCAAGACCATGACTATGACCGGCATGATAATGCTTAGGTGACACCACCTACTCTGACTGCAAGGAATCTGGGTGTGACCCTGAACGACCAACTGTCGTTCTCGGCAAACATTGCATCCGTGACACGCTCCTGCAGATTCCTCCTCTACAACATCAGGAGGATTCGGCCTTTTCTCACTGAAAAGGCTGCGCAGGTGCTCATCCAGGCTCTTGTCATCTCCCGGCTGGACTACCGCAACTCCCTCCTTGCTGGCGCCCCGGCATTTGCCATCAGGCACCCTGGAGCTCAGAAAGCTGCAGGCTTGTCTGGTGTTCAAGTGCTCGTCTGGTGGTCTTATTGTACTTCTACTTTTAATTGTACGGCTCACTTCTGGGAGACTTGTTGGGAACGAATTGCACTTCTGGTGACGAGTTGTTCTCTTACCTGCCTTTGTTGAACGCACTATTGTAAGTCGCTTTGGACAAAAGCATCTGCTAAAAGACTAATGTAATGGCAAAATGGAGGGGAATTGACAATTGTTCATTTTCAAACGCCACCCACATTGTAATGGTACAAACCCGGTGGAAAACCAGCAAAGTATTCTGTTAAGGGCTGAAGTAGAGTAGAGTAGAGTATTCAGTATTCGCCGTGCCAATTGTCTACGTACAATAACAATATACTGTAGTTTTACTGCAGTATATTGTTATTGTACATAGACAATTGCCAGTGGTACAAATGCGAAAACACTATTTATGCTATTTACACTATTTAACAAACCACAGCTTGCCGGGTTCAGGGAAGCCCACACGCTTAGCTTGGCCGTTTCTCACCCGGCTTTCAATGTGGGCTGTGTACGCAAATGATCAATGTTCACCTTTCCTCTGTGTTGTGCCTGCACCAAGATAACTCACTGCTAACTTTTGTCTGCCTGATGGCAAGAAAAGGGGCTTGGAGATGGGGTCAGATTTAGCATATGAGCCCCAGAGACACAGATAGCATAGGCAACAACTGCAAGGCGTTTAGTGCACCTCAGTGGTGTGTGTTATTCACCTTGACCTTGTCCTCGCAGTGTGGAAAGCCATCCATCGGTGGAAGCTCACATTTCTCCTGGGCTCCATTCAGGAGATCTGGGGGGGGGGGGGGGGGGAAGAGAGAGAGAGAGAGAGAGAGTGAGAGTGAGAGTGAGAGAGAGAGAGAGAGAGAAATATGTTATATATATATATATGTAATATATATTTCTGGACCTCGCACTACTGAATCGCACGTACGATTATTGTACGATTATTATTATTGGCATCTTTGTGACACGGTCCAACCTCACAACCGCGCCCGAAAAGCCTGTTGGTTCATAAGCCAGTGTGGGGCCATGGATTGCTTTCTCACACATGGTTTACATATTCATCAAACAATGCTAACTAACTGGTCTGGGAGCAGCACAGGCTCTTTGAACCTTCATCAGATTATTACCATGGAGAGCAGAGAGAGCGAGAGAGAGAGAGAGCGAGAGAGAGAGAGAGAGCGAGAGCGAGAGAGAGACAGACAGACACAAGGAGAGAGAGAGAGACAAGGAGAGAGAGAAAGACAGAGAGTGAGAGTCTAGATTGAGAGAGCATGAGTTGCGAGCACCAGAGAGACCGCAAGAAAAAACAAAACTGAAGTATAGAAGATAACAGAAGTAGGGTGCGAAAGAGATAAGCTAAACTGGACAAGTTAGTACGTGAGAGAGAGAGCGAGAGCGAGAGCCCATTCACTATCCTGTCTGTTGTGCCTTATCACATCAGTGTGAGACATCGTTGCCTCGCTTCCCCAAAATCCCCCGACACACACACAGGGCCTCCTCAAAACAAACAAAAACAGGTTCTTCTTTGAGACGCAAGCCGATTGTGCGAGTCTGCCGTCGCTGCAAGCAGAAGCTAAAGAAAAAAGTGTTTAAAAAGTGTGATAACTTTGTTTCGGCCGTTTCATTTCATGTGTACATTTTGGCATGTTCATCAATGTACATTTTGGCATGTTCATATCATTTATATAGAACTTCTCCACCGTTTAACAACCGAGTGTTATTCACATTCTGCCGGATAACTTCCTTGGCTTTGGACAATTTCTCCTTCGCCGAGTGACGATGATATATGACGGGACCATCAGGGTCCGTCAGACGAGAGACCAACGCAAAGGTGGAGCAGAGAAGGGGTATAACAAGGAGTAGATTAAAAGAGATGAGGGATGGGCTATTTACTCATTTCAGTATTTCAGAGTATCGCATTGTCGCACTATCATAACTATCATTGTCATTAACATTGCACGATCATACTTTGCTGGACTTTCTGGTACGTGAACCGAATCATTGCGGAAAAATAAGCCGAGGGCGACGGAGACATCTGCTACTTTTAGCAAGACTTTCCGATTGGCTGGAATAATTCACTATTAAATTACATTTTTTCGTCGCGGCAAATAACCGGTGCAGAAGGCTTGTCGTTCTGAAAACTGCTTTCAGTCAACATCCATTACATTTATCGGGTGGGGGGAAAAAAACAACCAGATTTGATTATTTGTGACTAACCAGCATGGGACCTTCGTAATTATATTATCCCACCCCTTTGTAACACACGTGTGTGTGTGTGTGTGTGTGTGTGTGTGTGTGTGTGTGTGTGTGTGTGTGTGTGTGTGTGTGTGTGTATATATATGTGTATGTGTGTGTGTGTCCCAGGACACACCAGGGAATAGAAACAACACAACACAAAAAAAACAACACAACCACAGGAGCAACTTGGCCTCTCTCTCATAATCTGCCTCCCATATCCCCATACAGCTGCTCATTCAGGGAGCGGTTGACCTCATCCTCTCTGACCTCCAGTAACCAGGGCAGCTTAATAATGCATAGAGTGGACCGCTGCCGTTTACCCAGACATGAGCTTAATGGGGGGGAAGTGTGTGTCTGCCTGGACGACAACAATGGGGAGAGCGCGCGCGCACACACACACACACACACACACACACACACACACACACACACACACACACACACACACACACACACACCACACACACACACACACACACACACACACACACACACACACACACACACACACACACACACACACACACACACACACACACACACACACACACACACACACACACACACACACTAAACTGATCGAATATATCTTCACCTATATATTTGTCGTAGCATTGTCGTACCAATACAGAGATTCATCTGTGACCACTCAGTACGGGACAAATGAATTGACGCGGTCACGTCGTTTAAAAAGGTACATATTGTGTATTGTTATGTTGCTACTTTTATTTTGTCGTCTGCCCCCTTATTGTACTGTGAATTGAATCAACAACAATGTGTGTGTGTGTGTGTGTGTTTTATGTTCCACATTTGTTCTGCTCCCTGACGCAAACTCGGGCCCCATGGGACCCGACAACACCTCTCGTCCATTGTTACGGTTACCAGGGGCAACAGACAGGCAGTGTGTTGCAGTAAGGACTGCTCTCTGTAGGTATAGAAACACACCTATATATATATGTGTATATATATCCAGTAGTTTAGTGTTATTAGTACGATTTGTTTACCGTTTTGTAGTCTACATGAATTACGTGAAAAAAAATATCCCTTGAAAAGGATTTTTTGAAGTCTACTGTACCTCTAACTGCCATATACTTTAATGCAATGACCACAATTATATATATAGGAACAATAAGAATAAGCCTTGTGAGTCTGTGACAGTCACACGGTCCTTGCCAAACATAACCTGGCTATGTTAAGGAGGCACCAGCAGAGAGACACATACAGAGCCAGTGAGAGAGAGAGAGACAGAGAGAGACAGACAGACGACAGAGAGTGAGAGAGATAGACAGACAAAGAGAGAGACAGACGACAGAGAGCGAGAGAGACAGACAGACAAAGAGAGAGACAGACGACAGAGAGCGAGAGAGACAGACAGACAAAGAGAGAGACAGACAGACAGACAGACAGACAAAGAGAGACAGACGACAGAGAGTGAGAGAGACAGACAGACAGACAAAGAGAGACAGACGACAGAGTGAGAGAGACAGACAGACAGAGAGAGAGACAGACGACAGAGAGCGAGAGACAGACGACAGAGAGTGAGAGAGACAGACGACAGAGAGTGAGAGAGACAGACCGACAAAGAGAGAGACAGACGACAGAGTGAGAGAGACAGACGACAGAGAGTGAGAGAGACAGACCGACAAAGAGAGAGACAGACGACAGAGTGAGAGAGACAGACGACAGAGAGTGAGAGAGACAGACAGACAGACAGACAGAGAGACAGAGAGACAGACGACAGAGAGTGAGAGAGACAGACAGACAGACAAAGAGAGACAGACGACAGAGTGAGAGAGACAGACAGACAGAGAGAGAGACAGACGACAGAGTGAGAGAGACAGACCGACAAAGACAGAGACTGACAAAGAGAGAGACAGACGACAGAGAGTGAGAGAGACAGACAGACAGAGAGAGAGACAGATGACAGAGTGAGAGAGACAGACAGACAAAGACAGAGACAGACAGACAGAGAGAGAGACAGACGACAGAGTGAGAGAGACAGACAGACAAAGACAGAGACAGACAGACAGAGAGAGAGACAGACGACAGAGAGTGAGAGAGAGACAGACAGACAAAGACAGAGACAGATGACAGAGAGTGAGAGAGAGAGACAGACAGACAAAGACAGAGACAGACAAAGAGAGAGACAGACGACAGAGAGAGACAGACGACAGAGAGCGAGAGAGACAGACAGACAAAGAGAGAGACAGACGACAGAGAGCGAGAGAGACAGACAGACAAAGAGAGAGACAGACGACAGAGAGTGAGGGAGACAGACGGACAGAGAACGAGACAGAGACAAAAATACAGATAGACAGCGAGTAGGGAATAGGGAATGATTTTACCTCTACATTGAACTTCTAGAGAGGGAGTAGGGAATGAGGGAATGAGGGAAGGATTTCACTATACAGTCCTCTACGTTGAGTAGGGAATGAGGGAAGGATTTCACTATACAGTCCTCTACGTTGAGTAGGGAATGAGGGAAGGATTTCACTATACAGTCCTCTACGTTGAGTAGGGAATGAGGGAAGGATTTCACTATACAGTCCTCTACGTTGAGTAGGGAATGAGGGAAGGATTTCACTATACAGTCCTCTACGTTGAGTAGGGAATGAGGGAAGGATTTCACTATACAGTCCTCTACGTTGAGTAGGGAATGAGGGAAGGATTTCACTATACAGTCCTCTACGTTGAGTAGGGAATGAGGGAAGGATTTCACTATACAGTCCTCTACGTTGAGTAGGGAATGAGGGAAGGATTTCACTATACAGTCCTCTACGTTGAGTAGGGAATGAGGGAAGGATTTCACTATACAGTCCTCTACGTTGAGTAGGGAATGAGGGAAGGATTTCACTATACAGTCCTCTACGTTGAGTAGGGAATGAGGGAAGGATTTCACTATACAGTCCTCTACGTTGAGTAGGGAATGAGGGAAGGATTTTGGACAAAGCCGTGTGTGTTGTACACGTGTTGTCCATTGTGCTTGCCTGTTGATGTGCTTGTTTTTGAGTCGATTTAATGATTAGTTCAATATTACCGTTTTGACACTGGGCTAAAATGCGGTACTTTGCACTTTTGCTTTCACACTGGCAAAGAATGCGCATCTGCTACCCAATCTGATCCCGAAGTAACTAGTTCGGGTGCAAAGCAATAAAACTACTACGGGTTTCGCGTCCCGTGTGTGTGTGTGTGTGTGTGTGTGTGTACGGAATCTTTAATGCGCATTACTTTCACTTCGCACAAAAAGTACCAGTCTCCTAATTGAATGCGCATTCGCTTCTCTATCGTGTGTGTGTGTGTGTGTGTGTGTGAACGAAAACCTGGTATCGAGTGCGCAGCGAATCGCGACTTAGAAGAGAGTGTGAACATAAAGTGTATTCGATGTGCACTAACTAATACGGTATCGACTCCCGTATTAACTAATACGGGAGTCGATACCGTATACTACGGAAGAGTCAGGCCAGGCATAAAAAAAATAAAAAATTAGGAAGATTTTTATTTTATTTTGCATGTCGAGAATAAAGTCGAAATGTCGAGAATAAAGTCCAAATGGTATTTCGACTTTATTCTCGACATGCAAAAAAAAAAAAAAAAAATCTTCCTCTAATTTTATTTATTTATGCCTGGCCCTAATACTCTTCCGTAGTATACAGAGTGTGAAAACGGTATAATTGGTTCAGTGAGTGAGTGAGTGGGTGGGCAGGTGGGGTTCCTGCAGACTGGCTGGTCAGGTGGTGGGTGGTGACTCCTTTTCGGGCCTCCTCTCGTGCCGCTTTAAGCCTCCTGCGTTTCAGTTTGGTTCAGTTAAATGTCTCTCAATAAACGACGCGTGGTTTGCTGGCGACCCATCCGTTTGTCTATACTGGTGGGAAGTGGAGTAGGGTCAGGGGGACCGCAAGGAGCAAGACCCGCGATTTGTGTGACGAGGAACCCCCACCCTTAAATTGTCCAACGACGACGCCACCTTCAGGGGAATAGGGGTCTTGTTCCCCAGACCGGGGGTGGTAAAAGTTTCTTCTGAAATACCGTTACATTTACATTGACGTGGCTCTTGCGGTCTCTCTTATACAAACAGAGTGACACCAAACACGTTGGCACACAGCACACACACACACACACACACACACACACACACACACACACACACACACACACACACACACACACACACACACACACACACCACACACACACACACACACACACACACACACACACACACACACACACACACACACACACACACACACACACACACACACACACACACACACACACACACACACACACACACACACACACACACAGTGTGGGGGAGAGAGAGAATTAAAATGTTCAGGTTCACTACAAAGCAAACAAACACAGAGTGCGACAGAGAAAACAACAAGCAAGGGGGTAGGACGTGAGACAGAATGCAAGACAGGAACAGAAGGACAGAAAGCGAGACAGAGAAAGACAGAGAGACCGAGTGAGAGAGAGACACTGAGGTCACATTGAATTGCGCAAGGATCTTCCCCCCCCCCCCCCCCGAGTCCAATCGACTGAGCTCACACCATCTCTCTCTCTCTCTCTCTCTCTCTCTCTCTCTCTCATCCAAAGAACCCCTGATGGTCCACATCTGCTTCAGGTTAGGCCTCCTCTCCTCTACCAATTGAATTCCTTCTTTGTTCACTCCTTCATCCCTTAATCCCCCCCATCTCCCTATCTCCCCCCTACTTGTTTTCCGGTCTCCCTCACTTTATTCCTCTCCTACTCCCTCCCCCTTTTTCTCCCTTACTTCCATCCATGCCCCTTCAGCTCTTTCTCTCTTCTGACCCTACTCCATCTCACTCCCTCCATCTCTCTCCCCTCCATCTCTCTCTCCCTCCCGTCTCCATCACTCTCTCCCTCCTCACTCTCCCTCCATCACACTCTTTCCCCACCCCCAGATTATTCTCCCTCTCTCTCCTCTCGCCCCCTTTCTCTCTCCCCCTCCACCTCGAGACAAGAAGCAGCCGATGCGTAGATGAACAGACATTACTTTTTTATATTTTTATAATTGTAATTTTACTGTAGCATATATGCTCTGTAAGGTGTCCTTGGGTGTCTTGAAAGGCGCCCAACAAATATAATGTATTATTATTATTATTAAATTACAGTCATTTAGCAGACGCTTTTGTCCAAAGCGACTTACAATAGTGCGTTACCACACAAAGGTTGGTAAAAGAACAACTCGTCACCAGAAGTCATGTCTGCCATATGCATATACAGTGTATACTGTATATATATAAATATATATTCTGGACAGCAGCGAGTCTGAACACGGCATCTTCTTCTTACCCCAGGACAGATGTCTTTCATAACCCTGTGGTCTTAGTGCCGGCAGCTGTCCCCCTCTTCGGTCTGTGTGTGTGTGTGTGTGTGTGTGTGTGTGTGTGTGTGTGTGTGTGTGTGTGTGTGTGTGTGTGTGTGTGTGTGTGTGTGTGTGTGTGTGTGTGTGTGTGTGTGTGTGTGTGTGTGTCGGCTCTGCTCTATAGGCCTATGTCACATTTCCTGCGTCCGGAACGTAAAAAATCGCAGATTTTTAACGGTACTTCCGGCTTTCAACTGTGCCGTGATATAGGCCTATTGTTGGGTTGTTAAGTATATTGTTAGCCAACTAATTGGGCTTCTACCTGAGCACTGGTTCAGTTCTTGGATGATACATGTGTAAATCTATGTATATAACATACAGTATATTATAATCACTTGTTAGAAAGGAAATCCACTTGTGACTTCCGGTGACTAGTAGTTCTCTTGCCGACGCTTTGGACAAAAGTGTCATAGCTAAATTACTTGATTGTGATGTAATGTTCCTCGGCCATAAAGGTGAACCCTCAGGACCCCACACCACATCACACCACAAGGCCACACAAGGTGTGTGTGTGTGTGTGTGTGTGTTGAGGTGTGATCCGGCATGGTATAGGATACACATGGAGGAGGCTTCTTAACATCCCATTGTTTGCGACGGGATCTCATGTCAGTCAGAGACAACAATACACAACCGCGAGGCGACACCTTCGTCAGCCCCACGAGTCAAAGCTTAACCGCCACATCCCGTTTTCTCTCGGGGACATCCACGCCTTGCCCTTTAGTGAAAAACCACAACGTTTCAACAACAGGAGGTGTTTTATATTTGACATTGCGAGAGATCCGATCACATGCAGTATCTGGCCCGGGTTATTACACAGTCTTCATACATTCAAATATTTGGTTCATGGCTCATTTTAAAATGAATATTTTAGTGTGTCCATGGCTGCTTGTCAGATAAAGACATTACTTGGTAACTTGTGATGGCATTTGCTATCCATTACCATTTGTGACCTTTTATAGACTAAATGATTCATTGGTTCACCGGAAATCGTCATTGCACAGCATTGAAAAATACAGTTGGCACACGACACACACACACACACACACACACACACACACACACACACACACACACACACACACACACACCACACACACACACACACACACACACACACACACACCACACACACACACACACACACACACACACACACACACACACACACACACACACACACACACACACACACACACACTAAATCTTGTTGCGATTAATGCGTAGAAAGAAGCCAGGAGCCAAGCCTCCAGGTCACCTCCCCAGGGAGTCAAGCCAATCTTGAAGAAGGACGCCACAAGGGGAGGGGGGGGGGGGGGCAGACCACGGTCCAAGTGGGGCCATTACATCTCCACGCAGGCCTGGGAACGCCTCGGGGACCCCCCAGTCCTGATGTGACAATTGTTGGGGGTCTGTGCCAAATGTACATATTTTATACAGCTATCAAAAAATTGCAGCTCCTGCCATTTGGATAATATTTAAATGTGAGATGTCCGTTTTCCCATAAACACACGTGTTCCATCTCATCCGTGTTCCATCCCAAGCATGGTCGTGAATGGCAACACCAGGGGGGAAGAGGAAGTGACTCAACAAACCGACAAATTACAAACTGAAGGCACCTCAGGGGACAGGGTTAGTAGTCTTATTTTAGAGAAATTCGTCATTTAGAGAAATATAATTTGATATATTATATATATTTTTATATATAATATAATATAATTTTACCGGTACCGCGTGATTGCTCAAGGAGACTTTATTAGTTCACCCATTGAAGTGTGGAGAACAAACTCTCGAGTTCACACACACCCCCTCTCATCCTTCACAGACACACCTCTCTCCTCCTCCGAGTACACACACACACACACCAGACTCTCTCTTCAGAGTACACACACACCAATCTCTCTTCTCAGAGCACACACACACACATGTTTTCTTTCCTCCTCAGAGAGTCCACACACACACCATCAGAATCCCTCCATTTCATGTATTTTTTTTCTCTCTCAAATCATTCTCAGACTTCATTATCTCCTGTCACACATGCCGCATTTACTCTGTCCACCACATTTTGCGGTGAGGACGATAATTAAGGAGAGAGAGAGCGAGAGCGAGAGAGAGAGAGAGACCTGATCTCTGAACAATAAGGGTGACACCAGACCCAGGGTGAGAAGACAGTGGGGGAAGTTTCGTGTTCGTGTTGTCATGTTGTAGCTTTCCCTGCTGAGCTTAGCGGCCACGCACACCGTCTGTCTGTCAGCCGCCTGGGCTCCCCTGGGACAGCTGGAGGGCTTCCAGGGGGAGGGGGGGGGGGGGGGGGGGGGAGTAGTGCGAGGGGGAGGGGGAGGGGGGGGGGGGGTGCAGGGGTGAGACCGGGCTGGTAAAGTGGGCTAGAGGCCGAAGTAGGTGTAGCTTAGCGAAGACACAGCCCTGTAGGAGAGAAACCCAAAGCACGCGTCACATGCGCGTGTGTATGCGTGTCTTTCGGGCTGTCACGAAAGACACGCACGCACGCACGCACGTACGCGTGTCTTTCGGGATGTCACGAAAGACGCGCGTGTGTGTGCGTGTCTTTCGGGATGTCACGAAAGACACGCTTCACATGCACGTGTGTATGCGTGTGCGTGTCTTTCGGGATGTCACGAAAGCCACGCACGCGCATGCACGTGTGTATGCGTGTGCAGGTCTTTCAGGATGTCACCAAAGACATGCTTCACATGCACGTGTGTATACGTGTGTATGCGTGTGCGTGTCTTTCGGGATGTCACCTTTGCATGGATAGTGTATGAGAGGGTTGATCCTCTGGGGCTGAGGCATCATTGCAGCATTAAACCACCGTCTAATCGTTTTGGGGTGACAATCGATTCAAAGCATCATTCAAAATGTACTCTTGATTGATTGATTGGACAGGGGAACTCATTTGAGGATCTAGTGTGTAAAGTATGTAAGACAGACAGAGAGAGAGAGAGAGAGAGAGAGACAGACAGATGCAAGATTTGTGCCACCATCTTGCTATGGAGACCTCATCTTGTGCGCTGTAGAGCGATAAATTAGCTGTAATCGACTGAACTACGACTGCTGAGCGGGGGAGAGCGGGAGAGAGGGGGGAGAGAGGATAACCCAAATCAATTCACGGGGAGCTTGATAGGAGAAGAAGGATGGAGAGAAGAGAGAGAGAGAGGGAGAGAGGGAGGGAGGGAGGGGGATGGAGAGAGGGCCAGGCACATGGTCCAGCCAGGGGCGTGCTAGGACTCCAGATGTCGCTCCCATTCTGTAACCCCCACCCGAGAGAGCGAGAGAGCGAGAGCGAGAGCGAGAGAGCGAGAGCGAGAGAGTTCAGCTGTTCACGGTTTGCTTTTTTTTTAGTATTCATACATAATTCATACACACTTATAAAGACAATTTAAACAGCCATCTCCAGGTCTTGGTGACACATTTGGTTGTTTTAAAGCGACGGTTGTGATACAATCTGCCCCATTTGCAAACTTGCAAACTCTGCAGTCGGATCGGAGGTCATTGGATCGCTTGTTCCTGATAAAAACTTGAGCATTTCCGAAAACCGACTTCACTTGGGTGTAGACGCCAGAGCTCTGCCCACGCATTGCGGTCGTCCCGTCTACTCGACTAACATTCTCACGGTCGGTGGTTCTCTACGCACACGGGGATAACGAGCAGAAAGCCGTAGGTTCACATGAATGTAAACTCGCCGACTAATCGCCGGTCGTTTCTGGGAGAGCTATTAATCCTAAGTGCAGCAGTCACACCGGTCCCATTCATGTGGGTTTGGGAAGGGCGCGGCCCGGGCCTCAAATCAATCGTCGATAAGAACAGAGCGATATGGCGAGTTGATAAGAAAGAACGAACACACCCACCCCCAATCAGCCAAGACCAAGACCACCCAACCATCAATTTTTCTTCATTATTATTATTATTATTATTTTGGTTGAAAACACTCACGACACCCAGGATGGCGGCATTGGCCAATTCATCTGGAGTCATACAAAATGGACGGGTGAATCCACTTACTTGAAAGCATAACGGTCGAAAGTCAATATCCGCAACACAATAAAACACATCAAATATGTACAAATCGAGCGGTTTCGGTTGGACTTGAAGGATTTACCGTTGGGTTGGGTTTCGTCCCGTGGGGTTCAAAGTCGCGGTGTGTCTGTCAGAGTACGGGACCCTTGTGGAGGACGCTGACTGACAGAGCATACAAACACAAGCAAACACGAGCAAACACCAGCATTGTATTTTGCATTGATTTGACGGATTACTTAATATAAGAAAGCTTCCAGATGAGAGACGCCACAGGCGTGCGAGTCGTTTCCCCTTGGGGTCGTGAATTAGCGGTCAAAATATAGGATTGACTATGTCTGCATCCTTTCCTATAGTGTATCTCAGGGGTGAGGACTTGGGCCGAAACCTTGGTGGTGGAGGGATCGGCTGTCAGTCTGGGACAAAGGTCTAACACTGAAGTGATATGTGATCGGGGGGCGGAAGTTCTGCAAATATTCGACACCCAAATGAGAAAAGTAGCCAGCCAAGGGATGTATTGTTGCATTTTGCATTTGTTCTCATTTCCCCACACGCATTACAATATCAAAAGCAAAACAGGACCCAGGCAAGGCCTACGGCAGAACAAAATCGTGATGTCATTCACTGTGGCAGGTCATACAATTACCTTGAGAGCGAGAGAGCGAGAGAGCGAGAGAGACCAGAATTCACATCTCCTGCCTGTGGCTTTCTGAAGGACTAGTTGGATCTTTCGAGAGCCATTGAGCAAAAGCAAAGTGCAGACCCCCCCCCCCTGCCATCCCAGGTCTCAGAAGTGCCATTGCCAGAGAGAGAGAGAACACTGGCTGTTAGTGTTGTGGTTGTGGTTGTTGTGCTCCACCATCAAAGATGGGGCGGAGGTCATGTTCATGAAGGTCAGGTCAAAAAGTATGTGTATGTATGGAATTGGACAAAACATGGTGGTTGGTGGCAGAGGAATGCCCTCTACTGAGGGCATTCCTCTATGGTGGGGGGGGGGTGGGGGGTATGCAAGAGACATGGAGACTAGGACCTTCACAGCACTGCATGAGCCACTGACTGCAAGCTGAACAAAACATCTTGTATTGTGTCATGTTGAAGGAATGCCGCAGATCCCCCAATCAGTGTCACTGCGTCCGAGGGCGTTGGGGGGGGTGGGGGACACGGTCACACAGCGACACGGATGTGTTTCCAGGCCCACGTATCTGAACGGGAGACAATCCGCGGGGGAGAGAGGGCTCCAGCTAACGGGTTTAGCGTGTTAGCGCGTCACCTTTTGCTGTCCGACAAGTCTTGGATTTGGCGCCGACTGCGCGACCGCTGGGTTTGTCGTCGTCGGCCAGAAACTAAACCCTTAAGGAGGCTGGCTTACAGCCCCTTACCGACCTTCTTCCAAGTGTCGGTGAGTTTTTTTTTTAAGATGTGAAGTGTTAATGTGTGGCTCATGAAACTTAATGGCTCTGCTGTTCCAAATGGAGTTTCATTTGCTTTTAAATTTTTTTTTTTTTATATCATAAACATGTGTGGTTGCACGGACAAAAAAAAACAACAACACGGACCACTGCAATTGGATTATAATTATAAAAAGACAGAGGAAAATGTGCGCAAATGTTCCCAAAATAGACAAATGATCTGTAGTTACACGGAATACCTAAAAACAGTGATATTCACATGCCAAGTTATTAAGAACGATAAACAATGTAGACTAAATCAAAAAGGTCAAATCAAAAAGGTGTTCATTCAAAAAAGCACACTACTACAGTTTACCGGAACATTCCGGGGGGTTCTGGTGAGTACGAGGACCGTGTGACCATCCTCCATAACGGCCTTGCTCATCAAGTGCACAGCCCCGGGTCACTTCCTGTGGCTTTCATGTGACTGACTGACAGAAAGCAACAAAAAACAAACCCTGACCCCCCGAGGGACCGACTCACCGACGGCCAAAGAAACACAAAGCTTCGGATGAAAACAGGCAGAGGCTTGGCACACTTAGCGGACGTCCATAAAGTGGTGGTTTCCATTAAGAGCCATTAGGGGGGAGAAGGCTTTCTCTGTACGCGGCGGCGGCTGTCGCATAAATCTTCGTTGCGGGCAGAGCAAGGTTTTTATAAAGAACCCGGTGTGTGTCAGCACAAGTTCCCCCCGAATGCAAAGTAAATCCACCGTATCCCTAAGACCAAAAGCACCTTCATTCTCTCAGCAAAGGGGCTGAATTCATTATCCACCGGGGGGCCGGCAGGGATAAAAAAAATCACGGCAAACTCATGAAAGGATCAAACAGAGCGGCCTGTGCATGAAGTTATTATTATGTAGTATTATTATTATTATAATGACCGGGAATGAAAGAGCGGGAGAATAGAAGTGTGTTGTTCCGTTGTAATGAAGTGTTTTGACGAGGTTCAGAGGAATACATATTCGGGAAAGAGCAATAATTCGAAGGGAGGGGGGGGGGGGGGGGGGGTTGATGATTGCATATTCGATGTGCTATTGCTATTCAAAGGCCAATCACACACACACACACATACACGCACGCACGCACACGCACACACAGGCTCAAGCAAGGCTCCTCCATCGTGTGTTATATTATCATCGCCTGCATGTGAGCCACCGGTTGAGAGATGACCAGAGACGATCCCCATCTTAAAACAACGTGCGTCGATCGATAAAATGTGCACTTTAAAAGGAGCCAAGAAGGACGTCGACCTCAGGAGAATCTAAACCGGAAGGTTCCTGGTTCGATTCCCGGCTCCTCTTAGCCAAGTGTGGAGGTGTCCCTGAGCAAGGAACCCTCACGCTATCTGCTCCCTGACGTGCTGGCGGCCTCCTTGCATGGCTGACTGACGCGGTCGGTGGATGAATGAATGAATGAATGAATGAATGAATGAATGAATGAATGTGGGTATGAACGGGTGAGGAGTGTGAGGCTTGACTTGTAAAGCGCTTTCAGTGGCCGCACGGGGTTAGAAAAGCGCTCTATATGTAAACGCAGTCTGTTTACCATTTAGAAAAATCTACAAGGGACCTACAAGGGGGCATTTTGCATCAGTATCAATGTCCCGGCTAGTGGACAGCTCCGTAGAGAAATAGTTTGAATATATTGGAAAAATAAATAAATAAAAAATATATAATAAAAAAAAGAAAAATTGTAGTTCTTATCATCAAGAACTACAAAAATGGTACCCACCGGCAACGTTGACCTTCTCGGCGTTGGCGGCGCTGGGCGCGGCGGTGCTGGTGGCCCCGGTGCCGTTGGTCAGGTTGCCCCCCGTGCCGTTGTAGATGTTGTCCACTTTGGACTCCAGCTTGCCCAGCCTCAGCATGATGTTGTCCAGCAGCACTGCCAGAGTCTTCTTCAAGTCTGGAACACAACACACACACACACACACACACACGTCAGAGAGGCCCAAGAAGCATTCAAGCATGATAATAACCACGATAACAATAAATACCAAAGCATGTGGACCAAAGCATTAGTCAGTAGAGCGCATAGCGCCGCCTTGCCAAAAGGTCCCCTGGATCGGGATAAACTAAAATAGTCATTTTATACTGATTCATGAACCAAATATTTGAATGTATGACGCATCAAGCAGCGACTGTTTGGCGTTTGTACTTAAAAAAAAATAAAAAGGATCCCCTGGAAAAAAAAAAAAGGAATCCATGGATTAGGATCCGGATCAACGCCAAAATCGAATCAACTGTACCTTGGGCCCAGTTTTGTTGGTCTTGGCCCAATTCCGCACATAACTTTTTGAGTTATCTTGCAAACGGTACAGTATTGCGGTTGCAAATACACTCACTCAAATATCAACTCTTTATACCAGACCAAGAAAGCAGAACAGCTCTTGCACTCCACAAGTACACAAGTCTCAACCCCGGGAACCGCCCCTCTTTGGCTACCGACACGTCCGCGTCTTACGAAAACAAAAACACAGCTATGCTTCACAACACGGCTCGCTAGACAGCTTCTCGTTTTGACGCGGACTAAAACTTGTGGGTGTCATCCCGGCTGATTTCCCCCTTCTCCCGCGAGCGAGTGGTAACCATCGTGTAAAGCACCACAATGAAATGCAACCAACCCCATGCAAAGGCTTAAAATGCAAAAACTGAGGATACGCTAGGTTTTTATTATGTTTTGCGTGGGAAAAAAACTGGATAGAGGGCGCTAAAGTCACGTGGTTTCCCCCCGGTCAACGACTCCCGCTGCGAATCATAAATATATACGCACACAACGAGGAGAGAGCCCGGCGCTCGAGACCGAAGGACGCAGGGTCGCCCGCTACCCTCCAAAGCGAACCACTGCGTATCCCGCCGCCGGCTGCAGTATCATTTGCATATAAAACAAAAGCCATTGAGCCATTGCAGAGTGACCTTGCGGTCTTAAAAAAAAAAAAAAGAAAAGAAATACAATTATAAATACCTCCCCACTCCAGATCTCAAATGGAATATAAAAGGATCCTGATATATGAGGCACGCTAGAGGCTGAAATAAGACCCGACGGCGGGACGAAACTCGTGGGACGAAAACTGGAGTGACGCAAACGTCGGAAACTCGACACAAGACAAATGAATACGAGCAGCGTTTTTTTTTTATTTCATTTTTTATTAATAGTATTTTATAACCCGAAACAAACCATCGTCTGAACAGTCTGTGGTCTGCCTGAGCCCTAGCGGCCTCGGCCTCCGAGCACAGCAACGGCTTGTGGTAAAGATTTTTTTAACGTCAACCAAAACAAAAGTAATGCGTAAAAACACAGCAGAGAGAAAGTCTAGGTTGTCCCACACCAGAAACACACAAGCGCTCCAGTATTGATTGACGCTGTGAGGCGAAGAAAGATGCCAGATGTTCAAATAACAGCGAGAGAGAGAGAGAGAGAGAGAGAGAGAGAGAGACAGAGAGAGAGAGAGAGAGAGAGAGAGAGAGAGAGAGAGAACATCGATTTGTTTCGCCGTATGTGGCCCGAAATTTGGATACGCATTGTTTTGCATATGTTGTTTTACAGAACTGGAACCGTTCTCAGATTCTAAACCCATAACCCTTAAATAGCAGGCCGATGTGGATGGAACAATGCAATCTTAAAAAAAAAAACCCACAAAAAAAAAACACCTGCAGTATAGTACATACGTGTGCACATACATACAGACATACATACATACATACATATCATATGACATCACATCAGGACAAAATGTGGGGGGGGGTATTTAGGAAAGATGGGCTGGGGTAGTAATCCATACATCTATGATGACGGGGGGGGGGGGGGCAACAAACGGTAAGCTTTTTGGTGTTTGTACTTGATGAAATGACCTAAAACGATTAACTTATCATTTACAAAGAGGGCCCTCCTTGTAAATAGTAGAACGCATACCTCCGCCACATTTAAAAAAGTCCCCTGGATTAGGATCCGGATCTGCGCCAAAATCAAATCAAAGGTTCCTTGGCCCAGTTTGGTTTCACGTACAAAAACGTTTTAAGTTACCTTGCCAACAGACAAACAAACAAGTCTAAGGACATGTAAAAGCTTATTTTCCTTTCACATATTATAATAATAATAATAATAATAATAATAAGAATTAAAATAGTGAAGTGGGACCTTACACCTCAACCATTATGCAAACGGTACAGCATTGAGATACACAAATACATTCATTCGGATATGAAATCTTTATGGACCAAGAAAGCCAAAAAAAAACGTTCTTACACAACATACAAATACAAACACCCCTCGCCGGTGACCGACACGTGGGTTTTTACGGTATGAACGCCGCTATCCTCCACAATGTGGCTTGTTGGATTCTTCTCGTTTGACTCTAACCAAAACCGGTTGTGTCACGCCGTCCCGGCGGTGATTTCCCTTCCTCCGGCCGACGAGCGACACCGCCGTGTAAAGCACACCAGTAAAAATCTGCAACCAACCCCATGCAGTGGCTAAAATGCAACAAAAAACGCAGTATACCATAACCCTTTGAATTTGAGAAGCAGCCCAATGTGGACGGAACCACGCCATCTCACAAACCGGCGTCCGGGGAAAAATGTGGGGGATTTAAGAGAGATATTTTTTCAATAGCTTATGAATCCGCGGCAACACGACATTGGAATACAATCCCCGGGGCAGGACAGATGGGCAGATGGTCGTAATCCATACGTTTCTATGGCGACCGGGACCAAACGGAGTAAGCCATGTGCCACGCTCCACACGACACCGGGGACAGACGCGACAAGACCGACGACGGGAAGCCAGGTGTCTACTTTTTGCCCCTTTTTCCAGACCATGTACAGACCGTCCAGAGTAGGACCGCAGCCTACTGGCCTGTGACGTCAGGTGATGAGAATATTCCTCGAGGGGGGGGGGGGGGGGGGGGGGTGTGTGTGGAGGGAAGGGGGAGGTTGCATTACAGCATCCCGTCGCAAGTATCACAGTGTGCGCTAATGTGACTGCAGAACCAGTCCCCAGAGCAGACATGCATGCAAGCCCTCCATCCATATAGATATGTACTGTATATTACAGACGACGTATTACAGACGCCAGTACCTCGACAAAGATACGGCGACGATATTGTGTTGCTTTGACATCGCACTTTACACTCCACTGTATAAATACTCCTATGGCTTGAGAGGGACACCACGGTACACACACACACACCCCTAGTCATTATATCCACATTACGGATGAGTCGCATCTAGATACATGGTCCACCATGATACGATACAAAAAAAGATAGTTAAACGTGTAACGTTTCATGTGCTACATATGATTCAGTTTAATTGAACACGTGTTCGGGGATAAGTATTGATAATACTATTTAAAATGTTTCGTCAAAAAACAAGCCGGTGTTTATTATTGGTTATGTGTTCTATTCGACACATGCCTCTCCTAACAGGAGAACGGCAACATTATTTCCAGCGTGTGCCTTTGCGTCTGCGAAGCACGATTTTGACCGTTTGTCAGTTATGCACAGTAATGGTCATAAAGGACTGCGTTTACACATGGCGTTCAGCATTTTAGCATTCAACAGATGTTCATACCGTCTATCAGTCACTTTGCTGTCCTTTTTTTGTTCATTTTTATTGTAAATATTATTTTTATGTTTTTGGAGAGTATACTGCAGGGGGGAATGAGGAGTAAGCATTCCAAATGTACAAATGGCAAATAAATATTGTGTATCTTGTTGAATACCGCAGTCGGCACGCACACGGTATATAATTCACACACACCTCAACTTGGGGTGTGTGATGGCTGTATTGGTTTTCGACTGCCGTATTGGTGTTTTTAAGAATATACCTAGTCTCAAATCACATCGATATATTGCCCAGCCCCATCTTGCCTCCTATTTCTGAGCATAGATGTCACATCACAGAATAAGGGTCAGTAGACCTTTGGAGCTTCACATGACTGACACACACACACACACACACACACACACACACACACACACACACACACACACACACACACACACACACACACACACACACACACACACACACACACACACACACACACACACACACACGCACGCACGCACGCACGCACGCACGCACGCACGCACGCACGCACGCACGTACGCACGCACGCACGCACGCACGCACGCACGCACGCACGCACGCACGCACGCACGCACGCACGCACGCACGCACGCACGCACGCACGCACGCACGCACGCACGCACGCACGCACGCACGCACGCACGCACGCACGCACGCACGTACGTTTCGGGGGGGGAAGCGTTTGGTTCAAATATCAACTCCTTAAACATCGTGTTGTTGACTTAACTGGGAGAGAACCGCACCAACGTGGCAAATCTGAGTGTACATTTCACATCAGAAGGCCATCAACGGAAAAAAACCCAGAGAACAACACAAGAAATGGAATCTCCAAAGTGCTCTCACTCCCCAAACACTCATGTACACGGTATGGTTGGCGAGATGAGGCCGCTTAATGAACTTTTAATAGAGTTTAATCCATTTTCCCTGCTGTGGAGTGAGAAAGAATGACTATACCCAATTCACTAGCCAAGGCATGGGATGTTTAAATAATTACCTTTGGCTACAGACGCCTTAGCACAATCCTCCTGCCACTGTGGTGCTCCGACAGGGGCCATACGTTGCTAATGAAGGCTTTTGCGTCATACTTGAGTCAGTCACACTTGAGTCAGTCACACTTGAGTCAGTCACACTTGAGTCAGTCATACTGATACTTGAGTCAGTCATACTTGATACTTGAGTCAGTCACACTTGAGTCAGTCATACTTGATACTTGAGTCAGTCACACTTGAGTCAGTCACACATGAGTCAGTCACACTTGAGTCAGTCACACTTGAGTCAGTCACACTTGAGTCAGTCACACTTGAGTCAGTCACACTTGAGTCAGTCACACTTGAGTCAGTCACACTTGAGTCAGTCACACTTGAGTCTCTCTCTCTTTCTCCATAGATACACACGTGACATCCTTCCTTTTAGCTTAAACTCATTAGGGTGGTGCATAGAATCGGAGGGGCCCAAATCGCTGACGACAGACACGGGCAGGGGGCACAAAGCGAGGTTACCTTATCTCTTCATGCCTTTTGACGTGGTGGCGTGCGGTGCACTCGCAGTGGGGACTGGCAGTGGGGGCCGCAGTAATCCAAATTAAAATACAGTCGAGAGCATGTAAACAGGACTAGAACTAACGTTTAAGTTAATGATGAAAAAAATGAAACCGTACCGAGCAGCAGTACGTACACTGCAGGCCAAGCGATTTGCCAGCATCCTACGCTTGTCATTTCCTAATATGCGCGCGCAGCGCGCACACACACACACACACACACACACACACACACGCACACACGCACGCACACACGCACGCACACGCACACACACACGCACACGCACACGCACACGCACGCGCACGCGCACACGCACACGCACACACACACGCACACACACGCACACACACGCACACACACGCACACACACACGCACACACACGCACACACGCACACACACGCACACACACGAAAATAAAACATAAGCCCAACGTCTGAACAAAATGAAAAAGTCAGGGAGATTCCGGTTTGTTGACTCGGCAGTCCGAGGAAAATTTACGACCGTCATTATGCTGCGACCAATATTGAACAAAGATGACATTGGGGAACGCGGCAGGCTGTGTTCCGTTAACTGTTTAACAGCGACAGGAGAATGCAAACAGAGAGGTTATCTTCCCAAGTTTTTGAAGTCCACTACCTTTTTTACGGCCAATCCACACTTTACAGTTTACCATTTACGCCATTCCTACACTTAGACAACTTAATTTGTTGCAATTATTGTTGTGTTTTTTTTTTTTTTAATAATAAAACTAAAACAAAAACATTTGCCGTACAGGGTTGCCACGGTGATATAGGGCCGAGTGTACAGCACTGCTGTCCGAGCTCTCCCCATGCGTTTTGCGCTTCTCCCGGCCAAAACACCGACCTGATAAATGAATTTGCTCCGGGGGGTCGTTTCTTCAAATCTCCCGACAGCCGTACTGTATCACAATGTCTCTCCCTTGGCTTGGGAGCTCAAATCGATTCCCATCTGGAGTTTGTAATGAAGGCGTCCCATTGACCCGGCACAGGGCTATTAATGGCATGAATAACTAATTGAAGACCGCCGCTACTGCAGCCGTAGCCGATAACTTCCCCCGGCAACGCATGCGGATGTGGAACCGATGACGGTACAAGATAAGGCCACAAGGTGTTTTACTAATTCTGTAATTCAGTTCAATAACAATAAAAATAATTGGTGAACAAACAAGGGGGACACCGGCAAACCGGGAACAATAAACTTGCTGCTGTGAGTTAACAAAAACAAAAAAAGAAAGAAAAAAAAAAAGAACATTTGACTATGAACAACAGCAAGCAACATGATTGGACGCCACCTCGGCATTTTGCATTCCCTTTTAAGGCAGGGCGTGGCACAACAACGGGTAAGGGGACACACACACACACACACACACACACACACACACACACACACACACACACACACACACACACACACACACACACACACACACACACACACACACACACACACACACACACACACACACACACACACACACACACACACACACACACACACACACACACACACACACACACACACACACACACACACACACATACATACACATACAACATACAACAACAACAACAGAGAGAGAGAGAGAGAGAGAGAGAGAGAGAGGAGAAGAGAGAATAAAAGGCTGGGAGAGGGAATAGAGCGATGGAGGTGGTGATGGCGATAGAGGTAGAGGTAAAGAGAGGTGGAGGTGGAGGTAAAGAGAGGTAGAGGTGGTGGTGGAGGTAAAGAGAGGTGGAGGTAGTGGTGGAGGTAGAGAGGTGGTGGTGGTGGAGGTAGAGAGGTGGTGGTGGAGGTAAAGAGAGGTAGAGGTGGTGGTGGAGACAGAGGGGCCTGGAGGAGGTAGAACGGGGTGGAGGCAGAGGGAGGTGGAGTGGTGGTGGAGGTAGAGAGAGGTGAAGGAGGTAGAGGTGGTGGTGGAGGCAGAGGGGCCTGGAGGAGGTAGAAAGGGGTGGAGGTGGTGGTGGAGGCAGAGAGAGGTGGAGTGGTGGTGGAGGTAGAGAGAGGCGGAGGAGGTAGGGAGGGGTGCCCCGGGCCACTCACCGTAGGCCGTCATGGTCCCCACGTAGGGCCCGTCCATGACGCTCTGGTTCTCGTCGGCCAGGGCCTTGATGTAGCGCTTGCTGAGGTCCAGGATCTGCTGCTTCAGGACGGTGCTGCTCTCGTGGCTGGCCCGCTGCTGGATGGTGAAGTGCAGCAGCATCATGCCCCAGATGAAGCCAAAGCTCACCAGGAAGAAGCCCAGCTTCTGCGACGACAGCTTCCACAGGAAGGGGGTGGCCATGGCTCTCTCCTCTCTTACCCTCCCCCGGTTGCGCTCGGGCGTGGGGAGGGGAGGGGAGGGAGGGAGGGAGGGAGGGGGGCGGGTGGGGAGATTCAGGAGGGAAGCCGGGGCATGGTTGGGTGGGTGTCCACGGCGACAATGGCAGCAGTTGTTGGCGGCGGCGGCGGCGGGAGAGTGTGGCGTGGAGGCCTCACCGGCACACTTCCCTTCTCTGGGCCATGGTTATCTCTCAGGCACGTCCCAGGAGGCCGGCTACGGGTGCCGGCTGCATTCTGCCAAACAAAAGACAGGAGAGAAGAGAGGCTTTAGCTGGCAAAGCCTAAAGCTGAAGGCTGCCGAACAGAGAGAGGTGGAGGACACGTGGAAACCGAGAACGACTAGTAGAACGACTATCGCGCGATTGGGAAAGTTTAAAAGAATAATAACCAGCCGGTCCAACCGGGGAAATCACAGACACCATATTACCGGTTAGTGACACACACACACACACACACACAGAGTGCGTGCGTGCGTGCGTGCGTGCGTGCGTGCGTGGTGCGTGCGTGCGTGCGTGCGTGCGTGCGTGCGTGCGTGGGCGTGCGTGCGTGCGTGCGTGCGTGCGTGCGTGCGTGCCCACAAAGGGTCGATCAGAGGACAATATGTAAATGTTGAACGGGCCAAATGGTTGTGTTCCCTTCTCCTGCATCACTTTATGAAAATAGATACGAATAACAACATGACTTGATCGCTTGCCATGTCCACCAATACAAAATAAAGGCAACGGTATCGCCTTATGGTGATCATTGATGACCCACACCCAGGCTTCCGCCCGAGTGATCAAAGGATTAATAAAGCATTAATAACTAACCTCCATAAAGTACCACAGTTCAGAAATGTATTGTTATTCATCAAATATTCGTTGGGGGGGGGGGGGGGGAAGTGCTGCACTCTGACTCAGTCTGTTGAGACCTGGTTTGAGAACCGGAAGGTCGCCGGTTCAAGTCCCCGAAACACCTTGGCACGGCGCCGACCCCTACTCTACTGCTCCCCGGGCTCTGTGTATACACACACACTAGCGGCCCACACACACACACACTAGCTGCCCACATACACACACTAGCTGCCCACACACACACACTAGCTGCCCACACACACACACTAGCTGCCCACACACACACACTAGCTGCCCACACACACACACACACACACACACTAGATGCCCACACACACACACACACACACACACTAGATGCCCACACACACACACACACACTAGATGCCCACACACACTAGCTGCCCACACACACACACTAGCTGCCCGCACACACACACTAGCTGCACGCACGCACGCACGCACGCACGCACAGCACGCACGCACGCACGCACGCACGCGCCAGCCTCTCTGAGGGGTGACACAGAGGTAGGCTGCGTGTTCGATAGCCGACACATGTACCTGAATCCACTGAAGGCCCAAGGTGATTATGAGGAAAGCCTCCAAACAGCTTAACAGTAAATACTGTAAAATCTATTTACATAAAAATGACTAAATAAGCAACTAAGTGCAGCGGAACAGTTTGTAACGCAACTGGTCTGTGCATGCCATCTCATCATCCCCACCAATAATACCACAGTGCGTGTGTGTCCTCTCTCTCTGGATGAATAATGTTCACTGCACATGGCGGCCCAAGATGTCAGTGTCCTCACAGCGACGGAAACCACAAATAAATACACACAAATACCGATATAAATTAATAACCGAAAAACAAAAAGCCACTTGGAACGCGACAGCGGTGGCCCGACTCGACAAAGTCGAATCGTCAGGTTTTGGCAAAGGCGTGACAGCGTTGAGAGACCAGTTCACCGTTCTATAAAATCGGTGCACTGCTTAAGGAACATGCCATCGACTTGAGAGAAAATAACTGAGAAAAAAAAAAGAAAAAAAAAGGAAAATCTTTCTTCCCTGCAGGCAATCAAAGCCAAGAGTGAAGAGAAGAGAACAAAAAAAATATCTAATTTGCACTGAACTACTGCAGCTGTAAATGAGGCTAAGTGCAGAGAGGGGATTTCTGTAAGTCTTTCTTTTTTATATATATATATATATATATATAGTTTTTTTTTTTTAAACACGTCATGTCCTTCAGTTCTTCCAAAGCAACCCTCCAGTCGGTTCCTGGGAACGCAGCAGAACTCAGAAGCAGAACAGAGCTCATTGGTGTGTGTGTGTGTGGGTGTGTGTGTGTGTGTGTGTGTGTGTGTGTGTGTGTGTGTGTGTGTGTGTGTGTGTGTGTGTGTGTGTGTGTGTGTGTGTGTGTGTGTGGTGTGTGTGTGTGTGTGTGTGTGTGTGTGTGTGTGTGTGTGTGTGTGTGTGTGTGTGTGTGTGTGTGTGTGTGTGTGTGTGTGTGTGTGTGGCAACGTCTGAAATGAAATGAAATGTACCAGAGAAAACTCTGTTGGCACATTTCTAATCATCGTATGCCTACGGCTGGCCACTTGGTGGGGCCTGGGAGCAGAATTATACACTATATTATATAACAATATAATTCCCCCCCCTCTACACACGCTTACGTAAAATCTGTTTGTATTAAAATATGTTTATCGTTTAATTTGTCCCACGATAACACTTACTCAGCGACGATACAAAAATTTTAAAGTGAGTTGTAACCATGGGGATAACATCCCCATGATTCCCCCCCCCCCACACCACCCACCCTCCCTCCCTAGAACTCTCAGAAACGCATTTCCTAAAAGCTCACTTACACTTTAAAGAGTGCACTTGTGATGTATAAAGAGGCACTTCTTCCAGCTACGAAAGTCTAAGCAAGGGGGCAGGAAATTCGAGACTCCTCTTCCTGTAACCCGGGCCTCCGACAGAACCGGAAAAAAAGATAGTTCATCGAGATCCGAGGATACCCAAAACGTCCCGAGCGGCGGGCCGATCCCGCGTCGAGGCAATTACAGTAACCGTCCTGGACCCACTCAAAAAAAAACCGTGCAGACCGCTCACCGTAACAACTCCTCAATAGGTCACAATACTGTACGTCTGTCGGAGAAGCCCGCATCGCTTGACAACTCGCAAAAAAAAAAATGGTTTACTCTTCCCTCAGCCATGTTACTTACCCCCAGGTTTCGACCCCTCACTCACTTTCATCTCCCTATTCTCCCTCCATTTCCCAGAGGGAAACACAGCAGTATATTGTACAGAAGCGAGAGCACAAGCCACAGTAGAATACAAATAAATAAATAAAAGCACAACGGAATTTTTTGATTAGTCCAAAAAAGAAAGAAAGAAAAACACGTGGACCTTTGAGGGAAAGCACATTTCCAATCTCAGTGCTCAGTGCTGACAACGTGATAAGGTCACCTTGTGTCCCGTTCACTTAGGACGGTGTTCCGGGAGAAGGCAGACCGAGGCAGCCGGCTCTCAACCCAGAACCCAAACAAAAGAAATCTGGGGGGAAACCATGGCAACATTCTAACCACCATCAGGGTTGGGGAAATGGAGAACTGAAAATTATGCGTTTGGTTGTCACCGTTTCTAAAGATTGTAGAAGGTGTACCGCGAAAGGACATCAGCCACTAGTTTCTGCCGTCGTGAGTTCCAGTGTATTTATTCATTTACGTTCAACGGTTCACGCTACATCAGCGCCATTGGCGTGGACATCGTCCCGCTGTATACTGGGGGCCCAGTGTGGTCGTGGTCCGAGGCGTTAATAGGGACCTGGGGGGTAAAACAAAATCTCCCGCCAATTGCTCAGAAGTCAGTGTTGATGACACTGCCTCCAGTCACCTTCCACGCGTCAAATTTTAGGTCGGACACGGCCTTTGGCAGGGTGCCCGTTGGCTCGCCGCTGCTCTTTCGCCCGGGGGCAAAGCCAAGGCCTAGCAGTGCTGACAGCCAGGCTGGAGTTGCAGAAAAATAGACAATACTTCGCAACTCGAGAGGATAACTACAACCACCTTTTAAGCGCTTAGAGAGGCAGTTGGTGAGGAGGAGGGGCCGTGTTGTGCTGACAGTTGGACACAACGTTAGGAGGAAGCTAAAAGAGAACTGAGCTGCTAAGGAAGGCAGCAGGGGTTGCTTTTTTTTTGTTCATTTACATATATGGGGACAATGCTTGATATCCAGCACTGAAGGGTAATCCTTCATCGGTCATCGCTTATACCCCCATCACACCAAACTAGTTCTCAATACGTTCGTGAAAATGTTGTCGAACAGGCTCCAACTGTGTGAACGTAGTGGACGTAGTAGCAACTATTGACAGTCTTTTTACAAACTTCATGGACGGGCTCGGACGGGGAGGGAGCTCTAGAACTTTGAGCCTGCTCAAAATTTGATCCCGTCCTGCAACGAGACGGATTGACCACGTACTTAAAACCAGACAGACCATAGGGCCAATAAAGATAATTTCACATGTAAATGTAAATGTAATGTGTAAAAAATGTAGTGTGTAATGTGTAAATGTAAAAATAAAGGTTATATATGGTAATTTTGCACTGTTCTAGAGAGGCACGCATTCCGTTTTCGTTGACATACTATAAGAGTTGATGTCGCTCGGCCAGTCTTTCTGAATCCACTTCTCTTTGGAGTACACATGCACTATAGGGGACTAGATGAGGATGGAGTGAGAACCAGTTGGTCGGGTTAAGATCTTAGTTAGAACTGGCTCGGGGCGTATTGTGAACGAGGGTAGAACGAGGTTGAACTGGATACAAACGGACTGCAGACTGGCTAAGAACGAGATAAGAACGAGCTTTGTTTGGGTGATGGGGGGCATTAGCGATATGTGGAAAAGGGTAGAAAAATGTTTTATCTAAAATGAGTAATACAATTAAACATTAGACCCAGGCCTCTGTGAGATGGCGTTCTTCTTCAGCATGCCAGCTGGAAAATGAGAACTTCGGTCATCCTTGTCATTGAATGAAGGAAGTTACTTTATACCGTTTCATGCCTCATCTTTCATCACACAGTCTATCTTGGCACACAGCGGTCTGGAGTAGATCCTTAGAACTTAGTACCCCAAGTGCACCGAGATGCACTGGAGAACGATTTTGAATAGAATCCTGACCCCGAGAATCGAAAGGTGCCCTACCGAACGATTCACACACCCTAACTGACTGCCTCAACAAATCACCTTGTTCACCGGCCATTTCCTGTGACTGCACACAAAACACAAGAGGAACAGCCTCCAAAGCATTATCAATGGAGTGTGTGTATTGTCAATGGAATGTGTGTGTGTGTGTGTCAAGAGGTCAAATTCAAGTCCCGTCACGTTTAGCCCATCTGCTGGGAATAGGCTTCCTCTCTCCCAGCACCTTTCCATCCCATTCAATGGCCTTTGACCATCAACCGGCGGACAGGTGAGGTGAGCGCTCCTGTGTGTGTGTCTGGAGCGAGTGCCCTGGCACCAACAATAAAAGTCCTGAGAGAGAGAGAGAGAGAGAGAGAGAGAGAGAGAGAGAGAGAGAGAGAGAGAGAGAGAGAGAGAGAGAGAGAGAGAGAGAGAGAGAGAGAGAGAGAGAGAGAGAGAGAGAGAGAGAGAGAGAGAGAGAGAGAGAGAGGAGAGAGAGAGAGAGAGAGAGTCCCTGGGTTGATTCAACACTGGAGGGAGCGTCGGCCAGGTTTGCCAAAGTGCAGGTGAGCAGCGCTTACGGCCCCAGTGCTCAAAAGCAGCCGTATCAGAAGGGAAAGAGAGAGAAAACAAACAAAATAGAGCACAATAATAGTTTGCGGGTTTGAACATAACGTTAGCTTGAGAGCCTGTCACATAAAAGTAAAGCGGGGCCGGGGGTGAATCGAGGCCCTCAACCACTTCTTAAGCACTGGCTTATCAATTATGGATACAGTTTGAAAGAAATAATAAATAAAAAAAACACCATGGACAGCACTTCTACTATAGGTTATATATAGCTCTGGTTGGTAAACAGAAAGAAGAGCAGTTTGAGGATGCCACACACACACACACACACGCGCGCACACGCAGGCAGGCAGGCAGGCAGGCAGGCAGGCAGGCAGGCAGGCAGGCAGGCAGGCAGGCAGGCTGCGTCTTAATGGTTTTCCTCACATAAGCCCCGCCTCTTAATTATTCAGTGAGGTAATTGAGACCCGACAGGCGGCGTCACCGCTGCACCCCTTGACTGGCCGGAGCTTGGATATACAAGGAGCTGAAAAAAAACAACATCTTAACCTGCCTCCCTTGCACTGGGACAGGATGTGTGTCATGCTGGTGCCTTGATCTACAGGTCACCGCTCGCACTATAGAGTCATGGATAGGCTACTTTCGAAGACCTCTGAAAGACGGCACTCGTGTGGATGACCAAACCAAAACCAATCCAACGGTCTCTCTTGGTTTCACTGTGAAACAAGGCTTGGTCATCCAGACGGGTTCGAAGATTTATAACGATTTCGGTGTCGATTTTTGTCTTCGACATTCAGCGTGATAAAACACAGACACACCGAATCCAAAAGATGGAAGGAGTGTTATTTTGCTATCGTTTACATCAACTGGGCTGAAGGGCCCGAATCCAAACCCAGTAGACAGAGAGAACCGAAACAAGAACCGGAGCAGCTTGGCTCCACGGGCCAAAAATCAACCGCGTTTCGTTCTCCAACAACAGTAGGTTGCCCTTTGTTCGGCTTGAAGCTCGCCTGTAATTTGCACCGTTAGCGTCCGACACCGAATCGAATGTGGCCAAAGGACAGTGGAAACTGTCCAGTTTGGAGGTAGCCAAAAGGGACCGTTCAAAGGATAGAAGTCTAGTGCCATCAGGTGACAATTTGCCTTTGACGGTCGTGTTTTATAGACCAAGTAATCTGCTTTCACTCGCCTTGTTAAGCTTGTTATAAAACACACGGTTATAATGTAAAATACAGTGTATCAATATCATTTCATCTGATTTTTTATATATACATTATATTTATAATATAAATATAATGTATTCATTAATAATAATAAATACAGAATTGTATTCTTATAAATCGTTTGTATGATAATCCCAAAGCATGGATTTGCCAACAAATCAATGATTTATGACTAACATCGGGCACAGTGTGTTACACTGTAGTGCATTTCAGCAGTTTACTTCAAGGCCCCCCGAGTCAGTGCTAGGTAAATCTTTGCTGTGGGAAACTAGTAGGTCGCCCTCCGCTTTAGACTTTTGATTCCCGACTGACGAGATACAACTTGGGGACATGTCACGCCATAAGTCGTTGAATATACATAACGAAGAAGACTGATTGACTGTGGTGTAGAACCAGGGTTAGAGTCACTGAACTCCACACCGTCCGGGGGGGGGCATTTTTCCCTGTACAGGACTAGTTGAATTTGTCAGTCAAATCTTGACATTTGGTTATTGCACTGGAATTGAACTAAACAAATAGGCTAAATAATAAATAATAATAAAATAATACCGCTTCTTTGTGTAAGCGTGTCTTCATTCGATTTCACTTGCCCTGGCACATTTTCTTTCGACATTATCACTTCAACCCAAGCTGGTACTGCCACATACTACTACTAGGTATTTCTTCACCGCATGCAGAATGCATCTATTACGCATGAATGGAGGTGCGCCATTAGCTTAGTCTGTTGGGACTTGGCTAGGGAACTGGAAGGTTTGCGACGGACCAAGTACGGAGTGAAAACTGCTCCTTGGAAAAGGGTGCAGGTTCGACTCCTGGGTGCACTGCCGAGGTGCCCTTGATCAAGGCACCTAGACCCCTAAAACTGCACCCCGGGCACTGTTTAGACAATATAGCACTACAATACAATACACCTCATACTACAATGGGTTAAATGGAGAGAAATCAATTTCAATTGTGTGTGCGTACATGTGTGTGACCAATAAAGAGGATTCAATCCTCCAGATTTAGATTTAGGTGCACCTGCCAGAAGGAGGTGTACCTGCCGGATACGGAGCAGGTTGCACAGCTAGAATGATCATGCATCGCCACACACAGTGTGTGTGTGTGTGTGTGTGTGTGTGTGTGTGTGTGTGTGTGTGTGTGTGTGTGTGTGTGTGTGTGTGTGTGTGTGTTCCCAGCTATGGTGGGAAAAACCAACCTGTCTGGTTCTACTTAACCATCTGTCTACTGTGTCTGTCTATCTCTATCTCTATCTCTCTCCCCCACTTTCCAAAAGCTACATTGAGAGCTTGATTTCGTTGCCTGGTCGCCACTAACGAAGGGATGTGACGCAAGGGAGGCCTCACGGAGGTGTGCCACTAAGGGAGGGACTGACCACACACACACACGCACATGCACACGCTCCCCCAGCAGTGCACACCACCATAGCAAAGCTCCTTCTCCTCCAGATTCATAATCCCACCGCCCAGAAGTCTTCCTAAAAGGGTCCTTTATAAGCAGCATAGGGGGGGGGGGGGGGGGGGGGGGGGGAGGGGGGTGGGTGGTCTGGCGATTCCTCTTCTGCATGACAGCAG
Organism: Muraenolepis orangiensis; assembly: GCA_027704905.1. NCBI lineage: Eukaryota > Metazoa > Chordata > Actinopteri > Gadiformes > Muraenolepididae > Muraenolepis > Muraenolepis orangiensis. The sequence goes on from CM051009.1 coordinate 23,130,269, forward strand.
CTCACTGTCACACCATCACCACCTCTAAGGAAAAAGTATCCAGGCTCAGAAGCACTGAGGCGGTACATTGATGTTTTCAGCTGTGGAAGCTCCGAGTGTGTGTGTGGTGTGTGTGTGTGTGTGTGTGTGTGTTCATATTACCAACCTACAGGACCATAATGGCACGAGATGCAACTCGCTCAATCAAATCAGTATGGATTCCATAATGTCATTATGTGAAAATAATGGCCGGCCAGGCAAGTTTTGTTGGTAACGTGTGTGTGTGTGGTCCCTTAGTGGCACACACATCCATGAGGCCTCCCTTGCGTCACACCCCAGCAAGGAGGTACAGGGATGGTTTGACATCCCTTCATTAGCGGCGACCACACAATGCTTTGACATAATAAAAAGGGTTTATCGGACTTATAAGCGGCAATCAAGCTCTCAATGTAGCTTTTGGAAAGTGGGAGATAGATAGATAGACAGAGACTGATAGAAAGATAGATAGACAGATAATTATGTAGATAGACAGACAGTAGACAGATGGATAAGTAGAACGACACACACGCACACACAGACGAGGTTAGGTTTGTTATGGTTTCCCACCAGGGGAAGTACGTTTCACATGGCTGAGCACACACACAGGCTTGGAAGAGCAGAGTCTCTCTCTCTCATGCTTGCTCAAGAGCTCCCCGGCAACGTCTACCCCCCCCCCCCCCACAAAGCCCGTTGAGTAGTGGTGTTGTCATTAAGCTTCTTTACACGCCAAAAACATAACGTAACGTGGCCACACAGCTCAACCGTATCTCCTCGCACTACTGCGGCAGCTACGACACACACACACACACACACACACACACACACACACACACACACACACACACACACACACACACACACACACACACACACACACACACACACACACACACACACACACACACACACACACACACACACACACACACACACACACACACACACACACACACACACACACACACACACACAGCTAGCATGCGCGCGCTAGCTCTCATGAACGTCAAGCATTATTCGTACACGCACACAAAAACACGGTAGACGAACCTGTCCGTTAAAAACCGCTGGCGCTTACGATTGACGTTAGCGAGGCGACTAACACACACACACACATACACACACACACACCCAACCACCCCCCCCCCCCCAATCACCTCCTCCACCCACCGCCACCACCGACGCAGTTGAAAGCTACAACTGGCCACAAGTACGAGTGAAATTCGATGTCGTTTTAACGTTCGTTTAACGTTAACGAGCGAAAACCGTTGCGGTCCACCGATACGATACATACGCACACTGCGTCTTATCGTCTAGTAGTAGTATCGCCTCACCCCCTCCACCCCGTATTCGGTTGTTACTATTATTATTATTATTATTATTATTATTATATATATTTTTAAAGACAAACAGGACAACGTCTTTAAAAAAAAAAAGCGTCGTAACCTTACCTTTTCAGACACCCCCAAAAAAAGATATATAATAAAAGATATCCGTGATATATGTCGCCGGGGAAATGAATGCAGCAGTGGAGCGCAGGAGGCTAACGACGCGGCGCACGGTCGCACGCGAACTGCTGCCTGGTTCTGCTGCTGGTGTGTGTGTGAGCCGCTGAGTGAGCGCACGAGCGTCGTCGTTGTTTCGTTGTGTTTCTGGCTGTAGTCTCGCGCTGCTCTGCCCACTTGGAGGGAGGGAAGGGAGGGGGAGGTGGAGGGATCCTCTGCATTTGTGCGCTCCGGACAAACACGTAGATTCAAGATTCAAGGTTTCTTTATTTTTTGTTTTGTTTTTGTTTTTGCTTTGTTTTTTTTGGATAAGGTGTACATTTTGAACTCCAATTGAGATTCGATTCAAGATTCAAGGTTCTTTATTTATTTTTTTGGGCAAGTCAAATGGAATCCTTACTCTCCATTCATCACTCCCGCAATTTGAATTCCTACACACAAACATAATAGAAACAATATTAAAGACTATGATAATCTGACACCGAGTCCGATTATTTAATCAAGTATCACAGATCTTGTCATTTCCTTTTGAGATATTATTGACTAATGGAAGGGAAACAGACACATTTCTCTATATTCTATGTATGTATGTATGTATGTATGTATGTATGTATGTATGTATGTATGTATGTATGTATGTATGTATGTATGTATTTGTATGTTATATGTATTTATGCAAATGTTTTTAGGAATCATATTTCATGTGCAATTCGGCATTTTTTTTCAATAGGCTCTGTCTCACTGCGAGCATGAATGAATAAAGTCAAATGGACCTTTTTTGCAAAACCAACACACGAACTACATTTGAACGTTTTGTCAATATTTAATTACTTATTTAATTACATTAAAAAAAAGAAAAAAGAAAAAAGACCTGACTCATTGTGACTACTGTTACTACCAAATACAAGGGAACGTGTGCTTAATAGAGACACGGAAAACGTGTCAGGATGCTGACATCTATCGGTGTTGCTGATGTTCTCGCCAAACGGAGCAACAACATTCACGACGGTCCCTAAAACAAGATCTCACGGTGGTTAACGAGGCAATTACGTAATGTTTGTATTTGCTGCCACCTGCCGGTGGAAACAGTCAACACCGTAAAAAAGAGGACTTTTTTGTCAAATGTTTTATGTCGATAATGACATACAATACAATGTTGTGTCCGACGAGATTTAAAACTACGAAACAATTAAGAACTCTACCACTGGTTGACTGAGAAAATAGATTTATTATTCAAATACGGTTAGTAATCACAAACATACGCAAGCATAGGCAAGATATACAATCATGTACATTTTTTAAATAGTTGATACTAAAATATTAATATCATATACTATACCATGTAATAATAATAATAATAATAATAATAATTATAATTATAATTATAATAATTATAACATTTAATGAAGTGATAATATTCGATGATCAATTATTATTAACTTAAGTCTCCAGTATTTTCTCACAAAATCTGTTACTTGTCTTGAAACATATTTCTTTATTTCTATTTTCACTCACAGTTCAGCCAACACAAAAATTATAAAATATGTTTCTAGTTGTATCTAGGCTTTATTTGACAAAACATATTTCCCCAGTGCAACGTGATTTCAAAGGCTTGGTAACTGTCGTAAAAACATGCCTATCATGTCATTTTTTTAACAAACATGATTATTATTTTTGGATTAGCCAAACTCGTGGAGAGTTTAATACTTTAGGACGATTGATCCTCAAATGTCCACAGTCGAACCAATGTGGTAGATTAGCCCTATATTTGCATATATATATATATATATATATATATATATATATATATATATATATGTGTGTGTAAATATACAGTGGGCATTTTAACTTCAATCCAACTCTACTGATTTTTGGCTGACACACAGGCCTGACAATGATATCCTGCCTGACGATCCTGCTAGAAATAGCACTTCCGAGAATGAACTAAAGAAGTGTTTTACTACTAACAAGTTCAACAAGGGAAGAAAGAAGAAAAAACAACAACACAGGAAGTGAATGCTGGTGTGTCCCCCGAAACTGCGGATTGGCCGGCGGGTCACTTTCCGAGCCTCTTGGCTACATCCTTATAGGCCAGCTCGATCTCCGTGTCCGCCGCACAGGTGTTAGTGAACTCGTCGCGACTGTAGGCGTTGCCCAGGTAACGCCACAACCCCCGGAAGTCCGCTGGGATGTCGTAGTTTCGGTACTTCTTGGCGACAACCTGGAATTGTTTTTTAGACCATTAAGAACATTATTCCGTACAGTATGTCGATAACAACCACACCGCCTTCTGCTGTCCATCGGTTTGACTATATATTCAAAAAACAACTTAAACGACTTCACCTTAATCTTAGCACTTGCGTCTTGTGACACCTATAGTTTGCTGTATTGTTTGCTTTTTGGCTCTATTGTTGGCCAACATATTGGTCTTTTAACCTGAGCACTGGTTCAGCTCTTGGAGGCTAGTTAGGAAGGAAATGCACTCGTGACCTCTGGTGACGAGTGGTTACTCTTCGCTCACCTTGCTTCAATGACCCTATTGAAAGTAACTTTGGACAAAAGTAATGTCATGTGACCGTGAGTTTAGATATATTATGAGCCGGTTAGGCGTTGGGTAACCTTGCTCTAGGATGCCTACATGCCCCCCCCCCCCCCACTAAATCGACGAATTAAGTCATTGTCAAAAGCGGCGGTAACCTTGACGACGTGCAGCTTGGGCAGCAAGTTGCAGTCGGCCAGCGTGAGTTCGTCTCCGTCCAGGTAGCGGCGGGCGGACAACCCGTGGTGACCCCCCTCCTGCTTGTCCGTCGGCAGGGGGCCCAGCAGGAAGTCGTCCAGCTTGACCAGGGCCTTGTTGAGGGCCTTCTCCAGCGCTAGGGTGGGGGAGGGGGGGGACACAAACACACGCCATGAACACGTCAGGAACAGGTCATGAACACAGCAATGAACTATGGGCTATGAACACACCATGAACAAGTCCTAAACAAGTCATGAACACATCATAAACAAGTCGTGAACACACCATGAGCAAGTCATGAATAAGTCATGAACACATCATAAACAAGTCATGAACACATCATAAACAAGTCGTGAACACACCATGAACAAGTCCTAAACAAGTCATGAACACATCATAAACAAGTCGTGAACACACCATGAACAAGTCCTAAACAAGTCATGAACTCATCATAAACAAGTCGTGAACACACCATGAACAAGTCCTAAACAAGTCATGAACACATCATAAACAGGTCATGAACACAGCAATGAACTATGTTCTATGAACACATCATGAACAAGTCCTAAACAAGTCATGAACACACCATGAACAAGTCCTAAACAAGTCATGAACACATCATAAACAGTCATGAACACATCATAAACAAGTCATGAACACACCATGAGCAAGTCATGAACAAGTCTTAAACAAGTCATGAATACAGCAATGAAGCATTGAAGTCATAAACAAGTTTTGAACACACCATGAAGAAGTCATGAAGAAGTCATGAACAACACGTCATGAACAACACGTCATTAACAAGTCATGAACACATCATGAACACATCATGAACAAGTCATGAACAAGTCATAAACAAGTCATAAACAAGTCATAAACAAGTCATAAACAAGTCATAAACAAGTCATGAACAACTCATAAACACACCATGAACAAGTCATGAACACATCATGAACAAGTCATGAACAAGTCATGAACAAGTCATAAACACATCATGATCAAGTCATGAACACATCATGAACAAGTCATGAACACATCATGAGCAAGTCATGAACACATCATGAACAAGTCCTAAACAAGTCATGAACACATCATGAGCAAGTCATGAACACATCATGAACAAGTCCTAAACAAGTCATGCACACATCATAAACAAGTCATGAACACACCATGAACAAGTCCTAAACAAGTCATGAACACATCATAAACAAGTCGTGAACACACCATGAACAAGTCCTAAACAAGTCATGAACACATCATAAACAAGTCGTGAACACACCATGAACAAGTCCTAAACAAGTCATGAACACATCATAAACAGGTCATGAACACAGCAATGAACTATGTTCTATGAACACATCATGAACAAGTCCTAAACAAGTCATGAACACACCATGAACAAGTCCTAAACAAGTCATGAACACATCATAAACAAGTCATGAACACATCATAAACAAGTCGTGAACACACCATGAGCAAGTCATGAACAAGTCATGAACAAGTCATAAACAAGTCATAAACAAGTCATAAACAAGTCATAAACAAGTCATGAACAACTCATAAACACACCATGAACAAGTCATGAACACATCATGAACAAGCCATGAACAAGTCATAAACACATCATGATCAAGTCATGAACAAGTCATAAACACATCATGATCAAGTCATGAACACATCATGAACAAGTCATGAACACATCATGAGCAAGTCATGAACACATCATGAACAAGTCCTAAACAAGTCGTGAACACATCATGAGCAAGTCATGAACACATCATGAACAAGTCCTAAACAAGTCATGCACACATCATAAACAAGTCATGAACACACCATGAACAAGTCCTAAACAAGTCATGAACACATCATAAACAAGTCGTGAACACACCATGAACAAGTCCTAAACAAGTCATGCACACATCATAAACAAGTCATGAACACACCATGAACAAGTCCTAAACAAGTCATGAACACATCATAAACAAGTCGTGAACACACCATGAACAAGTCCTAAACAAGTCATGAACACATCATAAACAAGTCGTGAACACACCATTAACAAGTCCTAAACAAGTCATGAACACATCATAAACAGGTCATGAACACAGCAATGAACTATGTTCTATGAACACATCATGAACAAGTCCTAAACAAGTCATGAACACACCATGAACAAGTCCTAAACAAGTCATGAACACATCATAAACAAGTCATGAACACATAAACAAGTCGTGAACACACCATGAGCAAGTCATGAACAAGTCATGAACAAGTCATAAACAAGTCATAAACAAGTCATAAACAAGTCATGAACAACTCATAAACACACCATGAACAAGTCATGAACACATCATGAACAAGCCATGAACAAGTCATAAACACATCATGATCAAGTCATGAACACATCATGAACAAGTCATGAACACATCATGAGCAAGTCATGAACACATCATGAACAAGTTCTAAACAAGTCATAAACAAGCCATGAACACATCATGAACAAGTCATGAACAAGTCATAAACAAGTCATGAACAAGTCATAAACAAGTCATGAACAACACATAATGAACAACACATAATGAACAAGATGTGAAAAAGTCCTAAACAAGTTATGCACACATCATGAACAAGTCATGAACACATCATGAACAAGTCATGAACACATCATGAACAAGTCATGAACAAGTCCTAAACGAGTCATGTACACATCATGAACAAGTCGTGAACACACCATGAACAAGTCATGTACACATTGTGAACAAGTCGTGAACAACACATATATATATATATATATAATACAATCCATTTACTAAATACATCCACTTAACAAAACACACTCCATTGACTGAGCCTCTAAAGGGACCAGAGGCCGGGGAGGCTGACCAGAGGCCGGGGAGGCTGACCTTTGTGGTCCTCCGGCCTGGTGTTCTTCACGTAGGCGGAGAACTTGGCGAAGATGTCAATCCCTGCAGAGTTGGCTTCGCGGTTCCTCGCCGCAAGAATAGGATACCTACAGAGACAAGGAGACAAGGAGACATGGAGTGAGTGAGTGAGTGAGTGAGTGAGTGAGTGAGTGAGTGAGTGAGTGAGTGAGTGAGTGAGTGAGTGAGTGAGTGAGTGAGTGAGTGAGTGAGTGAGTGAGTGAGTGAGTGAGTGAGTGAGAGAGAGAGAGAGTGAGAGAGAGAGAGAGAGAGAGATAAGGATGGGGTGCGTTATTGTGTGTTTCAATGTATATGCAAGTGTGTGTGGGTGTGTGTGTGTATTTTTCAGCGCAAGTGTGTGTGTGTGGGTGTGTGTCAGTGGCGGCTGGTGGTCTTTGAAATGGGGGAAGCTCAGTTTAGGCCTCTGTCATAAAATGTGTCTGTTATTACATTTGTTGTTATTTGATATGCAAATTCTGCCCACCTTTCTTTACCCTGTCATACCAACGGGGATTCCTGACCTGGGAGACGGGACCAGTTTCCTCTCAATGGACAGCAGAGCCAGGTTGCTCAAAACGGTTTCAGCCCATTGAGTTGCGAGTGTACGACTTCACTGGTTTTAAGGCAGGAGGAGCTCCTCTCTACACCTGCTGATGAAGCTCGAAGTGCTGCAGCTAAAGACCTCAGCTTGGATAGCTGAGAGACATTGCTGTATCCGCCTCCATGTCTTTAGAAGACACTCAGAAGTCACACAACTTCCCCCCCTGTTGCCCTGAACCTAGCTTAAAAATAAACAAACTTTTACTAGTAAGAAACAAACTAAATAACTATTTATTTACAATTGCATTTACAGATGTACAAATAGATAACAGTGTGTCGCGAGCAAATAACACAGGGTAAGCAGCAGCTTGTCTCACGACTTAACTTGCCAACCCACTGTATGGGTCTGAGCTTGAATTCCTCTGACGTTTTAAAACAAGTCAAGAAACATGTCCCGCCCCTTTTGAGAGTTCCTCCAATCATCATACAGCCGCCCAGCGTCCAGTCCAATCTCACTGTCCATTGACTCCCAGTGAAGCCGGGCGTCCGGACAAAACGTTTTATTTAAGCATATTGTCCAATTAATGTCTAGCTTTGCCGTACTGAAACAAAGCGTATTCTGAAGTGCCGTTGAACCCCAGAGACGCTGAGCCTCAATGCATTTTAATGGGTCGTCCTCCCACAGGGCCTCTATGAGAAATAAATCACGTTAAACTAAGATGACCTGCAAGAAATGATTTCTGAACGAACTGAGCCGTGAAGTTAAACACTTTGTAGCCCAAAATATTGATTTGGAATAAGAGACTTTTGTGCAATTGACAAACTTTTTCATGACATTTTAGAGGAGGCTGGGCTTCCCTTATAGTCTTAAAGCAGTCGCCACTGGTGTGTGTGTGTGTGTGTGTGTGTGTGTGTGTGTGTGTGTGTGTGTGTGTGTGTGTGTGTGTGTGTGTGTGTGTGTGTGTGCGTGCGTGTGTGTATGCATGTTTCAGAGCACGTGTGCGTGTGTGCGTGTATTTGTTCAGCGCACGTGTGTGTGTGTGTGCGCATGTTTCAGAGTGCGTGTGTGTGTGTGTGTGTGTGTGTGTGTGTGTGTGTGAGCGTACTTGGGTGGGGCCAGCATCTCCTCCAGGAACTCCTCTATCTTGTTGATGTCTGTACGGACCTCCCCCTCGTAGGTCAGGAAGGGGGGGTGGGTCCCTGGGGCCAGGTTGTGAAGGTCCAACGGCTTCCTGGGGGTCAAA
>CM051009.1:23144230-23149230 GCA_027704905.1 Muraenolepis orangiensis
GGAGAGAGGGGGAGAGGGGGAGAGGGGGAGAGGGGGAGAGAGAGGGAGCAGGGAGGGGGGAGGAGAGAGGGAGAGGGGGGTGGAGAGAGGAGAGGAGGAGAGGAGAAAGGAGAGGAGATGAGGACAGAGAAGAGGAGAGAAGGAGAGGAGAGGAGAGGAGAGGAGAGGTTTGGTTTTTCAAAATCCCTTTAATCTTTCAAAACAAATACATTGGATAACGATCACCTCATCACATAGAGGGATTCAATACTTTAAAATAATAAATCAATAGACCAAAAACAGTCACTCACAAACACAGCACTCATATGTGGAGTCTCAGCTCACCATCCCCCCCCACAGAGCACAAGCACCCCCCCACAGCCCACATGTGGCTGAAAGCCTGTATATTGTCCATCAGGTGGTAGTAGGTGTACTCCACCCTCAGCCTGGCTTTCAGAAGCCCCCGCAGCACCGGCAGCAGCGCCACGCTCCCCACACCCTGCACTCGGTTCCTGCGTGTCAGCCAGATAGCCATCTTGGCAGCACCGGACAGAAAGTTCAAAAGGGTGTGCACACCCTTCTTCTTAGCAGAGTACTTTGGGCCAAAAATGAATAAAATGAAAGAAAACTCCTCCCCAAGGCCCTGAAACCAACTCTTGAGGAGTACAAACAAGGCTGACAGCCGAGGACACTGGACAAACAAGTGCTCCAAGGTCTCAACCTCTGAGCAAAAGATACACCCCTCCCCCAGCTCCGGATCAAGGTGCGCTCGGTATCTATTGGTGGCTATCGCCCCGTGCACAATCCTCCACTGGAGGTCCGCTGTCCGCTTCTCCACGGGCAGCTTGTACAGGCACCGCCAGCTGCCTTTCGGGGAAGAGTCTGGACCCAGGAACTCGGCCCACCTCGACTCCCTAACCCCCGCCAGAGACCTGAGATTCAGTACCTTGACACACAAATTGTACGTTTCCTTCTTCCCACAAGCCTGAAACGTGCCCAGGTGGGGGGTCCTCAAGGTAAGCAGCTGGCCTGCTCCCTCATGCCAGTCCCCTACCGCTGGAGTGACCTCCAGAGAGGGGAAGCTGTAGTCGCCGTCTTCAAGCCACTGCTCGCACAGGTCAGCGTCCTCTGCAAAGGCCCTCAGGGACTCTGGCAGGGCAGCACAAACCTCCTTCACCACCTGATCCAAGATCCTAATGGACGAGGTGTTGCTTCTCCTCCTAAGGGCCTCGAGAGATGTTGCCTTTGCCTTCATGAGGTGGCCTACTTTTGTACAGCCGGCCTCTCTCAGACTGGTTCGCAGGCTGGCAGACTGTAGTGTCCTTGCTCTCAGTAGGCCATTGAAGAACAAGGGTTCTTCAAACACCCACATGCCCGGCATCTCACTGGTGGCACGGGTGAACTTGAAGGTGTGCCATGCCTGCAGCACCGAGGTGTAGAAAGGGGTCAGGCCGGACAGGTCCAGCTCCTCTGGATTAAGCAGGAACAGCTGCTTGTGGTAGCCAAACCTCCCCACACTCCTGAGCAGCAGCTTCCCAAAGTTCAGCCAGCTGGGGCCGCAGTCGTATAACAGCCTGCTGACAGTCCGCAGACGGAAAGAGGCGATCTTGGACTGGATGCAGATCAGTCCTTGCCCTCCCTCAGCTAGCGGCAGGTAGAGGGCAGCTGCGCGGACCCAGTGCCGACCCGACCAGAAGAAGTCCACAATCTCCTGCTGGATGCTGGACACCAGGTTCCTAGGTGGTGTCAGGGCCATCAGTCTGTGCCAAAGGGTCGAGGCAACCAGAGTATTGGCGACCAGAACTCTTCCCCTGTACGACATCTGAGGAAGCAACCACTTCCATTTGGACAACCGAGCGCACACCTTCTCCTTCGCTCCCTCCCAGTTTCTAGCCTTGAAAGCCTCGGTGCCCAAAAAGACTCCCAAAACCTTTAGCCCCTCTGTTTCCCACTGAAGGCCTCCAGGCAGGCTAGGAACCACCTGCTCCCTCCAGCATCCCAAAAGTAGTGCACTACTTTTGGCCCAGTTGACCCTTGCCGAGGAGGCCCTCTCGTACAGGGACAGGGTGTCCTGTAGACACTGAACGTCCCTCTGGCTGGAGACGAAGATGCTGATATCGTCAGCATAAGCCGAGAGCGTAGGAGGGCACTCCAGCCCACAGGAGGCCGGCAGGGAGAGACCACTGAGCTTACTCCTCAACCTGCACAGCAAAGGCTCAATGGCCAGACTGTACAGCTGCCCGGAAATGGGACAACCCTGTCTAATTCCCCGCTGTACAGGAATTGGCCTACTCAGCCCTGCCCCCATTTTCACCAAACACTGAGCACCGTTGTACAAAAGTCCAACCCATGCCAGAAAACCCTCACCAATGCCATATGCCCTAAGTGCAGAAAACAAATACAAGTGATCAACTCTATCAAACGCTTTCTCTTGATCAAGTGACACAACACCAACATTAACCCCGTGAGCCCGACAAACATCCATTACATCCCGCATAAAGAAAATGTTGTCCATGATAGACCTATCAGGAATACAGTAGGTTTGGTCTTGCTGAATGACCATCTCCAAAACCCCCTTCAGTCTGTTCGATAAGGCTCTGGAGAGAACCTTATAGTCTACAGTCAAAAGGGCTACAGGCCTCCAGTTCTTCAGTAGGGCCAAGTCTCCTTTTTTGGGCAGCAGGGAAAGCACCGCCCTCCGACAGGACACCGGGAGGGATCCGGTTCTGAAGCACTCTGCGAAAACGCCACGTAAATCAGCTCCCAAAACACCCCAGAAGTGCTTGAGGAACTCTCCGGAGAGGCCATCAATCCCTGGGGCCCGCCCTGATGCCATCTGGTTAACTGCTTCAGTCAGCTCCTCCAGGGTCAGCTCGAGGTCCAGAGCAGCTTTCTCCTCCGGGCTGAGCTGGGGAAGACCCTCCAGGATCTCCTCACGGCCCTCGATGCTGCACTGCTCTCCCCCAAAGAGGTTGGTGTAGAAGTCCATGGCGTGGTCCCTCATCTCCTCCGGACTGCTGGTGACTCTTCCTCCTGGAAGCTTCAGGCAGCTCATCTGCTTCCTCTGCGCCACCGATCTCTCCAGGTTGAAGAAGAAGGGGGTTGGGGCATCCATCTCCTTTATCTCCAGGAAGCGACACCTGACCAGAGCTCCCTTAACTCTCTCCTGCAGGAAGGAGCTTAGCTCCAACCTCTTCTTCTGCAGCAGCTGACCAGCAGAGGGGTTAGAGTCTCTCTGTAGACCCAACTCTAAGTCTCTTATGCTGGCCTCAAGGTCTTCCACTGCTGCTTTCAGTTTAGAGGTAGAGTGTGAGGTGTACTGCTGACAAAACACCCTAATGTGTGCCTTACCCACCTCCCACCACATCATTAAGGAACCAAACTCAGATTTCCTGAGTGCCCACATCTGCCAGAAGTGCCCAAAACTCTGGCAAAATGTTTGATCCCTCAGCAATTTATTATTGAAACACCAGTGTGACCTTACCCTTACCCCCGGTGAAATGATGAGAGCTGCAGTAACTAGGTGATGGTCTGTGAAGCCAACTGGGATAATTTTACTGTCAACCAGTCGTGAGCTGAGACACTGTGCTACATAAATTCTATCAAGACGTGCAGCACTCACCCTGTTGCTATTAACCCTCACCCAAGTGTACTGTCTTGCTTGTGGATGCTTAACCCTCCATGTGTCTATAAGGTCTGTGTTTGTGATGATAATATTTAGCCTAGCAGATGACTGTGGGTGCGGTTCCTGACTTGTCCTGTCCAACGTGAAATCCACCGTGCAATTAAAGTCCCCACCAATGATAATATTATCATTCCTGTGATCTAGTAAGTGTGTTTCTAGCAAATGGAAGAGTCTAACTCTTTCATTTCCCTGATTGGGGGCATAAATGTTAATGAGACAGACCACCGTGGAGTCTATCTCTGCCCTGACTATGAGCAGCCGTCCCTTCACCACTTCATCTGAAGATAAAATGGTGGCGTTAGCCGCTGATCTGAAAAGGACGGCGACTCCTGCACTGCAGTTGGACCCGTGGCTTAAGACCTGCGGGCCCTCCCACCATAAGCCCCAATCCGTGTCGTCAGCTGAGGTAGTGTGTGTTTCCTGTAGGAAGATCACGTCCAAATGCTTTTGTGCAGCTACCTCAGATATCAATGCTCTTTTTAATTTATCCCTCCCACCATTTATGTTTAAGGTGCCGATGTTGATGGTATCCATTGAAAAAGAGAGAAAGTAGAGAAAGGACAGTTACAGTTACAGTTATAAAACACCCTGTGTTGCATGATCAGGACCGCTTAGTGTTTTACCAGCTGCATCTTTTGCTGCCTTTCTTAGAACCGTGATGTGCTTTTTAAGACGAAAGCGTCTTCGTTTGTCCAGCACATCAAAACTTACTGTTTTTTTAATCATGTTAACAGAGCGTATGAATTTATCCGTATCGCTAAAATAATCCTTAACTGAAATCGACCTGTAAAAAGTTTCGTCTAGGAATGTTTTAATTTCCTCAACGGAGTACAGATCTGTCTTCTTCTGGGAGCTCCCAGCCAGCGAAGAGGTGTCGGACTCTGAGTCGTACTCCATGTCCTCTCCCTCAGCGTCTGACCCGCTCTGAGCGTCTCCCCCCTCTCTCTCTCTCTCCCTGTCCGGCTCTGCTTCGGCCACTGCGCCTTTAACGGCGAGATCAGCCGCTGCCTCCCCACCCGCGGGTCTGTCCTCACAGGACCCGGCAACCGGCCCGGTGCCGGCCCCGTCCTCACAGGACCCGGCAACGGGCTCGGTGCCGGGCACTACGGCCACGGCGCTAGCCGCACTGTCGGTACTGTCGGAGCCGCCCGCCGCGTCGGCGACAGGTGCCGCGTCGGCGACAGGTGCCGCGTCGGCGGCCGGCGGCTCGGCCGCCGGGCCGGAGCCGGGAGCCGGGGCCACGTTAGTGGCCGGCGGCTCGGGGGCTGGCGGCCCGGCCGCCGGAGCCGCGTTAGCGGCCGGCGGCTCGGGGACCGGCCCCCCCCCCCCTTGCTGT
>CM051009.1:23154230-23159230 GCA_027704905.1 Muraenolepis orangiensis
ATTTGAGTTGAGTCCCGCCCCCGTGTTTTTAGCGGGACATGACCTCTCATTGACCCCCCGCTGACAATAAACCAAACTTCCCTTCTGTCTCCTTTATGGCTCACACCTGAGGCGCGTGTCTCTATTTGTCGCCGATAGAACTCAAATCAAGACAAAAGTCGTCGGTGCTGTGAAGGAAAAATGAATATATATATATATATAATGATTTATGAAATATAAAAAGCAACCACGAAAGATATTATAAAAATGTGATGTTTACAGATAACGTATGTATGTTTTGTGGTTTGCGTGCCCACGATATATTCTATTTTTATTACTCTTATTGTGTACATCTGGTCCTCTTTGAGCTTTATACCTACTAGGTAAAAGACGCGTGCCCTGTCCTAAGAATTGTAGCGCTCAGAAATGTACTGACTGTGCATTTAATTATCACTTGCAAACTAAAGCAGAGGTTTTACTATGCATTTCATAAATAAAAGTGTTGAATCTTGAATCCTCTTGGGTGTGATTGATTATAAGGATTAATTTCCATTCCGGACATGAACCAAACAGGACCCTGTCAACAGAAAGGGTAGGGCCTACTAAATATGCCTACATTAATAAAGTCTTATCTTATCCAAATCAATTTTATCGTTTGAGGGAGTGGAAACTAACCTTGTACTTACCCTATTACTATCAACTGACTCTTACTTACAACTAACGCTGTTACTATTACACCTAACTCTTACTAACAACTAACTCTTACTAACAACTAACTATATTACTAACAACTAACTCGTACTAACAACTAACCCTGTCACCAACAACTAACAACTAACCCTGTTACTATAACACCTAACAACTAACAACTAACTCGTACTAACCATTTACACTATTACTAACAACTAACTATATTACTAACAACTTACTCTTACTAACAACTAACTCTTACTACCAACTTACTCTATTACTAACAACTTACTATATTACTAACCACTAACTCTTACTAACAACTAACCCTATGACTAACAACTAACTCTTACTAACAACTTACTCTATTACTAATAACTAACCCTGTTTCTAACAACTAACTCTTACTAACAACTTACTCTAGTAATAACAACTAACCCTATGACTAACAACTAACTCTTACTAACAACTTACTCTATTACTAATAACTAACCCTGTTTCTAACAACTAACTCTTACTAACAACTTACTCTATTACTAACAACTAACCCTATTACTAACAACTAACTCTTACTAATAACTAATCCTGTTACTATCAACTAACTCTTACTAACAACTAATCCTACAACTAAATCTTACACCAACTAAACCTATTGCTGACAACTAACGATATTAATAACAACCAACTCTTACTAACAACTAACTATATTACTCACAACTCACTACTAACAACTAACCCTATTACTAACAACTTACCTGATCACTAACAACTAACTCTTCCTAAAACTAACCCTGTTACTTACAACTTACTCTATTACTAACCCTTACCCCATTACTAACACAACTAACTACACTTTTTAAGGGTAACGTTCAAATTAAATCAATGCAAAGCACAAATATAGATTTTTATCATTAATAAATGCTATATTTTTATTCAATCTTATATATATGTTTTAACATCTTTGTAAACAATAAGTATTTATCAAAATTTGACTCTCAGGTTCAATCTTGTTTTTATTTGTGACTTGCTTATGTTTCATCTTGATTGTAATCTGTGGTTTGATCACAATATCTGAATCATAGGCCACTAAATCGAATTGGACCGCAGCAAACTGTCAATCAAAATAAGAATTGTTGCTTTAATGTGCAAGATCAAATGTTAAACCCGCTAGCTACATCGTACGTTTGTCTTTTTTGCGCCAATTGACTGCGACTGATGTCGCAGACAGCTGGAGAACGAAGTCTGACGTTAGAAACTAACCATGAAAAACAGATATAGTTATATAGCTATAGTTCCACTGCTCTTGTCCACCAGGGGGCGGTGTAGCCTGGTGAAGGCCGTCTTAAGCGGAGAACCTCCAGCTCCATATATATACCAATGTAGATATCTGATATAGATATAGCTATCTATCAACAGTATATATTATATTTATACTGTTCAGTGGGGGTTAGACAATACAGAGACGGGCGCTAACCCCTACCTGCTCCTTAATGACCCGTCTCTGTACTGTCTAACCCCTACCTGCTCCTTAATGACCTGTCTCTGTACTGTCTAACCCCGACCTGCTCCTTAATGACCCGTCTCTGTACAGTCTAACCCCTACCTGCTCCTTAATGACCCGTCTCTGTACTGTCTAACCTCTACCTGCTCCTTAATGACCTGTCTCAGTACCGTCTAACTCCTACCTGCTCTACATAATAACATAAAGAATCAGCTAAATGATTAAATAGTAAAAATGCATACTGTTGTGTGTGTAGTAATATCCTCCCTCCACACACTGATGAAGTGGTGAATGCCCGCTCCTCTCCTTGTGATTCCTCTGTATGTCACTCCTATAATAACACCTCCTTTCCACTTCACCTCCCAGTAAAAGCGGCCAGTCAGAACCTCTCTACACAACACCAGGGACCTGGAGTCAAATCTCTCTGGGTGATCAGGATACGACATCTCCTCTCTAACTAAGCGCCATATTTCTGTTGTCCTCAGACAGAGAGAGTCCTCTGTGGGCTGTGTTTGGGTCCAGTGTGAGTTCACAGGCATCTGATGGGAGAACAAGACATGATTAGGATGCTGAACACAATATATGAGTCATTTAAATAATGTGGAAATAATACTAATTCAACTTTGGTTATTTATACATGAATATACACATATTTTCTTAATCTTTCTTGATCTCAGACTGTTGTTCATTGACTTCAGCTCGGCGTTCAACACTGTCGTTCCCTCCAAGCTTGTCCTGAAACTGAGGGACCTAGGTCCCCCCATCTGTAAACTGGATTAAGGACTTCCTGACGGGCAGGCCTCAAGTGGTGAAGATTGAGAACAACGTCTCATCCACTCTGGTCCTTAACAGCGGATCGCCTCAAGGCTGCCGCCTCAGCCCCCAGCTGTTCTATGTACACACATGATTGTATAGCCTCACACAGCAATAATCAGATTGTTTTGTCTGCAGACGACACAACAGTCATCTGCCTTGATGACTGTTGTGATGACGACGAGACAGAGAACAGAGATAAGGTGGTCCGGCTGACGCGACGGTGCAAGGACAAAAGCCTCGCACTAATTGTCTGCAAGACAAAGAAGCTCATGGTGGACTTCAGGAGCCACCGAGGCACCCACTTCCCCATCAGCCTGGACGGGACATCAGTGGTAATCGTCAGTTGCTTCCGTTTCCAGGGACTACAGATCTCTGACGACCTAGCCTGGACACACAAGCTCCTCTATGCCCTACGGTGCCTCAAGAGAACAGGCATAAGCGCACGATGGCTTGTGAACTTCTCCCGTGGCACCGTAGAGAGCGACCTAATGAGTGGCGTCACTGTGTGGTACGGCAACACCACTGCAGCACGGGACAAGAAAGCCACCACAGAGGGTCGTGAGGATGGCTGAAAAGATCCGGTGTACTCCATTCCATGCATCGAGGAGATCTTTAGGACCAGGTGTCGGAATAAGGTCATCTCCATCATAGAAGCAACAACAACAACAACCCTGGGCACCATCTTATCTCCCCCCCTGCAGTCCAGTCGTCGTTACTGCAGCATCAGAGCCAGGACTTGCAGGTTCAAGGACAGTTTTGCAGGCATTGCACCTACTGAACTGATAGTAGTGCTGCCGCTACCACACCGTTTTCCCCAATATTACACTGTCATACTTCTTTACTGGACTTATTGGACTCATTCAATACTTTAACAAGCCTCCAAGAGCTGAATCAGTGCTCAGGAAAAATGACAATAAGTCGGTTCCCTAGATTTAACCCAATAAGTTCGTCCAACATGGGCAATGATAAATGGTTTTCGGAAATAATATTCGGAAAATACGTGATGTGAAACATCACCTTCATTCCCAGTAGGATGTCACCTTGAGCTGCGTGGATGGACTTTCCGTCTTAAGAGTTAGAGTGTGTTGTGATGAATCAAAATAAACAGACACTTACACTTCTTTCGAGCTGGTTTCAGCCTCCATCCTCCACCGTGCTCCACCCTGGGGGGAACAAAGAGAGAGCAGTTGAAACATTCACACTCATGATCTGCTGGATCATCACTTTGTACACAACATGAGTTACAGCCGCCTTGGTAAACCACTTCATCTAGCGGCTGGTTGAATCCTTGTAGGAGACACGGTCCCTGAGAGGTGAGCTGTCCTCTCCGTACCTGAGAGTGTCCAGTCTCCAGCGTGGATCCTCCAGTCCAGCAGAGAGCAGCGTAACTCCTGAGTCTTCTGGGTGATTGTAGCTCAGGTCCAGCTCTCTCAGACGGGAGGGGTTGGAGCTCAGAGCTGAGGCCAGAGAAGCACAGCCTTCCTGTTTGACCAGGTAGCCAGACAACCTACACACACACACACACACACACACACACCAATATCAGTGATTATTAGGACAACTCTGGATTAGGATGTGTGAATTTGTACTTTGTACTGAGAGATTACGGCCACCCAGCCTTTCACACAAATGACACAGGAACATGTTAGGAACTGTTATAGTATTGTTATAGTATTACATTTCCTTTCATGTTAACAGTTAGATGCCAAGATCGATTTTGAAACAAAACAAAATACGATTTGAAACATATTGATGTTTCCCAAAAAGACACGGCTCTAGGAACAAGCTGTATTTTTTAAAATAAATGTGTGTAAACTAAACAACTCCAAAGTCCATGATAGTACATGATAATGAGAAGCATAAGATTGTAACACAACAAACGCAAAGTAATATAACAAACACCAACAAAAACCATAGGTATCCACAGATACTCTGTGAATACCAAAATATGTTGAGTTATTACTATGGAGAGGTCATATTCTGTTTATTTATTTAGACAAGTACTGTACACAGG
>CM051009.1:23164230-23184230 GCA_027704905.1 Muraenolepis orangiensis
ATTATGGTGTGTGACATTTACAATAAATCTGTCAGAGCAGAGCTATGTGTGTCTGTCTGTGTGAGGGTGTGTGTGTCTTTGGGAGGGAGGGTCTTTGAGTGTGTGTGTGTGTGTAAAGTTTTAGATTTTCATTTAGTGAGAGGGAGAGGGGAGGAAGAGAGTGAGGGAGCACAGAGAAAGGCTGAGAACAAAAGAGAGAAGGAGAGGGGGGGGGGGTGCGCATCTGTGACTGTGTGTATGATGTGGCTCTTTGCAGTAACATAGTAACATTTTTGGCTAATAATGTTGGTCAGTGTTCAAGTTCAACTTCATCTGCACAAATTATAGCAGCAGCAGAACACTTTAGCTGAGAGGTGGAGCTGGAGGAACAGGAGCTGCAGTTAAAGAGGAGAAAGGAACATCTTGACTTGGAAACTGAGCTAGCTGTATCTACTGCTAGGCTAGCATTTTTACAGGGTTCACATGTCCAATGTTCCTCTCTAACACCAACAAAGATGGACAAGGGACCAAAGCAAGCTGAAAGGCAGTTTGCATTCAAGGAAGATGCTTGTATACTAAATCAACATCAGTATCTGGCAACATCACATGGGTTGACAACTGGTGAATCAACTGCTTGGGGAAATCAACAGGGAAATCACCATCAGCAAGTCAATCAAATTCCACCTGAAGGTTTATTCACGATAATGCAAAAGCAAAATGAAATAACAGCTGCACTTCAGCAACGTTTACTGTCTCGACCAGCAAGTATAATTCCATTGTGTTGATGGAGACCTGTTTCAGTACGAAGCTTTCATTAAAGACTTTGAGCAAGGAGTGGAAACCAAAGCCAGCAAAGCCGACTGCTTGTCCTAGTTCAACAGTTCACAAAGGGACCGTCACTGGAACTGGTTCTTAGCTGCCAGCACATGGCTCCAGAACGGGGCTACATTGTGGCAAAGGGTCTCTTACAAGAACATTTTGGGAATGAGTACAAGATCGCTGCTGCATACATAGGAAAGGCTCTAGCTTGGCCGACAATAACCAAGGCAGAAGACATTAAAGCACTACAAGCCTATGCTTTATTTCTGCGTGGATGTGCTAATGTGACGGAAGAACTTCAGTACATGGAACAATGGAGAAACAAAGCTCATAACATCATGGAGGCCTCAAACAACAGAGCTTTTTTATTTCTTTGACTTGGTCAAATTCATTGAGAGACATGTACGAGTCCTTTCTGATCCGATCTTTGGAGACATCGAGGATTTAGGACATCAGGATATAAATTCTATATACAAAATCCATCCATCCATCCATCCATCTTCTCCCGCTTATCCGTAATCGGGTCTTGGAGGTAGCAGCTTCAGCAGGAGACTCCAAACTTCCCTCTCCCTGGCAACATCGAGTAGCTCTGACTGGGGGATCCCGAGGCGTTCCCAGGCCAGTGTGGAGATGTAATCACCCCACCTGTACCTCGGTCTGCCCCGTGGTCTCTTCCCAGTTGGATGTGCCTGGAAAACCTCCCTCGGGAGGCGACCAGGAAGCATCCTTACTAGATGCCCGAACCACCTCAACTGGCTCCTTTCTACGCGAAGGAGCAGCGGCTCTACTCCGAGCCTCTCACGAGTGACTGAGCTTCTCACCCTATCCCTCAGGGAGATACCAGCCACCCTCCTGAGGAAACTCATTTTGGCCGCATGTATTCGCGATCTCGTCCTTTCGGTCATTACCCATTGCTCATGGCCATAGGAATGAAGACTGATCGGTAGATCGAGAGCTTTGCCTTCTGGCTCAGCTCTCTTCTGGTTACAACGGTGCGCCAAAGTGCATCCAATACCGCTCCCGCTGCACCTATTCTCCTGTCAATCTCACGCTCCATCCTCCCCTCACTCGAGAACAAGACCCCGAGATACTTGAACTCCTTCACTTGGGATAAGGACTCCCTCCCTACTTGGAGTAGACAATCCACCGGTTTCCTGCTAAGAACCATGGCCTCAGATTTGGAGGTGCTGATCCTCATCCCAGCCGCTTCACATTCTGCTGCAAACCAATCCAGTGAATGCTGAAGGTCACATACTGATGACGTAAACAGGACCACATCATCTGCAAACAGCAGCGATTCAATCCTGAGCCCACCATACTGAAACCCCCCCCCTCCATGACTACGCCTTGAAATCCTGTCCATGAAAATCACAAACAGGATGGGTGACAAAGCGCAGCCCTGGCGGAGGCCAACACCCACTGAGAACAGGCCTGACTTTGTACCGAGAATCCGGACACAGCTCTTGCTTTGGGAGTAGAGAGATTGGATGGCCGTCAACGGTGACCCCCGCACCCCACACTCCCGCAGCACCCCCCACAGTATTTCCCGAGGGACCCGATCATATGCCTTCTCCAAATCTACAAAACACATGTAGACCGGATGGGCATACTCCCAAGCCCCCTCCAGGATCCTTGCAAGAGTGAAAAGCTGGTCCGTTGTTCCACGACCAGGGCGGAATCCGCATTATCGGCCGAACTATCGGCCGAACCCTCCTTTCCAGCACCTTGGAGTAGACTTTCCCAGGGAGGCTGAGTAATGTGATACCCCTGTAATTGGCACACACCCTCTGGTCACCCTTTTTGAACAGGGGTACCACCACCCCCGTTTGTCACTCCTCAGGCACTGTCCCAGACTTCCACGCAATCCATGTCATCCATGACAGCCCCTCAACACCCAGAGCCTTTAGCATTTCTGGACGGATCTCATCAACCCCTGGGGCTTTGCCACTGCGGAGATGTTTGACTACCGCAGTGACTTCCTCCTGCCGGATTGTTTGCCAGAAACGCTTTGGTGCCGACTGAAAGTCCTTCTCCATGGCTTCTCCGAATTCCTCCCACACCCGCTGCTTTGCCTCCGCTACAGCCGAGGCTGCCGTCCTCTTGGCCTGTCGATACCTCGCAGTCCGGAGTCTCACAGGCTAACATAGCCCGGAAGGCCTCCTTCTTCAGCCGGACGGCTTCCCTGACCACCTGTGTCCACCACGAAGTCCGAGGGTTGCCGCCCCTTGAGGCACCAATGACCTTGAGGCCACAACTCTCAACCGCAGCTTTGGCAATAGAAGCTTTGAACAATGACCACTCTGGCTAAATGCCCCCAGCCTCCACAGAGATGCCCGAAAAATTCCGCCGAGGTGTGAGTTGAAGGTCTCCCGGACAGGGGCATCCACCAGACGTTCCCAGTTCACCCGCACTACACGTTTGGGCTTACCAGGTCTGTCCAGAGGCTTCCCCCGCCATCTTACCCAACTCACCACCAGATGGTGATCGGTTGACAGCTCTGCCCCTCTCTTCACCCGAGTGTCCAAAACATGCGGCCTCAGGTCAGATGATACGATAACAAAATCGATCATTGACCTTCGGCCTAAGGTACTCTGGTACCATGTACACTTATGAGCATCCTTATGTTTGAACATGGTGTTTGTTATGGCCAATCCATGACTAGCACAGAAATCCAATAACAAAACCCCACTCCGGTTCAGATCAGGCAGGCCGTTCATCCCCAACACGCCCCTCCAAGTTTCCCCATCGTTACCCACATGTGCGTTGAAGTCTCCCAGGAGGACTATAGAGTCCCCTTCAGGAGCCCCATGCAGGACTCCATCCAGGGTGTGCAAGAAGGCGGGATATTCCGAACTGTTGTTTGGTGCATAGGCACAAACAACAGTCAGAGTTTTCCCTCCCATGACCCTAAGGCGTAGGGAGGCGACCCTCTCGTCCACCGGGGTAAACTCCAACAAAGCGGCACTCAGCCGGGGACTTATGAGTATCCCCACACCCGCCCGGCGCCTCACACCCTGAGCAACTCCAGAGAAGGAAAGAGTCCAACCCCTATCCAGGAGTTTAGTTCCAGAGCCAGTGCTGTGCGTAGAGGTAAGCCCCACCAGATCTAATTGGTAGCGCTCTACCTCCCGCACAAGCTCAGGCTCCTTCCCCCCCGAGAAGTGACATTCCACGTCCCCAAAGCCAGTCTCTGTTGGCTGGGTTTGGTCCGTCGATGCCCCCTGCTTTCACCGCCGCCTAACTGGCAGTGCACCCGACCCCAGCGGTTCTTCCCGTAGGTGGTGGGTCCGCGGGAAGGAGAAGTGGCCACGTTGCTTTTTCGGGCTATGCCCGACCGGGCTCCGTGGCTAACCCAGCCACCAGGCGCTCGCTTACGGGCCCTCTTTCCAGGCCTGGCTCCAGAAAGGGGCCCCGGGCTTCCTCCGGGCAGGGTATCCTCACTTCTAGTTTGTTTATCCATTGAAGTCTTTGAACCATTCTTAGTCTGGCCCCTCCCCTGAGACCAATCTGCCATGGGAGACCCTACCAGGAGCACTAGGCTCCAGACAACATAGCTCTCAGGTTCACAGGGACACCCAAACCTCTCCACCCCGATAAGGTGATGGTTCCCGGAGAGGTATATACAAAATGATATTTCTAAAGGAGAAAGGAATTAGCTTTGGATGCTTGTGTATTGGACACATAAGCCAGGACTGTAGACAACACTTGATCTGTTTTTTCAGATTTTGTGAAAAGCAACATCCTACTGCACTCCATTTAAATACATCTAATGTGGAATTGGGACAAATGACTAAACCACAAACTCCCCCTCAGACGATGTGGACGAACAGGGGCCGGAAATGACGGCTGCATACTTTCAATCATTCCAGTGCAGGTCAAGTCCACAAAGGGAAGTGAGATTATACAGACCTATGCATCGTTAAACCATGGAAGCACAGCAACATTCTGCTCAGAAGATCTCATGCACAGATTACACATCACAGGACAATTAAATGATTTTCTTTTGAAGACTATGGGACAGAAAAAGGTTGTTCCAGCTTACTCATTAGTTGGGAAGGAGGTATCTAGTCTTGAGGGAAATAACTTTTATCCTCTTCCAGAAGTCATCACACAGTGCCAGTAACCACAGAAAACATTGCTACTGCCGAGGAGGTGGAATCATTTGTCAAAAGTTCATCTCCCCAGCATAAATGCCAATGTTGACATGTTGATTGACAGGTACAGCCTGAAGTTGCTCCATAAGACACCTGACGTCCTTCTTTCAAACAACTTTGCAGTGGCAAAGCAAAGGCTACTTGGATTGAGGAAAATATAGGGTTTAAGGATGAAATCACTTCTTCGACATCTGAAATAGGAACAGTGAACAGACAAAGTTGAAAGAGGTGAAGTTGTTCATATGAGCTCAGACTCTAATTGTATGCATTGATTGTACTACCAATTAGGATCCGGTATGTAGGAGACAATTAACACTGTGGGTATAAAAGTAGGAACCAATGTTTGGTGGTTTGAGGTTCCGCCGGAAGGCCACACCGTTTTTGAACACACCAAACACGGAGCACACATGGAGCACACACACAAACACGGGATTACAAACATTTGCATGAGTATAGTATTCTTAGGGTATTGTGTTCTAGAATGTCATACTGGGGAGGGAATGGGGAGGAAGCATTCCATTGTACTTGTTGCAAATGGCAAATACAATTTGTTGAATCTTGAATACATATTCAAACATATATAAACATATCTACATATACATATTCAGTATAAACATACATATAGATACACTGTATATACATATATATACACTGGATATATATATAGATACAAACAGACACACACACACACACACACACACACACACACACACACACAGGTGTAGAAAAGGTCATCTGCTTCTGCCTTCGACAGAAAGCAGAAGCAGATGACCTTTTGACCTTCTTGAGATGACAGAAGCAGCTACTACTACTACTACTACTACTACTAGCAGAACACCACCATGAGGAGGCTCTGCTCCCTGCCTCTCCTCAGCCTCACAACCATGAGGAGGCTCTGCTCCCTGCCTCTCCTCAGCCTCACCACCATGAGGAGGCTCTGCTCCCTTCTCCTGCTCCTCAGCCTCACCACCGGCGGTAGGTCACAAACACGAGGACACAAGCTCCTGTTCCTTCAGTCTAATTCAGTTTAAATCAGTTGAATGATTTTGGTTTCATTCTTTCAATGGAATTCTGATGAGTTTAATTCAGTTTGGTCAAATTCTGTTCAATGGAATTTAGTTCTGTTGAATTATTTCGCTGAATTCTGTTACTTTAAACTCTGTTCTTCCTCGGTGCTTCCACACTTTTTCAGTTCAGTTTCACATAATGAAATGTAGTGCATGGCTGACCCCACCATCAGAGTGTATTGTTCTTAATTTAACACAGGCCTACTGCCAGCTGGTGTGGTTCTAATGTATGTTCTCACGTGTGGTTGGTGTTTATTGTTCTTTATTGAACACAGGCCTACTGCCAGCTGGTGTGGTTCTAATGTATGTTCTCATGTGTGGTTGGTGTTTATTGTTCTTTATTGAACACAGGCCTACTGCCAGCTGGTGTGGTTCTAATGTATGTTCTCACGTGTGGTTGGTGTTTATTGTTCTTTATTGAACACAGGCCTACTGCCAGCTGGTGTGGTTCTAATGTATGTTCTCATGTGTGGTTGGTGTTTATTGTTCTTTATTGAACACAGGCCTACTGCTAGCTGGGTTTCCCTTCACCCTGATCTGAGCTTGTCTGCCGTCAGACTTTAGCTATGAATGTGAAGTGAATCTCTGTTGATCCGCTCCTCCGTGCAGGTGTGTGCAGTGCGATCTGTTCACTACAGATCAATGTGCGTCGTAACCAGGAGTTCCTCGTCCGGCCCGGACACAGCCTGGAGGTGCCGTGTCCGGTCTCTTTCTGTCCCAATGAAAAGCCCGCCGTCTTCTGGAACAAAACTACAACGAGACAGTCTGAAGGACAGGGAGACAGGACCACTCCCGCCTTTCAGACCCGATGGGACAACCTGACGGAGGCATCCGGTGTGTTGTACCTGGTCTTCACCCGCCTGCTCAACAACGACTCTGGGGAGTACCACTGTGGAACCATGTTCACGAGAGGCCATTTCATCAACATCACTGTTACAGGTGAGGGGAGACTGTTCTGTCTCTCACACACACACACACACACACACACACACACACACACACACACACACACACACACACACACACACACACACACACACACACACACACACACACGGTTATATAGGTACTTTATAAATCCTAATTTAAAATCATCCATTGTAATTGTACAATTGAAAGTAAAAAGGTACTATACTCCCTCCTTACATATATACAGCATATATATACGGCGATTGGTTGAGAGCCATCATGAGGCATATTGATGAAGCTGTGAGATGAGAAGTAAGATGTCTGGTGACCAGGAAGTGAAAAACATCCCCATGAGTTGCTTGTTGTGAGTTTTGGTGGATGTGTGCCTTCTTGTTGCAACCCTTTCTGTTCCTCTCCTGCTTACGTGGTTCATAAAACCTGTATCACAACTACCTACCTCTCTATAGTTTACATATTTATTAATAAGATACCTGTTAATGTGTACACGTTTTTACTGTACCTGCCATATATATGTTAATCTACAACTGTTGATATAACTGCATATCCCTGCTCCTGTATATACATTTATATATGCCATACATTTATATATGCTCAGTGGTATATACATTTACATTTATATATATTTATTATATTTATCCTGCTTTCAATTACTAAATGTAAATGTCAATTACTGCATACCCCTGATCACTACCTGTTAAATACTTACTTACCTGTATATATATACCTATTATTTGTATGCTCATATCCCACTTAATACCTAGTAGACAACTTTTACAAACTGTAAACTGTACATTATATATTACCATGCACTTTACTGCAACATTTGCACTCTGGTTAGATGCTAAATTATTTTTGCTGTACTGTACTTGTGCTGTGAAATGACAATACATTAGAATCTAATCTAATCTAATATTTGGTCAGTTGAGCCTCCTGGATGTTTACCCTCTGTAGGCTTTGAGTATCAATCACAGCATGCTGTGTTTAGATTACTTTTGTTATTTTCTTATTTGTTTTAGTTTTTTTGGTCTTAATCCTGGGTGGGGGTTCTCTCCAAGAAGCTGAATGCTCTTCGGAGACAGGACTCTACCCCATGGCTTTGATCCCGAAGCTTTGCAGCAGTTTGAGGTTCATGTCGGGTCCACTGTCTCTCCTGTAATGGTCCACACAGACCCCATTAGGAGACATGGAGGCATGGCATCCATGGCTGCCTTCAACAGGTCAACGGTTTGAATCCCCTGTCCCCTGTCCCCTGTCCCCTGTCCCCAGTCCAACTCCCGAGGCTAACGCTTAAAGATGTTACGCTCACGTCTCCAACCACATAAAGGGTAAAGACGATGTGATTGTAATCCAGAGCGTTTGTGTGTCAGGAGGGGCCCTGTGACCAGCCACTGAGCCTGGCATCATTGTGTTTTGGCGTTTGTTTATTAGTGTATTTTACGTACTCTGGGCCCCAGCATTCTGTTCATGCTGTAGCCCACAACATTTTCTCTTGTTTGTACATTTTGATTGATTCATTTAGTTTTAAAGAAAGAGCCGAGGTCACAACGGTGATGTTTGATCAAGGAGACAACGGTACATTTTACTCCTACATTACACTACTTTGCTAAAGTATTTACTTTAGTACATTTACCAGGTACGGTGGCTCCCACATTACACTACACATTACACTACATACTATAGTATTTAATGTAGTACATTTACCAGGTAAAGTGTCTTGTACATCCCAATAGTACATCTACAACAGTACAATAATATTTGTGCTGTAGTGTTTGTATTATTATTATTATTATTATTATTATTATTATTATTTCTCTCAGTACAATAGCAGCATGGTAGTATTTCCTCAATGTGTTCTTTCCAGCTACGGGTGCAGAGCCCTCCGGTGGGGCGACTCTGAGAACCTACATCTTGGCCTCGGGGGTCATCTTCTGTGTTGTCGGGACCATCGTTCTACCAGTTGTGTCCATGAAGAGGTGCCCAGGTCAGACTCCTCAGACACACGGCATTGTGTCGATACCACGTTCAACTTTATACTGATGATACACTCTTTTCTGCATGCAGGACAGCGCAGAACAACCCCAGCATGTCTGGTAAGAGCAGATTCTCTTCTGCCACAATGGGACAGACTGTTGCAGAAATGAAGGACAGACTGTAACTTTAGCTGTGATAAAGGACAGACTGTAGCTGTGATAATGGACAGACTGCAGCTGTGATAAAGGACAGACTGTAGCTGTGATAAAGGACAGACTGTAGCTGTGATAAAGGACAGACTGTAGCTGTGATAAGGGACAGGTTGTAACTGTGATAAAGGACAGGCTGTAACTGTGATAAGGGACAGGCTGTAGCTGTGATAAAGGACAGATCGATGACTCATCATCAATCATCTCACCCTGGAAAAGCCCCAGCATCCCAGCCAGAAACCCTCCACCGCCAGCCGGACATCTCGGAATGACCGTCTCTATGGCCGCAGAGGGGAGGAAGAGGAAGGGGAGGAAGAGGAGGAGGAGGAAGAGGAAGGGTCTGTTTGGTACATGACCCTGAATCACAAGTCGCTGGCCGCCACTTCCGGCGTGCGCCATAGCAGTGACTCGTCGATGGTGGTGTACGGGGCCGTTGCGCACATGAGCAAGCAAAGTGTTTAGCTGACTAGCTGACTTGTCAGCTGACTAATGAGACCAGATAACACATCAACTAGATAACACATCGACCTGATAACACATTGACTAGATAACACATTGACTAGATAACACATTGACTAGATAACACATTGACTAGAAGAGGTCAAGTTGTTCATAAGAGCTGAGACTCCTTTAAGTTAGAAAATTATTTTCACATTTGGCTCTCTAATTGTATGCATTGAATTGATACCTGTACTACCAATTATAATCCGGTATGTAGGAGACAATTAACACTGTGGGTATAAAAGTAGGAACCAAAGTTTGGTGGTTTGAGGTTCCTCCGGAAGGCCACACCGTTTTTGAACACACGGAGCACACACACAAACACGGGATTACAAACATTTGCTATAGATATTGTTTTAAACCGTAATATTATGTATGGTGGATGAGAATGTATGGTGAATGAAGCAAGTTAAATGGACACCAGTAAAAGGAAACAACTGTATTCCAACTGGACTAATTATATCAGACTATTATTCACCTGACAAACTTTGTGTGCGTCAATTACACCAAGATAGCGGATCCTCAGAGGATTAAAGCGTTGGCTTAGCCTCTACAGTCATTTTTATTTAAAATGTATTGTGTAGTATTCTTATCATATTGTGTTCTAGAATTTCATACTGGGAATGGGGAGTAAGCATTCCATTGTACTTGTTGCAAATGGCTTGAATATATAATATAATATATAAACATATATACCAGTGGCGAAACATGTCTATCACAACTGGACCTTCGGTAGCCCTTTAAGTTGAGATATTTTGACAGGTGAGTGCTAATGACCAGACATTTGCCAGAGAAATGAGGTGATTATTGATCATGGTTTTGTAACTCTTAGTTACGTTAAGTCTTTTCACATTAGGCGATGCAAAGAAAGATCAAGTCAAAACTCTCATTTTAAATGCACAACAATGCTTAACAAACACACTTGTTGAATGATTAGTTAATGGCTATCTTGAGAGCCATTAACTAATCATTCAACAAGAGTGTGGAAACAAAATGCAACAACCAGCTCAACGAGACGCAACACTGAGACAAAACCAGCAAAGACAAATGAGTCTCACTCACCAATGATGTTCACTTGAAGACCAAATTCATTCTCCTGTCCTTCTGGATGGATCGATAACCCGGTCCTAAAGCTGATCACTGCTTTTCAGATCCAAAAGAAGTTGCCTTTCAATAGCTATGGAAGCTGAGTCGGGATTGTCCTGTTCTGTTCCTCCATATGTTTTTATAATATTAAAATGTCCTTTCCGCAGATGCAGTGGTGACGGGGATCGTTACAACTTTTTTATAATGTCTATCTTTAAACTGAATGGTCGTCTTGAAAAGGGTACTAACAACAATTCCGCAACCACATCATCTTCACCCGTTGCCATTTCCATGTAAAAAACCTACGTAGAAAAAAACCAACGTAGCACTACGCTAGATCCTCGAGCCGGTAAACCTTCTAGCGCACTTTGGACCTGTGGGGAAATCTGAAAGAATACGCCCATTGGCTACAAATCACTATATAATTGGTTGATTCAATTGTCAATCCAAACGTACGCTCCCATTCAGTTTAAGGGCCAAAGCATGCGGGAATACTTTGCTTGAAGGATATTCTTCCCAGCAACCTAGAAAAATATCTGATTGGTTGTATTTTTTTTCCAACACAAAACCACTCAAATGCGTAGTGCATGGACCGAGAAAGACAAACAAATCAACGTAACACTGTAATATAGCACATCAACTACACTGATACGATTCTCATTTATTCATTTTATTTAAATTGTATTAAATTGTATTAAATTGTATTACATTTTATTAATACAATTAATTTGAGGTTTTTTTTATTCATCTGAGAGTTCCAGGGTCTTCTCTGAATACCTTGAAGGCCCTGACGCTTCACCACTGATATATACACATACATATTCTCTATATACATGTACATACACTGTATATACATATATATATATACAGGATATAGATATATAAATATATATATACACTGGATATATACACTGAATATATATATGCACACACACACACACACACACACACACACACACACACACACACACACACACACACACACACACACACACACACACACACACACACACACACACACACACACACACA
This sequence comes from Muraenolepis orangiensis, assembly GCA_027704905.1. Taxonomy (NCBI): domain Eukaryota; kingdom Metazoa; phylum Chordata; class Actinopteri; order Gadiformes; family Muraenolepididae; genus Muraenolepis; species Muraenolepis orangiensis. The sequence goes on from CM051009.1 coordinate 23,175,979, forward strand.
CACACACACACACACCAGTGGCGAAGCGTGTCTATCACAACTGGACCTTCTGTAGACCAGGGGTTCCCAAACTTTTCAGCCCACGACCCCCAAAATAACAGACTGGAGACTGGCGACCCCCCCACTATCACCGTCCGACGGGGTTCGGGGGGGGGGGGTATGTCGCGATTGCAAACATCGTGAAGTCCAACGGGGGGCGTGATCGCGATTGTGTGTGGCTTTTTTTCAATGATGATACTGTCGTGAATCTGTGGGAATCAGAATTCCTTTATTTGTCACTCACGTTATTATTAACAATAATAATAATAATACAAATGATAAAAAATAATAATAATAAAATTAAAAAAAAATCATGGGTCACTTCAAGAGGATTCTGAAATCATCTCGCGACCCCCCCCCCTCGGGGTCCCGCGACCCCCACTTTGGGAACCCCTGCTGTCGACCAAAAATTCAGTTGTTCTAGTCAGACGGACGTCACGGAGGAGTCACTTTATGCCTTATCTCATTTAGGCAGATTAGATTGTCGCAGCCAATTTCCAAGTGTACCATAGTTGGTAAAGCAGTGTCCATGTAGTGAAGTAACAGCCCACCATCTTCGCCTTCGCCATTTTGACGTAAAATCCTACGTAGAAACAACGTAGCACTACGCTAGATCCCCTCTCGCTCCAGCCAGTATACCTTCTAGCTCCCTATTGAGCTGTGGGGAAATCTGAAAGAATACGCCCATTGGCTACAAATCACTTTGTAGCCAAATTGTCAATCCAAACGTACGCTCTCATTCAGTCTAAGGGCCAAAGTCATCGGGAATACTTTGGTTGAAGGATATTCTTCCCAGCAACCTAGAAAAATATCTGATTGGTTGTATTGTTTTTCCAACACAAAACCACTCAAATGCGTCGTGCATGGACCGAGAAAGACAAACAAATCAATGTAACACTGAAATATAACAGATAACAACACAGATACCATTCTCATTTATTCATTTTATTTAAATTTGATTAAATTTGATTAAATTTGATTACATTTTATTAATACAATTAATCCGATTTTTTTTGTTTCATCTGAGAGTTCCAGGGTCTTCTCTGAATACCTTGAAGGCCCTGACGCTTCACCACTGACACACACACGTATAGAAAATGGGGGAAGTGCTTAAGGAGACAGAAAGCAGAAGCAATGACAGAAGCAGAAGACACCACTACAAGGAGGCTCTGCTTCCTGCCTCTCCTCAGCCTCACCACCATGAGGAGGCTCTGCTTCCTGACTCTCCTCAGCCTCACCACCATGAGGAGGCTCTGCTCCCTGCCTCTCCTCAGCCTCACCACCATGAGGAGGCTCTGCTCCCTGCCTCTCCTCAGCCTCACCACCATGAGGAGGCTCTGCTCCCTGCTCTTGCTCCTCAGCCTCACCACCGGCGGTAGGTCACAAACACGAGGACACAAGCTCCTGTTCCTTCAGTCTAATTCAGTCTAATTCAGTTCAGTTGAATTCAGTTCAGTTGAATGATTTTGGTTTCATTCTTTCAATGGAATTCTGATGAGTTTAATTCAGTTTGGTCAAATTCTGTTCAGTGGAATTTAGTTCTGTTGAATTATTTTGCTGAATTCTGTTACTTTAAACTCTGTTCTTCCTCGGTGCTTCCACACTTTTGCAGTTCAGTTTCACATAATGAAATGTAGTGCATGGCTGACCCCACCATCAGAGTGTATTGTTCTTAATTTAACACAGGCCTACTGCCAGCTGGTGTGGTTCTAATGTATGTTCTCATGTGTGGTTGGTGTTTATTGTTCTTTATTGAACACAGGCCTACTGCCAGCTGGTGTGGTTCTAATGTATGTTCTCATGTGTGGTTGGTGTTTATTGTTCTTTATTGAACACAGGCCTACTGCCAGCTGGTGTGGTTCTAATGTATGTTCTCACGTGTGGTTGGTGTTTATTGTTCTTTATTGAACACAGGCCTACTACCAGCTGGTGTGGTTCTAATGTATGTTCTCATGTGTGGTTGGTGTTTATTGTTCTTTATTGAACACAGGCCTACTGCTAGCTGGGTTTCCCTTCACCCTGATCTGAGCTTGTCTGCCGTCAGACTTTAGCTATGAATGTGAAGTGAATCTCTGTTGATCCGCTCCTCCGTGCAGGTGTGTGCCGTGCGATCTGTTCACTACAGATCAATGTGCGTCGTAACCAGGAGTTCCTCGTCCGGCCCGGACACAGCCTGGAGGTGCCGTGTCCGGTCTCTTTCTGTCCCAATGAAAAGCCCGCCGTCTTCTGGAACAAAACTACAACGAGACAGTCTGAAGGACAGGGAGACAGGGCCACTCCCGCCTTTCAGACCCGATGGGACAACCTGACGGAGGCATCCGGTGTGTTCTACCTGGTCTTCACCCGCCTGCTCAACAACGACTCTGGGGTGTACCACTGTGGAACCAAGTTCCGGAAAGGACATTTCATCAACATAACTGTTACAGGTGAGTGGAGACTGTTCTGTCTGTCTCTCACACACACACACACACACACACACACACACACACACACACACACACACACACAATCATCCATTGTAATTGTACAATTGAAAGTAAAAAGGTACTATACTCCCTCCATACATATATATACAGCATATATACACAGCGATTGGTTGAGAGCCATCATGAGGCATATTGATGAAGCTGTGAGATGAGAAGTAAGATGTCTGGTGACCAGGAAGTGAAAAACATCCCCCATGAGTTGCTTGTTGTGAGTTTTGGTGGATGTGTGCCTTCTTGTTGCAACCCTTTCTGTTCCTCTCCTGCTTACGTGGTTCATAAAACCTGTATCACAACTACCTACCTCTCTATAGTTTACATATTTATTAATAAGATACCTGTTAATGTGTACACGTTTTTACTGTACCTGCCATATATATGTTAATCTACAACTGTTGATAGAACTGCATATCCCTGCTCCTGTATATACATTTATATATGCCATATATTTATATATGCTCACTTGTATATACATTGACATTTATATATATTTATCCTGCTTTCAATTACTGCACACCCCTGTTAAATACTTACTTACCTGTATATATATATATATATATATACCTCATATCCCACTTAATACCTAGTAGACAACTTTTAACAACTGTAAACTGTACATTATATATTACCATGCACTTTACTGCAACATTTGCACTCTGGTTAGATGCTAAATTATTTTCGCTATACTGTACTTGTGCTGTGAAATGACAATACATTAGAATCTAATCTAATATTGGGTCAGTTGAGCCTCCTGGATGTTTACCCTCTGTAGGCTTTGAGTATCAATCACAGCATGCTGTGTTTAGATTACTTTTGTTATTTCTTATTTGTTTTAGTTTTTTTGGTCTTAATCCTGGGTGGGGGTTCTCTCCAAGAAGCTGAATGCTCTTCGGAGACAGGACTCTACCCCATGGCTTTGATCCCGTGGCAATGCAGCAGTTTGAGGTTTATGTCGGGTCCACTGTCTCTGTAGTGGTCCACACAGACCCCATTAGGAGACATGGAGGCATGGCATCCATGGCTGCCTTCAACAGGTCAACGGTTTGAATCCCCTGTCCCCCAGTCCCCTGTCCCCCGTCCCCCCTGTCCCCTGTCCCCTGTCCCCTGTCCCCTGTCCCCTGTCCCCTGTCCCCTGTCCCCTGTCCCCTGTCCCCTGTCCCCTGTCCCCTGTCCCCTGTCCCCTGTCCCCTGTCCCCAGTCCCCTGTCCAACTCCTGAGGCTAACGCTTAAAGATGTTGTGAAATGTCCAGAGCGTTTGTGTGTCAGGAGGGGCCCTGTGACCAGCCACTGAGCCTGGCATCATTGTGTTTTGGTGTTTGTTTATTAGTGTATTTTACGTACTGTGGGCCCCAGCATTCTGTTCATGCTGGAGCCATAACATTTTCTCTTTGTACATTTTGATTGATTCATTTTGTTGCTTTTTACAGAAAGACCCGAGGTCACAACGGTGATGTTTGATCAAGGAGACAACGGTATATTATACTCGTACATTACACTACTTTATTATAGTATTTACTTTAGTACATTTAACAGGTACAGTGGATTGTACATTACACTACTTTACTAAAGTATTTACTTTAGTACATTTAACAGGTACAGTGGATTGTACATTACACTACTTTACTAAAGTATTTACTTTAGTACATTTACCAGGTAGGGTGGCTTGTACATTACACTACTTTACTACAGTATTCACTTCAGTACATTTACCAGGTATGTTGGCTCCTACATTACACTACTTTACTATAGTATTACTATACTATTACTAGACATGGAGGCATGGCATCCATGGCTGCCTTCAACAGGTCAACAGTTTGAATCCCCTGTCCCCCAGTCCCCTGTCCCCTGTCCCCTGTCCCCTGTCCCCTGTCCCCTGTCCCCTGTCCCCAGTCCCCTGTCCAACTCCCGAGGCTAACGCTTAAAGATGTTACGCTCACATCTCCAACCACATAAAGGGTAAAGACGATGTGATTGTCATCCAGAGCGTTTGTGTGTCAGGAGGGGCCCTGTGACCAGCCACTGAGCCTGGCATCATTGTGTTTTGGTGTTTGTTTATTAGTGTATTTTACGTACTGTGGGCCCCAGCATTCTGTTCATGCTGGAGCCCACAACATGTTCTCTTGTTTGTACATTTTGATTGATTCATTTTGTTGGTTTTTACAGAAAGCCCCGAGGTCACAACGGTGATGTTTGATCAAGGAGACAACGGTACATTTTACTCCTACATTACACTACTTTACTAAAGTATTTACTTTAGTACATTTACCAGGTACAGTGGCTTGTACATTACACTACTTTACTAAAGTATTTACTTTAGTACGTTTAACACATACAGTGGCTTGTACATTACACTACTTTACTAAAGTATTTACTTTAGTACGTTTAACACATACAGTGGCTTGTACATTACACTACTTTACTAACGTATTTACTTTAGCACATTTAACAGGTACAGTGGCTTGTACATTACACTACTTTACTAAAGTATTTACTTTAGTACATTTAACAGGTACAGTGGCTTGTACATTACACTACTTTACTAAAGTATTTACTTTAGTAAATTTAAGAGGTACAGTACAAGTATTTACTTTATTACATTTAACAGGTACAGTGGCTCCTACATTACACTACTTTACTATAGTATTCACTTTAGTACATTTACCAGGTAAAGTGGCTTGTACATCACAATAGTACATCTACAACAGTACAATAATGTTAGTGCTGTAGTGTTTGTATTATTATTATTATTATTATTATTATTATTATTATTATTATTATTTCTCGCAGTACAATAGCAGCATGGTAGTATTTCCTCAGTGTGTTCTTTCCAGCTACGGGTGCAGAGCCCTCCGGTGGGGCGACTCGGAGAACCTACCTCTGGGCCTCGGGGGTCGTCCTGTGTGTTGTCGGGACCATCGTTATACCAGTTGTGTCCATGAAGAGGTGCCCAGGTCAGACTCCTCAGACACACGGCATTGTGTCGATACCACGTTCAACTTTATACTGATGATACACTCTTTTCTGCATGCAGGACAGCGCAGAACAACCGCAGCATGTCTGGTAAGAGCAGATTCTCTTCTGCCACAATGGGATGAAGGACAGACTGTAACTTTAGCTGTGATAAAGGACAGACTGTAGCTGTGATAAAGGACAGGCTGTAGCTGTGATAAGGGACAGGCTGTAGCTGTGATAAAGGACAGACTGTAGCTGTGATAAAGGACAGGCTGTAGCTGTGATAAGGGACAGGCTGTAGCTGTGATAAAGGACAGACTGTAGCTGTGATAAAGGACAGGCTGTAGCTGTGATAAAGGACAGACTGTAGCTGTGATAAAGGACAGGCTGTAGCTGTGATAAGGGACAGGCTGTAGCTGTGATAAGGGACAGGCTGTAGCTGTAATAAAGGACAGACTGTAGCTGTGATAAAGGACAGACTGTAGCTGTGATAAAGGACAGACTGTAACTTTGATAAAGGACAGGCTGTAGCTGTGATAAAGGACAGACTGTAGCTGTGATAAAGGACAGACTGTAGCTGTGATAAAGGACCGATTGCAGCTGTGATAAGGGACAGGCTGTAACTGTGATAAGGGACAGGCTGTAGCTGTGATAAAGGACAGGCTGTAGCTGTGATAAGGGACAGGCTGTAGCTGTGATAAAGGACAGACTGTAGCTGTGATAAAGGACAGACTGTAGCTGTGATAAAGGACAATAATAATAATAATAATAATACATTTTATTTGTTCGGCGCCTTTCAAGACACCCAAGGACACCTTACAGAGCATGTATGCTACAGTCAAGTTAAAATTATAAAAAATATAAAAAAGTTAAAAACAGTGGACTTCACAAAGTGTCCGCAGGGTTTAAAACAAGAAAAACAACAGGAAGTAAAATGAAGAAAGGAAGAAAGATGGTACCATTCATAAGGGATAAGCCAGTTTAAACAGATGGGTTTTTAGTTGGGTTTTGTAGGTTGTTATAGAATCAGACTGTCGGATGTGTAGTGGCAGGGAGTTCCAGAGTCTGGGAGCCGAGCAACTGAAAGCTCGAGCACCCATGGTGCTGAGGCGTGAGCGGGGGACGGTGAGAAGTCCAACGGAGGAAGAGCGGAGGGTGCGGGAGGGGGTGTACTCCTGAAGGAGGCTTTGACAGACTGTAACTTTGATAAAGGACAGGCTGTAGCTGTGATAAAGGACAGACTGTAGCTGTGATAAAGGACAGGCTGTAGCTGTGATAAAGGACAGACTGTAGCTGTGATAAAGGACAGACTGTAGCTGTGATAAGGGACAGGCTGTAACTGTGATAAAGGACCGACTGCAGCTGTGATAAGGGACAGGCTGTAACTGTGATAAGGGACAGGCTGTAGCTGTGATAAAGGACAGATTGATGACTCATCATTAATCATCTCACCCTGGAAAAGCCCCAGCATCCCGGCCAGAAACCCTCCACCGCCAGCCGGACATCTCGGAATGACCGTCTCTATGGCCGCAGAGGGGAGGAAGAGGAAGGGGAGGAGGACGAAGAGGAAGTGTCTGATTGGTACGCGACCCTGAATCACGAGTCGCTGGCCGCCACTTCCGGCGTGCGCCATGGCAGTGACGGGTCGACGGTGGTGTACGCGGCCGTTGCGCACAGGAGCAAGCAAAGTGTTTAGCTGACTAGCTGTCTTGTCAGCTGACTAATGAGCCCAGATAACACATCAACTAGATAACACATTGACTAGATAACACATTGACTAGATAACATATTGACTAGATAACATATCGACCTGATAACACATTGACTAGATAACACATTGACCTGATAACACATTGACTAGATAACACATCCACTAGATAACACATTGACTAGATAACACATTGACTAGATAACACATTGACTAGATAACACATTCACCTGATAACACAATTACTAGATAACACATTGACTAGATAACATATTGACTAGATAACACATTGACTAGATAACACATTGACCTGATAACACATTGACTAGATAACACATTGACTAGATAACATATTGACTAGATAACATATGGACCTGATAACACATTGACTAGATAACACATTGACTAGATAACACAATGACTAGATAACACATTGACTATATAACACATTGACCTGATAACACATTGACTAGATAACACATCCACTATATAACACATTGACTAGATAACACATTAACTAGATAACACATTGACTAGATAACACATTGACTAGATAACACATTGACTAGATAACATATTGACTAGATAACATATCGACCTGATAACACATTGACTAGATAACACATTGACTAGATAACACATTGACTAGATAACACATTGAGTAGATAACACATCGACTAGATAACACATTGACTAGATAACACAATGACTAGATAACACACTAGATAACACAATGACTAGATAACACATTGACTAGATAACACATTGACTAGATAACACATTAACTAGATAACACATTGACTAGATAACACATTGACTAGATAACACATTGACTAGATAACACATCCACTAGATAACACATTGACTAGATAACACATTGACTAGATAACATATCCACTAGGTAACACATTGACTAGATAACACATCCACTAGGTAACACATTGACTAGATAACACATCCACTAGGTAACACATCCACGAGGTAACACATTGACTAGATAACACATTGACTAGATAACACATTAACTAGATAACACATTGACTAGATAACACATCCACTAGATAACACAT
>CM051009.1:23189974-23200664 GCA_027704905.1 Muraenolepis orangiensis
ACTAAATCTAGGTTCCTGAAACACCACCTGGGTTCCTGAAAGACCACCTGGGTTCCTAAAAACCCCACCTGTCTTCCCAAAAACACCACCTGGGTTCCCAAAAACACCACCTGGGTTCCCGAATACGCCACCTGGATTCCCAAAAAAACAACACCTAGGTTCCCCAAAACACCACCGGTGTTCCCCAAAACACCACCTGGGTTCCCCAAAAACACCACCTGGCTCCCAAAAACACCATCTGGGTCACCTTAAAAACATCACCTGGGTTCCAAAAAAACACACTTGGGTTACCAAAAACACCACCTGGGTTCCCAAAAGCACCACTTGGGTTCTCAAAAACACCACCTTGGTTCCCAAAAACACCACCTAGGTTCCTGAATACGCCACCTGGATTCCCAAAAAAACACCACCTGGGTTCCCCAAAACACCACCTGGGTTCCCCAAAACACCACCTGGGTTCCCAAAATCCCCACCTGGGTCCTCTTAAAAACACCACCTGTGTTCCCAAAAACACCACCTGGGTCCCCAAAACACCACCTGGGTTCCCCAAAACACCACCTAGGTTCCCAAAATCCCCACCTGGGTCCCCTTAAAAACACCTGTGAAAAACACAGTGACCTACTGAACTACTAGGAGTGCTGCTACTATCATAACATTGTCATTAACATTACACTATCATAACATTGTCATTACACTATCATAAGATTGTCATTAGCATTACACTAGCATAACATTGTCATTAACATTACACTATCATAACATTGTCATTAACGTTACACTATCATAACATTGTCATTAGCATTACACTATCCTAACATTGTCATTAGCATTACACTATCATAACATTGTCATTAACGTTACACTATCATAACATTGTCATTAGCATTACACTATCATAACATTGTCATTAGCATTACACTATCATAACATTGTCATTAGCATTACACTATTATAACATTGTCATTAGCATTACACTATCATAACATTGTCATTACACTATCATAAGATTGTCATTAGCATTACACTAGCATAACATTGTCATTAACATTACACTATCATAACATTGTCATTAACGTTACACTATCATAACATTGTCATTAGCATTACACTATCCTAACATTGTCATTAGCATTACACTATCATAACATTGTCATTAACGTTACACTATCATAACATTGTCATTAGCATTACACTATCATAACATTGTCATTAGCATTACACTATCATAACATTGTCATTAGCATTACACTATTATAACATTGTCATTAGCATTACACTATCATAACATTGTCATACATTAACATTACACTATCATAACATTGTCATTAGCATTACACTATCATAACATTGTCATTAACGTTACACTAGCATAACATTGTCATTAACATTACACTATCATAACATGTCATTAAAGTTACACTATCATAACATTGTCATTAGCATTACACTATCATAACATGTCATTAACGTTACACTATCATAACATTGTCTTTAGCATTACACTATCAAAACGTTGTCATTAACATTACACTATCATAACATTGTCATTCATTAACATTACACTATCATAACATGTCATTAACATTACACTAGCATAACATTGTCATTAACATTACACTATCATAACATTGTCATTAGCATTACACTATCATAACATGTCATTAGCATTACACTATCATAACATTGTCATTAGCATTACACTATCATAACATTGTCATTAGCATTACACTATCATAACATTGTCATTAGCATTACACTATCATAACATTGTCATTAACATTACACTATCATAACATGTCATTAGCATTACACTATCATAACATTGTCATTAGCATTACACTATCATAACATGTCATTAGCATTACACTATCATAACATTGTCATTAGCATTACACTATCATAACATTGTCATTAGCATTACACTATCATAACATTGTCATTAACATTACACTATCATAACATTGTCATTAGCATTACACTATCATAACATTGTCATTAGCATTACACAATCATAACATTGTCATTAACATTACACTATCATAACATTGTCATTAGCATTACACTATCATAACATTGTCATTAGCATTACACTATCATAACATTGTCATTAGCATTACACTAGCATACTTAGCTGGACTTTGTGGACTCATGTTGATGACTCATCAGTTCCTTCAGTAAATGGTTGAGTGTGTGAGTGGCGTCCGCCTGGTGGTTCCCGGGTCGTGATTTGATTGACGGGGGCTTGGAGGCGGGCCTGGAGGTCGTCGCTGTATTCTAGTTGATGGGAGCTGGAGGAGGAGGAGGGAGAACACACATTGATGTCTCGGGATTTATTATGATTTATTGTGATTTGCGCGCGCATGTGTGTGCGTGTGTGTGTGCGTGTGTGTGTGCGCGCGCACGCGAGAGAGGCAGACACGGCCAGAGACAGAGAGAGAAAAGAGAGAGACACACACACGTATATATATATATATATATATATATTGTGGTGGAAGGTTATGGGAACATAATTCACTGTTTGTGTTTAGTGTGTGTTGCACCACGGACCAGTTAGAGTGCGGACCGTGTTGTTGTTGTTGTGGTGTGCTAGCTGGACAGTAGCAAGTAGCAGATGTGTTTCCCCTTTTGTGAAACCTAATGGAAAATAACGTGTGGAGTTCCATACTAAACACGCCGCCTCCGACTCCCATTCATCGGCTCTCCACTGGTGACCCCGACGTTTTCGAGATAGATTCCGAAGACTTAGTGAACATGGCTGATCGCGATGTTTATATCAAACTGGGAACATGCCGCTACAGCGTTCCCAAAGCGTTCACCACCTGGGTTCCCAAAAAACCATCTGGCTCACCTTAACAACACCACCTGGGTTCCTAAAAACACCACCTGGGTCACCTTAAAAACACCACGTAGGTTCCAGAAACACCACCTGGGTTACTGAAACACCACCTGGGTTCCCAAAAAACACACTTGGGTTCCCAAAAACAAGACTTGGGTTCCCAAAAAAACACCACCTAGGTTCCCGAATACACCATCTGGGTTCCCAAAAACACCACCTGTGTTCCCAAAAACACCTAGGTTACTACATCTAGGTTCCTGAAACACCACCTGGGTTCCCGAAAGACCACCTGGGTTCCTAAAAACCCCACCTGTCTTCCCAAAAACACCACCTGGGTTCCCAAAAACACCACCTGGGTTCCTTAAAACACCACCTGGGTCACCTTAAAAACACCACGTAGGTTCCAGAAACACCACCTGGGTTCCTGAAACACCACCTGGGTTCCCAAAAAACACACTTGGGTTCCCAAAAACAAGACTTGGGTTCCCAAAAAAACACCACCTAGGTTCCCGAATACACCATCTGGGTTCCCAAAAACATCACCTGGGTTCCAAAAAAACACACTTGGGTTCCCAAAAACACCACTTGGGTTCCCAAAACACCACCTAGGTTCCTGAATACGCCACCTGGATTCCCAAAAAAACACCACCTAGGTTCCCCAAAACACCACCTGTGTTCCCCAAAACACCACCTGGGTTCCCAAAAACACCACCTGGTTCCCAAAAACACCACTTGGGTTCCCAAAAACACCACCTGGGTTCCCAAAAACACCACCTAGGTTCCTGAATACGCCACCTGGATTCCCAAAAAAACACCACCTAGGTTCCCCAAAACACCACCTGTGTTCCCCAAAACACCACCTGGGTTCCCCAAAACACCACCTGGGTTCCCAAAATCCCCACCTGGGTCCCCTTAAAAACACCACCTGTGTTCCCAAAAACACCACCTGGCTCCCAAAAACACCACCTGGGTTCCCAAAAAACCATCTGGCTCACCTTAAAAACACCACCTGGGTTCCTAAAAACACCACCTGGGTCACCTTAAAAACACCACGTAGGTTCCAGAAACACCACCTGGGCTCCTGAAACACCACCTGGGATCCCAAAAATACCACCTGTGTTCCCAAAAACACCACCTGAGTTCCCTTAAAAACACCTGTGAAAAACACAGTGACGTACTGAACTGCTAGGAGTGCTGCTACTATCATAACATTGTGATTAACATTACACTATCATAACATTGTGATTAACATTACACTATCATAACATGTCATTGACATTACACGATCATAACATTGTCATTAACATTACACTATCATAACATTGTGATTAACATTACACTATCATAACATGTCATTGACATTACACGATCATAACATTGTCATTAACATTACACTATCATAACATTGTCATTAGCATTACACTATCATAAGATTGTCATTAGCATTACACTAGCATAACATTGTCATTAACATTACACTGTCATAACATTGTCATTAAAGTTACACTATCATAACAATGTCATTAGCATCACTATCATAACATTGTCATTAGCATTACACTATCATAACATTGTCATTAGCATTACACTATCATAACATTGTCATTAACGTTACACTATCATAACATTGTCATTAACGTTACACTATCATAACATTGTCATTAGCATTACACTATCATAACATTGTCATTCATTAACATTACACTATCATAACATTGTCATTAGCATTACACTATCATAAGATTGTCATTAGCATTACACTAGCATAACATTGTCATTAACATTACACTATCATAACATTGTCATTATCATTACACTATCATAACATTGTCATTAGCATTACACTATCATAACATTGTCATTAACGTTACACTATCATAACATTGTCATTAACGTTACACTATCATAACATTGTCATTAACGTTACACTATCATAACATTGTCATTAGCATTACACTATCATAACATTGTCATTCATTAACATTACACTATCATAACATTGTCATTAGCATTACACTATCATAACATTGTCATTAGCATTACACTATCATAACATTGTCATTCATTAACATTACACTATCATAACATTGTCATTAGCATTACACTATCATAACATTGTCATTCATTAACATTACACTATCATAACATTGTCATTAGCATTACACAATCATAACATTGTCATTAGCATTACACTATCATAACATTGTCATTAGCATTACACTATCATAACATTGTCATTCATTAACATTACACTATCATAACATTGTCATTAGCATTACACTATCATAACATTGTCATTAGCATTACACTATCATAACATGTCATTAGCATTACACTATCATAACATTGTCATTAGCATTACACTATCATAACATTGTCATTAGCATTACACTATCATAACATTGTCATTAGCATTACACTATCATAACATTGTCATTAGCATTACACTATCATAACATTGTCATTAGCATTACACTATCATAACATTGTCATTAGCATTACACTATCATAACATTGTCATTAGCATTACACTATCATAACATTGTCATTAGCATTACACTATCATAACATGTCATTAGCATTACACTAGCATACTTAGCTGGACTTTGTGGACTCATGTTGATGACTCATCAGTTCCTTCAGTAAATGGTTGAGTGTGTGAGTGGCGTCCGCCTGGTGGTTCCCGGGTCGTGATTTGATTACGGGGGCTTGGAGGCGGGCCTGGAGGTCGTCTCTGTATTCTAGTTGATGGGAGCTGGAGGAGGAGGAGGGAGAACACACATTGATGTCTCAGACATTTATTATGATTTATTGTGATTTGCGCCCGCATGTGTGTGCGTGTGTGTGTGCGCGCGCACGCGAGAGAGGCAGACACGGCCAGAGACAGAGAGAGAAAAGAGAGAGACACACACGTATATATATAATATATATATATATATTATATATATATATATATATAATATATATATATATTATATATATATATATATATATTATATATATATATATATATATATATATATATATATATATATATATATATATATATTATATATATATATATATATTATATATATATATATATATATTATATATATATATAAACACCACCTGGGATCCCAAAAATACCACCTGTGTTCCCAAAAACACCACCTGAGTTCCCTTAAAAACACCTGTGAAAAACACAGTGACGTACTGAACTGCTAGGAGTGCTGCTACTATCATAACATTGTGATTAACATTACACTATCATAACATTGTGATTAACATTACACTATCATAACATGTCATTGACATTACACGATCATAACATTGTCATTAACATTACACTATCATAACATTGTGATTAACATTACACTATCATAACATGTCATTGACATTACACGATCATAACATTGTCATTAACATTACACTATCATAACATTGTCATTAGCATTACACTATCATAAGATTGTCATTAGCATTACACTAGCATAACATTGTCATTAACATTACACTGTCATAACATTGTCATTAAAGTTACACTATCATAACAATGTCATTAGCATCACTATCATAACATTGTCATTAGCATTACACTATCATAACATTGTCATTAGCATTACACTATCATAACATTGTCATTAACGTTACACTATCATAACATTGTCATTAACGTTACACTATCATAACATTGTCATTAGCATTACACTATCATAACATTGTCATTCATTAACATTACACTATCATAACATTGTCATTAGCATTACACTATCATAAGATTGTCATTAGCATTACACTAGCATAACATTGTCATTAACATTACACTATCATAACATTGTCATTAAAGTTACACTATCATAACATTGTCATTCATTAACATTACACTATCATAACATTGTCATTATCATTACACTATCATAACATTGTCATTAGCATTACACTATCATAACATTGTCATTAACGTTACACTATCATAACATTGTCATTAACGTTACACTATCATAACATTGTCATTAACGTTACACTATCATAACATTGTCATTAGCATTACACTATCATAACATTGTCATTCATTAACATTACACTATCATAACATTGTCATTAGCATTACACTATCATAACATTGTCATTAGCATTACACTATCATAACATTGTCATTCATTAACATTACACTATCATAACATTGTCATTAGCATTACACTATCATAACATTGTCATTCATTAACATTACACTATCATAACATTGTCATTAGCATTACACAATCATAACATTGTCATTAGCATTACACTATCATAACATTGTCATTAGCATTACACTATCATAACATTGTCATTCATTAACATTACACTATCATAACATTGTCATTAGCATTACACTATCATAACATTGTCATTAGCATTACACTATCATAACATGTCATTAGCATTACACTATCATAACATTGTCATTAGCATTACACTATCATAACATTGTCATTAGCATTACACTATCATAACATTGTCATTAGCATTACACTATCATAACATTGTCATTAGCATTACACTATCATAACATTGTCATTAGCATTACACTATCATAACATTGTCATTAGCATTACACTATCATAACATTGTCATTAGCATTACACTATCATAACATGTCATTAGCATTACACTAGCATACTTAGCTGGACTTTGTGGACTCATGTTGATGACTCATCAGTTCCTTCAGTAAATGGTTGAGTGTGTGAGTGGCGTCCGCCTGGTGGTTCCCGGGTCGTGATTTGATTACGGGGGCTTGGAGGCGGGCCTGGAGGTCGTCTCTGTATTCTAGTTGATGGGAGCTGGAGGAGGAGGAGGGAGAACACACATTGATGTCTCAGACATTTATTATGATTTATTGTGATTTGCGCCCGCATGTGTGTGCGTGTGTGTGTGCGCGCGCACGCGAGAGAGGCAGACACGGCCAGAGACAGAGAGAGAAAAGAGAGAGACACACACGTATATATATAATATATATATATATATATTATATATATATATATATAATATATATATATATTATATATATATATATATATATTATATATATATATATATATATATATATATATATATATATATATATATATATATATATTATATATATATATATATTATATATATATATATATATATTATATATATATATATATATATATTATATATATTATATATATATATATATATATATTATATATATTATATATATATATATATATATATATTGTGGTGGAACGTTATGGGAACATAATTCACTGTTTGTATTTAGTGTGAGTTGCACCACGGCACGGTTAGAGTGCATACCGTGTTGTTGTTGTTGTTGTAGTAGTGGTGTGCTAGCTGGACAGTAGCAAGTAGCAGATGTGTTTCCCCTTTTGTGAAACCTAATGGAAAATAAAGTGTGGAGTTCCATACTAAACACGCCGCCTCCGACTCCCATTCATCGGCTCTCCACTGGTGACCCCGACGTTTTCGAGATAGATTCCGAAGACTTAGTGAACATGGCTGATCGCGATGTTTATATCAAACTGGGAACATGCCGCTACAGCGTTCCCAAAGCGTTCACCACCTGGGTTCCCAAAAAACCATCTGGCTCACCTTAACAACACCACCTGGGTTCCTAAAAACACCACCTGGGTCACCTTAAAAACACCACGTAGGTTCCAGAAACACCACCTGGGTTCCTGAAACACCACCTGGGTTCCCAAAAAACACACCTGTGTTCCCAAAAACACCACCTGGGATCCCAAAAACACCACCTGAGTTCCCTTAAAAACACCTGTGAAAAACACAGTGACCTACTGAACTGCTAGGAGTGCTGCTACTATCATAACATTGTCATTAACATTACACTATCATAACATTGTCATTACACTATCATATGATTGTCATTAACATTACACCATCATAACATTGTCATTAACGTTACACTATCATAACATTGTCATTAACGTTACACTATCGCGCAATATACTTGCGCGCGCATGTGTGTGCGTGTGTGTGTGCTTTGTTGATGCCTTGACGTTTTCCTCCCTTGTGTGTACGCTTGGCAAAGCGGCGTACAACGGGCTGTCGGGTTCGCTGTCGGGTGCGGACAAGTACCTCAGGTTGTTGGCCGAGTTCCCGGACCTGACGCCCACTTTCTCTGCGCCCACCACAAAGCATGGGGTGGAGCACCACGTCGCCACTGAGGGACCCCCGGTCTACGCCAGGGCCCGGCGGTTGAACCCTTCTAAACTCGCAGTAGCGAAGGCGGAGTTCTCAACCATGGAACGCCTGGGTATCATCCGCCGGTCTGACAGTCCTTGGGCGTCTCCTCTGCACATCGTCCCCAAGCCTAATGGCGGTTGGCGCCTGTGTGGGGACTACCGCCGCCTCAACGACACTACGACACCCGACCGCTACCCGGTGCCGCACATTCAGGACTTTTCGGTGCACCTGGCGGGTAGGCTGGTGTTTTCTAAGGTGGACCTAGTGCGTGGATACCACCAGGTGCCCATGCATCCCCTGGACATTCCCAAAACGGCGGTGATAACGCCATTTGGGTTGTTTGAGTTCCTGCGGATGCCTTTTGGGCTCAAGAACGCCGCTCAAACATTCCAGCGCCTGATGGATTCAGTGCTGCGGGACTTACCGTTTGTGTTCGTCTACCTTGACGACATACTCGTCGCCAGCACTTCTGAGGAGGAACACCTGTCTCACCTCCGGGCCCTTTTCACGACAGTTCAGCCAACACGGGTTGATAATCAACCCTGCAAAGTGTCTGTTCGGGGTGTTTGGCATTGACTTCCTTGGGCACCGCGTCACCAAAGGCGGAGCATCACCCCTGCCTGCGAAGGTTGAGGCTGTCACGGCGTTTCCACGCCCGCACACGGCCCGGTCACTCCGTGGGTTCTTAGGGATGGTGACCTTCTACCACCGTTTCATCGCCCGGGCCGCCCACATTATGCAGCCGCTGTATGAGGCATTGAAAGGTAAGGCCCCCATCCAGGAGATCGACTGGACGATGGAGGCTGAGGTTGCTTTTAAGGATGTCAAGACCGCGCTGGCTCAGGCGGCCTTGTTGGCGCATCCGTCGCCCACGGCCCCCATCTCCATTACCACCGATGCATCGGACTACGCCGTCGGTGCGGTGCATGAGCAGTGGGTGGACGGCGCCTGGCAACCACTTGCCTTTTTCAGCCGCCAGCTAACGTCCAGGGAACGCAGGTACAGCGCTTTTGACCGGGAGCTCCTTGGACTGGTTGGCCGTGCGGCACTTCCGATTTTTACTGGAAGGCCGTGAATTTACGGCGACTCGCGTCGACAGCGGCGGCTGACATAGCCCGGGCCTTCATTGCGACATGGGTGTCTCGTTTCGGCACCCCTTCGGATATTTCCTCGGATCGCGGTTCGCAGTTCACATCCGAGCTCTGGAACGCTGTGCCCGGGGGTTTGGGGGTTAAGCTCCACCGGACAACCGCTTATCACCCTCAGGCCAACGGTCTCTGCGAGCGTTTCCATCGCTCCATGAAGGCGCGATGGAGGAGGATCTGTGGTGCTCCACGGCTGAGATGGTCTACGGTCAGCCGCAGAGGGTTCCAGGAGATTTCCTCCCCAACGCATCGGCCCCCTGGTCAGCGACGGCCCAGCGAGTTTTCCTGCAGGACGCCGCTAAGGTTTTTGCTCCGATCCCCACTGCTCAGCACGGCACTCAGGTGTCCCTGGTTCCCGTGGGGCTTCGCTCAGCGGAGCACGTGTTCATCCGGCACGACGCTCACAGAGGCCCCCTGCAGCCTCCTTACGACGGGCCTTTACGGGTTTTGGAACACGGGGGCAAGCACTTCGTGGTCGACCTGGGTGGCAAAGCCA
>CM051009.1:23201664-23204164 GCA_027704905.1 Muraenolepis orangiensis
AGGCCGTTAGAGGAACGACATGCTAGTCTCTACCAGGAACCACCTAGAGGCCGCTAGAGGAACGACATGCTAGTCTCTACCGTGAACCACCTAGAGGCCGTTAGAGGAACGACATGCTAGTCTATACCGGGAACCACGTAGAGGCCGTTAGAGGAACTACATGCTAGTCTCTACCGGGAACCACGTAGAGGCCGTTAGAGGAACTACATGCTAGTCTCTACCGGGAACCACGTAGAGGCCGTTAGAGGAACTACATGCTAGTCTCTACCCTGTACCACCTAGAGGCCGTTAGAGGAACTACATGCTAGTCTTTCCAGTAAACCACCTAGAGGCCGTTAGAGGAACTACATGCTAGTCTCCACCGTGAACCACCTAGAGGCCGAGGAACATAATATATATCAAGTATTTATAAACTACTGTTCAGCTAAATAGCAATACCATATGTGTGGCTTCTCTGTAGCCACTAGCTTAGGGTGACCAAATGTCCTCTTTTGCCCGGACATGTCCTCTTTTCACGCCCTGTCCGGGTCGTCCGGGGGGGGGTTTATTTTCATATATAATTCATGAAAATGTCCGGGTTTCGCGGACCGTTTGCATGTACTTAAATTGACTGGCGCATTGCACAGAATACTACGGTACTCTGTTGCGTGTGTGACGTAATCCCTGAGTCTGAAGCTTTGTGGGCGGCTCTACAACTACGCTGACACACAAACAGAGGAAGGGGACAGAGCGGACCGCAGCTCACATTCACGATGCCAAAGCGCAAATGTACTTTTACAGATGAATTGCAGAAGAAATTCCAAATGTACCGACCCGGTCGGAACAAATGGGAGGCGGAGTGCACCGTGGACATGGACACAGACAAACATAGGAAAGCTGTGCAAGGTGAGAGTTTGTCGGCAAAGTTGACAGACTTCTTTGTTAGACCAGGCAAAACAGATGATGCTGTAAATGCAGCGGAGGGTGCGTTTGCATTTCACACTGCGAAACATCACAACAGACTCTGACACTGCCAAAAAATTCAGTAGTGCGCGCACTAAAACCGAAGCCATTGTCAATGGTGTTATAGCGCCCCACTCGATTGATGTCGCACATGAAGCACTCAAAGAAATCCAGTACTGTGGTGTTTCTACAGACGGGAGTAACCACGGAGCAGTGAAAATATTCCCAATCATAATCCAGTACTTTGACTGGAAGAGGGGTGGCATGCAAACAAAATTAATCGAGGTTAAAGACGCACCAAATGAGACAGCAGAAACCATTGCACAATATCTCATTGAAACATTGGCAAAAAACAATTTGTCTGAAAAATGCATTGCATTTACTGGCGACAATTGCAACACAAACTTTGGAGGAATCCGACGTGATGAAGGGGGAAAGAATGTGTTTGCAAATTTGAAGAGGTTGCTGCAGAAGAACACTCTGATCGGTGTGGGTTGCCCAGCACACATATTGAATAATTGTGTTCATCATGGGGCAGACAATAGATATTGACCTTGACAATATCATGTTCAAAATCTACCAGTACTTCCACATTTACACTGTGCGCACTGAGAGCCTGAAGGAGTACTGTGATTTTGTTGACATTGAATACAGAAGGATGCTTTCTCACAGCAAGACAAGGTGGCTGTCATTGTTCCCAGGCATTGAGAGGATGATACAGATGTTTCCAGCCTTAAAGGCATTCTTTCTGTCTCAGCAAAAACCACCCATAGTGATCAAGAAGTTTTTTGAAAACGAATTCAGTGAGATCTACCTCTGGCACATGCACTCACTCATGTCTGCGTTCCACACCCACATTCAAGACATGGAAAAGGAGAAGAACTCCATTATGGAGGTAAAGAAAATAATGAACAGCATCCACACCATTCTTCTTGAACGCAAGAGCAACAACTTCATGTGCCTTAAAGTTAAGGGACTACTGGCACAAAAGCGTAGTGATGGACTTGGTAAGGAATATGACCAGTTCTGTGCTGATGTGCAAGGCCTGTACAGTACATGTCTGGAGTATCTGGAGAAGTGGATGACTCCCATGGAAGACTTCTCCACATTCACGTGGATGGATCTGAGTGAGCCACCAGAGTGGAATGATGTGGAGGCCTGCATCAAGTTCCTAGGAGAGAAGGGGGTGGTAATTGATGATGTCAAGTGTTTTGACCAGGTCACCAATCTGAAGATATTCACAGAAAGGTGCAACCGTGATGAGGAGTTCAGTGGCCTGCAGGTGCACCAGAAGTGGACCAAATATTTTGAGAAGGCCAAAAGCATTGCATGTTACTCAGAACTACTGAAGATTGCACAGTTTGTCTTTGCACTTTCCTCTCACAATGCAAATGTTGAGGGTTTTCTCACTGATGCAGAGCCAGTGGACCAAGGAGAGGAACCAGCTGTCTGTTGAGTCACTGAAGGGGATTCTATTTGTGCAATACAATTTGAAAGACATGTCTTGCAAAGACTTATGCTTATTTGTTGAGCAGCCGAAAACTGCTGGGAAAGATCA
>CM051009.1:23209164-23254164 GCA_027704905.1 Muraenolepis orangiensis
ACCGTGTTGCTTGCTGTAGATGGACCCAGCGAGATGGAACCCAGGGATCTTGAGGATGTTGTCTGATGTGCAGTGTGTCTCCTGCAGGAGCAGAACCGCTGCCCCGTTAGAATCAGCCAGGTGACGCAGGACTTGGAGTTTGGCGGTTGTTAGGCCCTGGACATTGAGTTGAAGCACTGACAGGCCTGGGTTTTGGACGGTCGGGATGACGGCCCGTCCGCCCATCCTAAGCCTGCCAGCTCGACGTTTGGTTGGCAACATTAGTTTCACAAGTTGGTCTTGCACCATTTCTTGTTACCTGCGGAGGAGGCCACGTGGAGGCTGTCGTCTCCTTCTCCCAAGGGATATATAGTGAGTAGGGAGTATATATGAGCCAGGGCTCATATATACTCTGCTACTGGCTGCACCTTCAGTGAGCCTCTCTCTCCATTCCTCTGTCCATGTTTACATGATGGTGTTAGAAACTCCACCCCTCTGATCATCTCACCTGTCAATCAAACAGATTGGGACCTTCTTTAGACAATAAAATAATCAACCTTAACAACTAACATGATTTCCTGAATAAGAATCTCAACTATGTGAGATCTGAGAGAACTGCATTCATATTTTACTGTTAGCTGTCATTTGACAAGAATCCATTCATGAAGACATAATAATAAGCCTTTCTCTTATAAAATAAAACCCATTATACATGATTACATATACTATATTGTTCAATGTCTGTTTTCTCCTGAATGTTTTTTGAAGTTTCATTCTATACAATTGTAGGGTTCATTTGCATATCATATTGTATATATTGATAAAAAAAACTTTTATATTAGTTTATTCTTCTGAATCATGAACCACAACACAATTCAATGTTTGTAACCTTTTTTGATTTAAATAAAAATGAAAAAAAGTGGGGATATTTTCTGTGGAATTTACTCTATATATTCAGTAGTATATTAGTATATTAACAGTACAATATGTATATGTAATATATATTTTCTCAGTACAACGTATTTACAGTAGAATATGTACATTCTCAGTACAATATGTATTCAGTAGAATATGTACATGCTCAGTACAATATGGATTCAGTAGAAGAGGTAAAACAACGATCTACTTTGACCACCAGGGGTCGCACTTTTCCTCCAAACAACAAAACAAGCAGAGGAGGAGATTTCCCATTCACTCCATCGACTGGTTTATTTCACAGACTGTAGAACAGATTTACATCAAGTCTCCTAAGCCAGTACATCTCAATGGACTCATTCAGTAAGGTCATTGGGTGGTATGCTTTTTAATATATATATATATATATATATACACACACACACCGCACACCGAGGGAGAAGGGAGACGGAGGAGAAGAGACCTAGGAAGGATGACACCAGGAGGAGTGTGTGTGTGTGTGTGTGTGTGTGTGTGTGTGTGTGTGTGTGTGTGTGTGTGTGTGTGTCTAGATCGGCTGCTGGCGGGACAATGTAAAGCAAGTCCTGGTCCTTCTCCTCCTCCTCCTCGTCCCATCAGCTCGGTGAGGTTCAACATGTCGCTGTCTTTCAGCTCCTTTACAACTTCTCCTCTCTCTCTCGTCCTGGAAGTCGCTGCGCCGTTTGGATTGTGCGACATCTTGAGATCTATAGGCACACACACACACACACACACACACACACACACACACACACACACACACACACACACACATACACTCCTCCTGGTGTAACCCTTCCTAGGTCTCTTCTCCTCCTTCTCCCTTGGTGTGTGTGTGTGTATGTGTGTGTGTGTGTGTGTGTGTGTGTGTATATATAGATTTATATATATTAAAAAGTATACCACCCAATGACCTTACTGAATGAGTCCATTGAGATGTACTGGCTTAGGAGACTTGATGTAAATCTGTTCTACAGTCTGTGAAATAAACCAGTCGATGGAGTGAATGGGAAATCTCCTCCTCTGCTTGTTTTGTTGTTGATCAGATTCAAGTCTGCACCGTTTGGAGGAAAAGTGCGACCCCTGGTGGTCAAAGTAGATCGTTGTTTTACCTCTTCTACTGAATCCATATTGTACTGAGAATGTACATATTCTACTGAATATATAGAGTATATTCCACAGAAAATGTCCCCACGTTATTTTTCATTTTTATTGAAATCAGAAAAGTGTTCAAACATAAACTAAGATAAATGTTTTGTTTAACAATATATACAGGATATGCAAATGAAACCTTCAATTGTATAGAATGAAACCTCAAATAACATCCAGGAGGAAACAGACATTGAACAATATAGTATATGTAATCATGTATAATGGGTTTTATTTTATAAGAGAAAGGCTTATTATTATGTCTTCATGAGTTTTCAGAGAGAGAGAGAGAGAGAGAGAGAGAGAGAGAGAGAGAGAGAGAGAGAGAGAGAGAGAGAGAGAGAGAGAGAGAGAGAGAGAGAGAGAGAGAACAGAAACAATTGTATATCATTAAACAAACAAAAACATTGAGGAGAAAACAGACTTTGAACAATGTAGTATATCTGATTATGTTCAATCACGTTAGTTGTTTATGTTGATTATTTAATTATCTAACAAAGGTCTCAGTCAGTTTGATTGACAGGTGAGATGATTAGAGGGGTGGAGTTTTTACCACCATCATGTGAACCTGGACAGAGGATTGGATAGAGAGGCTCACTGAAGGTGCAGCCAGTAGCAGAGTAGATATGAGACCTGGCTTCCACATCATAGAAGGAGACCAGACCTGCGTCATAATCAACAAACACCCCCACCTTCTGGAGCTCAGCTCTCACAGGGAGACGGACAGCAGGGTTGTCATTAAATGACAACTTATCCTTGAGGAAGACAAGAGTCCAGAAACAATTCTCAGGGGTGAATGTGATGAGATCTTTTCTGTTGACAGACTCTCTGGTCACTCCTAACAACCATTTAGTCTTGTCTTTAACCTGGACCTCAAAGTAGAATCTCCCTGATGAGAAGCTCTGCCTCGTGAGAACATTTATATAATGTGTAAATCTCTTGGGGTTGTCTGGGAGTTCCTTCACTACACCTCCATGATGTACTTGTTTCCCATCATCAGACAGGATGAGCTGGGGATGAGCTGTATCAGGATCTAGAGTCACCTCTACTCCATACTGCTGGACCCTCTTCAGTTCAACACCACACAGCTTCTTCATGTCCATGTTCAGTGTCTCCGTCAGCTGATCCAGAGATCTCCTCAAGGTCCCTACGTATGACGGAGGATGGACCTCCACCCTCGTCCAGTCCCTGGTGTGTGGAGGATTCTCCAGGGATCTGAAGGTCTGGAGGAAGTGGAGGTGGTCTTCAGTGTGTGAGAGCTGCTTCACCTCTGAGCTTCTATTGGTCAGATCTTCTATTTCCTGCTCCAGCTCTTTGATGAGTCCTTCAGCTTGTTTCTCTGTGGATTTCAGTTTGTCTTTAACCGTTTGGTTTAAATCATCCCGACACTTTTCAATGCAGCGCATCAGAGCAGCGAGGACCTGCAGACCATCGGCTATCTCTCTGTCTGAGTTTATTTTGCTCAATTCTACTGTGTTTATGATCTCCCTAATCTTTTGTTTTCTCTCCTGGATCATCTGCAGAACATCAGACTCTATCTTCTCCAGCTGGGCCATCTTCCCTTCATATTCCTCCTTTAGAGGTACAACAGGGTGGGACTTGTGGTCCAACTTTGTGCATAACTGACACACACACACCTGTTCAGTCTGGCAGAAGAGCTCCAGTATTTGATAATTGTGTATCTTACACATCCTGTCTTCCAGACGGTCCATAGGCTCGACCAGCTGATGTCTCTTCAGGCCTGAGACTCTCTGATGTGGCTCCAGGTGGGTGTGGCAGTAAGAGGTAAGACACACTAGGCAGGACTTCACAGCCTTCAGCTGGGCCCCGGTACAGACGCCACAGGGAACTTCTCCTGGTTCAACACAAGGCTGCTGTTTTTCTGGTACAAACCGTCTAAACTGATCAACCATCTCTGAAATGAGGGTATTGACCCGTAGATCAGGTCTTGTGTGGAAAAGCTCGTTGCAAACAGGACATTTGTACTGGACTTGGTCATCCCAGAACTTTGTGATACAGGCTCTACAGAAGTTGTGTCCACATGGTGTGGAAACTGGACTGTTGAACACCTCCAGACAGATGGAACATGAAAGGTTCTCTTCAGACCAGGAAGTGCTAGCAGAAGCCATTCCTAGACACAGACGACATGGTTTATGTATTGAGCAACTCCATTATTTTTATAATTCCATAACGGGAAATGAGGGTTTAACTATAAAGTATATAAGCATATAACTCTTATAGTTGTGCTGTTTTACTCACCTTGTTGTGGTTTCTGTCTGTTTTGTTCCTAAACGCGTTGTGTTTTTCTCCTGGAAGAGAGAACTGCTCTGACGTCAGGGACACACGCACACACACATGGCTCCGCCCACATCCCATGGCCCCGCCCCCACTCTTACTTTGGGCGCATTCATGCTCTGTGTTTAGGCTCCACTGACGGTGTGTGATCTCCTCTTCTTTGTGGAGTTGAAAGAGGGTCAATATTTAAAAGACGAGGCTGAAGTGGACAACTTATTCACCTGCTCCTTAGTCTAATGTATCTGTCCACCCAATGGCTGCAGTAACAACATGTGGCCTGTAGATGGGGCTATTTAGTGACTAATATCTACTGTAGACAAAGGCCTCTTTGGAGAGATTTCTAAAATGGCTGATCTGCTATGAATACTCTCTATTCAGAAAATAAAACCATGACTGTCCAGTTTGCATTGTGGTGGCACTTTGTGGATTGTTGTCATGACTTTACTGTAGGATATATTATTTAGACTTAATTATCAAGTAAGAGAATACAGTATTAATATAGATTATATACCTACCTATCTATATACCTAGGCATATCTAACTACCTATCTATCTATCTACATAGGTATATCTAACTACCTATTGATCTACCTACCTAGGTATATCTAACTACCTACCTATCTACCTAGGTATAGATAACGACCTACCTGTGTATATCTAATAACTACAAATTGTACTATTCTACTATTTCCTATTCAACTAAATACATATTGTACTGAAAATGTACCTATTCTACTGATTACATATTTAAATGAGAATGTACCTATTGTACTGATTACATATTTAAATGAGAATGTACCTATTCTACTGATTACATATTTAAATGAGAATGTACCTATTCTACTGATTATGTCACGAATGCGTGGTTAGGTTGGACCCAGAACGCAGACGGAGACCAGAGAGGGGAGAACAGGGGTTTTATTTGGCACAGAACACAATCGCATGTAACCTCCAAGACATACGATGGATCTGGAACCCGGGAGGTCGAGGTGCGTCATACCGACAGGTAGTGGGCGAATGGATCGTTGGGGACAGGCGATGGGTCGGGTTACCGGGAAGTCGAGGTGCGTCGTGCCGACAGGTAGTAGGCGAATGGATCGTTGGGGACAGGCGATGGGTCGGGTTACCGGGAAGTCGAGGTGCGTCGTGCCGACAGGTAGTAGGCGAATGGATCTCCGGGACCGACGAGGGGCTGGAACAGCAGACGGGCGGGCTATCTCTCCGATAGTCCGTAGCAGGGTGATCAGAACCAGGGATGAATGTCACCTGGGGACTGGTAGCGTACCGGTTACACACAGTACGAACGAGCGACGTCTCTCACTGACGCCGCGGTATAAATAGCCCCCCCCCAGGTGAGATCATTGGCAATTAGCCACGGTAATGGTTGGCAGGTGCGTGTGTGTGCGCCTCTAGCGCACGCGGCCTGGCCACGCCCCCTGTCAACCACCGTAACCGTGACAGATTACATATTTAAATGAGAATGTACCTATTCTACTGAATACATATTTAAATGAGAAAGTACCTATTCTACTGATTACATATTGGAGAGAAAAGTCCACAGAATATTCACAGATGTTTTGTCCATTTTTATTGAAATCAGAAAAGTGTACAAACATTTGATTCAGTTTTATGTCACATGGTTCAGAAGAATAAACCTCAAGAAATATATAGAGATTATGAAATCAGCCAATCAGACAAATAGTGTTCTCCATTCTTCAGCCTGTAACCTTGAGAGAGAGAGAGAGAGAGAGAGAGAGAGAGAGAGAGAGAGAGAGAGAGAGAGAGAGAGAGAGAGAGAGAGAGAGAGAGCCTGGGTTCCCCAAAACACCAACTGGGTTCCATTAAAAACACAACCTGGGTTCCATTAAAAACACCACCTGGGATCCCAAAAAAACACCATCTGGGTTCCCAAAAATACCACCTGGGTTTCATTAAGAACACTACCTGTGTTCCCAAAAACACCACCTGTGTTCCCCAAAAAAACCACCTGGGTTCAAAAAACCCCCACCTTGGTTCCCTTAAAAACACCACCTGGGTCCCATTAAAACACCACCTGTGTTCCCAAAACCACCACCTCGGTCCCCTTAAAGACACCACCTACGTTCCCAAATACATCCACCTGGGTTCCAAAAAACACCACCTGTGATCCCAAAAACAACACCTGGGTTCCCTTAAAAACACCACCTGTGTTCCCTTAAAAACATCACCTGGGTTCGAAAAGTCACCACTTGGGTTCCCAAAATCCCCACCTGGGTCCCCTTAAAAACACCAGCTGTGTTCCCAAAAACACCACCTGGGTTAACAAAAACACCACCCGGGTTCCCAAAAAAACACCACCTATATTCCCCAAAACACCACCCGGGTTCCCAAAAACACCACCTGGGTTCCCAAAAACACTACCTGGGTTCCCTGAAAAACACCACCTGGGTTCCTAAAAACACAACCTGGGTTCCTTAAAACACCACCTGGGTTTCCAAAAAAACACCACCTGGGTTCCCAAAAACACCACCTAGGTTCCCAAAACCCCCACCTGGGTCCCCTTAAAAACACAGCCCACACCTGTGTTCCCAAGAACACCACCTGTGTTCCCAAAAACACCACCTGGGTTCCCAAAAACACCACCTGGATTCCCTGTAAAACACCACCTGGGTTCCCAAAACACAACTTGGGTTCCTTAAAACACCACCTGGGTTTCCAAAAAAACACCACCTAGGTTTCTGAAACACCAACTGGGTTCCCGAAAGACCACCTGGGTTCCCAAAAACACTACCTGGGTTCTCAAAAACACCATCTGGGTCACCTTAAAAACACCACCTCGGTTACTACATCTAGGTTCCTGAAACACCACCTGGGTTCCCAAAAACACCACCTGGGTTCCCAAAAACACCACCTAGGTTCCCGAATACGCCACCTGGATTCCCAAAAAAATAACATCTGTGTTCCCAAAAACACCATCTGGGTCACCTTAAAAACATCACCTGGGTTCCAAAAAAACACATATGGGTTCCCCAATACGCAACCTGGATTCCCAAAAAAACCCCACCTAGGTTCCCCAAAACACCATCTGGGTCACCTTAAAAACATCACCTGGGTTCCAAAAAAACACATATGGGTTCCCCAATACGCAACCTGGATTCCCAAAAAAACCCCACCTAGGTTCCCCAAAACACCACCTGGATTACCAAAAAAACCACCTGGGTTAGCAAAAACACCACCCAGGTTCCCAAAAAAACACCACCTATATTTCCAAAAACACTACATGGGTCACCTTAACAACAACAGCTGGGTTCCAAAAAACACTACCTGGGTTCCCAAAAACACCACCTGGGTTTCCAAAAACACCACCTTGGTCAACTTAAAAACACCACCTGGTTTCCCAAAAACACCACCTGGGTCACCTTAAAAACACCACGCAGGTTCCAGAAACACCACCTGGGTTCCTGAAACGCCACCTGGGTTCCCAAAAAACACACTTGGGTTCCCAAAAACACCACCTGGGTTCCCAAAAACACACCACCTAGGTTCCCGAATACACCACCTGGGCTCCCAAAAACACCACCTGTGTTCCCAAAAACACCACCTTGGTTCCCTTAAAAACACCACCTGGGTTCCCAAAACCCCCACCTGGGTTCCCAAACACACCACCTGGTTTCCCAAAAAAACACCACCTAGGTTACTACATCTAGGTTCCTGAAACACCACCTGGGTTCCCGAAAGACCACCTGGGTTCCTAAAAACCCCACTTGTCGTCCCAAAAACACCACCTGGGTTCCCAAAACACCACCTGGGTTCCCAAAACACCACCTGGGTTCCCAAAATCCCCACCTGGGTTCCCTTAAAAACACCACCTGTGTTCCCAAAAACACCACCTGGCTCCCAAAAACACCACCTGGGTTCCCAAAAACACCATCTGGCTAACCTTAAAAACACCACCTGGGTTCCTAAAAACACCACCTGGGTCACCTTAAAAACACCACGTAGGTTCCAGAAACACCACCTGGGTTCCCAAAAAAACACCACCTAGGTTCCCGAATACACCACCTGCGTTCCCCAAAACACCACCTGCGTTCCCCAAAACACCACCTGTGTTCCCAAAAACACCACCTAGGTTACTACACCTAGGTTACCCAAAATCCCCACCTGGGTCCCCTTAAAAACACCACCTGTTTTCCCAAAAACACCACCTGGCTCCCAAAAACACCATCTGGGTCACCTTAAAAACATCACCTGGGTTCCAAAAAAACACACTTGGGTTCCCAAAAACACCACCTGGGTTCCCAAAAACACCACCTGGCTCCCAAAAACACCACTTGGGTTCCCAAAAACACCACCTGGCTCCCCAAAACACCACCTGGGTTCCCCAAAACACCACCTGGGTTCCCCAAAACACCACCTGGGTTCCCAAAATCCCCACCTGGGTCCCCTTAAAAACACCACCTGTGTTCCCAAAAACACCACTTGGGTTCCCAAAAACACCACCTGGGTTCCAAAAAAACCACTACCTAGGTTCCTGAATACACCACCTGGATTCCCAAAAAAACACCACCTAGGTTCCTGAATACGCCACCTGGGTCCTCTTAAAAACACCATCTGAGTCACCTTAAAAACATCACCTGGGTTCCAAAAAAACACACTTGGGTTCCCCCAAAACATCAGCTGGGATCCAAAAAAACACACTTGGGTTCCCAAAAACACCACTTGAGTTCCCAAAAATGCCACCTGGGTTCCCAATAACACCACCTTGGTTCCCCAATACCCAACCTGGATTCCCAAAAAAAACCCCACCTAGGTTCCCCAAAACACCACCCGGGTTCCCAAAAAAACACAACCTATATTCCCAAAAACACTACATGGGTCACCTTAACAACACCACCTGGGTCACCTAAAAAACACCACCTGGTTTCCCAAAAACACCACCTGGGTCACCTTAAAAAACCACGTAGGTTCCAGAAACACCACCTGGGTTCCTGAAACACCACCTGGGTTCCCAAAAAACACACTTGGGTTCCCAAAAACACCACCTGGGTTCCCAAAAACAAACCACCAAGGTTCCCAAATACACCACCTGGGATCCCAAAAACACCACCTGTGTTCCCAAAAACACCACCTTGGTTCCCTTAAAAACACCACCTGCGTTCCATTAAAACACCACCTGGGTTCCCAAAACCCCCACCTGGGTTCCCAAACACACCACCTGGGTTCCAAAAAAACACACTTGGGTTCCCAAAGACACCACCTGGGTTCGCAAAAAAACACCACCTAGGTTACTACATCTAGGTTCCTGAAACACCACCTGGGTTCCCGAAAGACCACCTGGGTTCCTAAAAACCCCACCTGTCTTCCCAAAAACACCACCTGGGTTCCCAAAAACACCACCTGGGTTCCCAAAAACACCACCTAGGTTCCCGAATACGCCACCTAGATTCCCAAAAAAACACCACCTAGGTTCCCTAAAACACCACCTGTGTTCCCCAAAACACCACCTGGGTTCCCCAAAACACCACCTGGGTTCCCAAAATCCCCACCTGGGTCCCCTTAAAAACACCACCTGGCTCCCAAAAAAACCAGCTGGGTTCCCAAAAAACCATCTGGCTCACCATAAAAACACCACCTGGGTTCCTTAAAACACCACGTGGGTCACCTTAAAAACACCACGTAGGTTCCAGAAACACCACCTGGGTTCCCAAAAAACACACTTGGGTTCCCAAAAACAAGACTAGGTTCCCGAATACACCACCTGGGTTCCCAAAAACACCACCTGTGTTCCCAAAAACACCACCTAGGTTACTACATCTAGGTTCCTGAAACACCACCTGGGTTCCCGAAAGACCACCTGGGTTCCTAAAATCCCCACCTGTCTTCCCAAAAACACCACCTGGGTTCCCGAATACGCCACCTGGATTCTCAAAAAAACAACACCTAGGTTCCCCGAAACACCACCTGTGTTCCCCAAAACACCACCTGGGTTCCCCAAAACACCACCTAGGTTCCCAAAATCCTCACCTGGGTCCCCTTAAAAACACCACCTGTGTTCCCAAAAACACCAACTGGCTCCCAAAAACACCATCTGGGTCACCTTAAAAACATCACCTGGGTTCCAAAAAAACACACTTGGGTTCCCAAAAACACCACCTGGGTTCCCAAAAACACCACTTGGGTTCCCAAAAGCACCACCTGGGTTCCCAAAAACACCACCTAGGTTCCTGAATACGCCACCTGGATTCCCAAAAAAACACCACCTAGGTTCCCCAAAACACCACCTGTGTTCCCCAAAACACCACCTGGGTTCCCCAATACACCACCTGGGTTCCCAAAATCCCCACCTGGGTCCCCTTAAAAACCCCACCTGTGTTCCCAAAAACACCACCTGGCTCCCAAAAACACCACCTGGGTTCCCAAAAAACCATCTGGCTCACCTTAAAAACACCACTTGGGTTCCTAAAAACACCACCTGGGTCACCTTAAAAACACCACGTAGGTTCCAGAAACACCACCTGGGTTCCAGAAACACCACCTGGGTTCCAAAAAAACACACTTGGGTTCCCAAAAACACCACCCGGGTTCCCAAAAACACAACTTGGGTTCCCAAAAACACCACCTGGGTTCCCAAAAACACCACCTAGGTTCCCGAATACGCCACCTGGATTCCCAAAAAAACACCACCTAGGTTCCTCAAAACACCATCTGTGTTCCCATAAACACCACCTGGCTCCCAAAAACACCACCTGGGTTCCCAGAAACACCATCTGGCTCACTTTAAAAACACCACCTGGGTCCCCTTAAAAACACCACCTGGTTTCCCAAAAACACCACCTGGGTCACCTTAAAAACACCACGTAGGTTCCTGAAACACCACTTGGGTTCCCAAAAAACACACTTGGGTTCCCAAAAACAAACCACCTAGGTTCCCGAATACACCACCTGGGCTCCCAAAAACACCACCTTTGTTCCCAAAAACACCAGCTTGGTTCCCTTAAAAACACCACCTGGGTTCCATTAAAACACCACCTGGGTTCCCAAAACCCCCACCTGGGTTCCCAAAAACACCACCTAGGTTCCCAAATACGCCAGCTGGATTCTCAAAAGAACAACACCTAGGTTCCCCAAAACACCATCTGTGTTCCCCAAAACACCACCTGGGTTCCCCAAAACACCACCTAGGTTCCTAAAATCCCCACCTGGGTCCCCTTAAAAACACCACCTAGGTTCCCAAAATCCCCACCTGGGTCCCCTTAAAAACACCACCTGTGTTCCCAAAAACACCACCTGGGTCCCCAAAACACCACCTGGGTTCCCCAAAACACCACCTAGGTTCCCAAAATCCCCACCTGGATCCTCTTAAAAACACCACCTGGTTTCCCAAAAACACCACCTGGGTCACCTTAAAAACACCACATAGGTTCCAAAATCCCCACCTGGGTCCCTTAAAAACACCACCTGTGTTACCAAAAACACCACCTGGCTCCCAAAAACACCACCTGGGTTCCCAAAAAACCATCTGGCTCACCTTAAAAACACCACCTGGGTTCCTAAAAACACCACCTGGGTCCCTTAAAACCACGTAGTCCAGAACACCACCTGGGTCCCCTTAAAAACACCACCTGGTTTCCCAAAAACACCACCTGGGTCCCCTTAAAAACACCACCTGGTTTCCCAAAAACACCACCTGGGTCACCTTAAAAACACCACGTAGGTTCCAGAAACACCACCTGGGTTCCTGAAACACCACTTGGGTTCCCAAAAAACACACTTGGGTTCCCAAAAACAAACCACCTAGGTTCCCGAATACACCACCTGGGCTCCCAAAAACACCACCTTTGTTCCCAAAAACACCAGCTTGGTTCCCTTAAAAACACCACCTGGGTTCCATTAAAACACCACCTGGGTTCCCAAAACCCCCACCTGGGTTCCCAAAAACACCACCTAGGTTCTCAAATACGCCAGCTGGATTCTCAAAAGAACAACACCTAGGTTCCTCAAAACACCACCTGTGTTCCCCAAAACACCACCTAGGTTCCTAAAATCCCCACCTGGGTCCCCTTAAAAACACCACCTAGGTTCCCAAAATCCCCACCTGGGTCCCCTTAAAAACACCACCTGTGTTCCCAAAAACACCACCTGGGTCCCCAAAACACCACCTGGGTTCCCCAAAACACCACCTAGGTTCCCAAAATCCCCACCTGGGTCCCCTTAAAAACACCACCTGGTTTCCCAAAAACACCACCTGGGTCCCCTTAAAAACACCACCTGGTTTCCCAAAAACACCACCTGGGTCACCTTAAAAACACCACGTAGGTTCCAGAAACACCACCTGGGTTCCTGAAACACCACTTGGGTTCCCAAAAAACACACTTGGGTTCCCAAAAACAAACCACCTAGGTTCCCGAATACACCACCTGGGCTCCCAAAAACACCAAATTTGTTCCCAAAAACACCAGCTTGGTTCCCTTAAAAACACCACCTGGGTTCCATTAAAACACCACCTGGGTTCCCAAAACCCCCACCTGGGTTCCCAAAAACACCACCTAGGTTCCCAAATACGCCAGCTGGATTCTCAAAAGAACAACACCTAGGTTCCCCAAAACACCACCTGTGTTCCCCAAAACACCACCTGGGTTCCCCAAAACACCACCTAGGTTCCTAAAATCCCCACCTGGGTCCCCTTAAAAACACCACCTAGGTTCCCAAAATCCCCACCTGGGTCCCCTTAAAAACACCACCTGTGTTCCCAAAAACACCACCTGGGTCCCCAAAACACCACCTGGGTTCCCCAAAACACCACCTAGGTTCCCAAAATCCCCACCTGGGTCCCCTTAAAAACACCACCTGGTTTCCCAAAAACACCACCTGGGTCACCTTAAAAACACCACGTAGGTTCCAGAAACACCACCTGGGTTCCTGAAACACCACTTGGGTTCCCAAAAACACACTTGGGTTCCCAAAAACACCACCTGGGTTCCCAAAACAAACCACCTAGGTTCCCGAATACACCACCTGGGCTCCCAAAAACACCACCTGTGTTCCCAAAAACACCAGCTTGGTTCCCTTAAAAACACCACCTGGGTTCCCAAAACACCACCTGGGTTCCCAAAATCCCCACCTGGGTCCCCTTAAAAACACCACCTG
Organism: Muraenolepis orangiensis; assembly: GCA_027704905.1. Lineage (NCBI taxonomy): Eukaryota > Metazoa > Chordata > Actinopteri > Gadiformes > Muraenolepididae > Muraenolepis > Muraenolepis orangiensis. Next base: position 23,222,647 of record CM051009.1, read on the forward strand.
TGTTCCCAAAAACACCACCTGGGTCCCAAAACACCACCTGGGTTCCCAAAAACACCACCTAGGTTCCCAAAATCCCCACCTGGGTCCCCTAAAAACACCACCTGGTTTCCCAAAAACACCACCTGGGTCCCCTTAAAAACACCACCTGGTTTCCCAAAAACACCACCTGGGTCACCTTAAAAACACCACGTAGGTTCCTGAAACACCACTTGGGTTCCCAAAAAACACACTTGGGTTCCCAAAAACAAACCACCTAGGTTCCCGAATACACCACCTGGGCTCCCAAAAACACCACCTTTGTTCCCAAAAACACCAGCTTGGTTCCCTTAAAAACACCACCTGGGTTCCATTAAAACACCACCTGGGTTCCCAAAACCACCACCTGGGTTCCCAAAAACACCACCTAGGTTCCCAAATACGCCAGCTGGATTCTCAAAAGAACAACACCTAGGTTTCCCAAAACACCATCTGTGTTCCCCAAAACACCACCTGGGTTCCCCAAAACACCACCTAGGTTCCTAAAATCCCCACCTGGGTCCCCTTAAAAACACCACCTAGGTTCCCAAAATCCCCACCTGGGTCCCCTTAAAAACACCACCTGTGTTCCCAAAAACACCACCTGGGTCCCCAAAACACCACCTGGGTTCCCCAAAACACCACCTAGGTTCCCAAAATCCCCACCTGGATCCCCTTAAAAACACCACGTAGGTTCCAAAATCCCCACCTGGGTCCCTTAAAAACACCACCTGTGTTCCCAAAAACACCACCTGGCTCCCAAAAACACCACCTGGGTTCCCAAAAAACCATCTGGCTCACCTTAAAAACACCACCTGGGTTCCTAAAAACACCACCTGGGTCACCTTAAAAACACCACGTAGGTTCCAGAAACACCACCTGGGTTCTAAAAACACCACCTGGGTTCCAAAAAACCACACTTGGGTTCCCCAAAACACCACCCGGGTTCCCAAAAAGACCACCTGGGTTCCCCAAAACACCACCTGTGTTCTCCAAAACACCACCTGGGTTCCCCAATACACCACCTGGGTTCCCAAAATCCCCACCTGGGTCCCCTTAAAAACACCACCTGGGTTCCTAAAACACCACCTGGGTCACCTTAAAAACACCACGTAGGTTCCAGAAACACCACCTGGGTTCCTGAAACACCACCTGGGTTCCCAAAAAACACACTTGGGTTCCCAAAAACACCACTTGGGTTCCCAAAAAACACCACCTAGGTTCCCAAATACACCACCTGGGTTCCCAAAAACACCACCTAGGTTACTACATCTAGGTCCTGAAACACCATCTGGGTTCCCCAAAAACACCACCTGGCTCCCAAAAACACCATCTGGGTCACCTTAAAAACACCACCTGGGTTCCCAAAAGCACCACTTGGGTTCTCAAAAACACCACCTGGGTTCCCAAAAACACCACCTAGGTTCCTGAAACGCCACCTGAGTTCCCAAAAAACACCACCTGGGTTCCCCAAAACACCACCTGGGTTCCCCAAAACACCACCTGGGTTCCCAAAATCCCCACCAGGGTCCCCTTAAAAACACCACCTGTGTTCCAAAAACACCACCTGGCTCCCAAAACACCACCTGTGTTCCCCAAAACACCACCTGGGTTCCCCAAAACACCACCTGGGTTCCCAAAATCCCCACCTGGGTCCCCTTAAAAACACCACCTGTGTTCCCAAAAACACCACCTGGGTCCCCAAAACACCACCTGGTTTCCCAAAAACACCACCTGGGTCACCTTAAAAACACCACGTAGGTTCCAGAAACACCACCTGGGTTCCTGAAACACCACTTGGGTTCCCAAAAAACACACTTGGGTTCCCAAAACACCACCTGGGTTCCCAAAAACAAACCACCTAGGTTCCCGAATACACCACCTGGGCTCCCAAAAACACCACCTGTGTTCCCAAAAACACCAGCTTGGTTCCCTTAAAAACACCACCTGGGTTCCATTAAAACACCACCTGGGTTCCCAAATCCCCACCTGGATTCCCAAAAACACAACCTAGGTTCCCAAATACGCCAGCTGGATTCTCAAAAGAACAACACCTAGGTTCCCCAAAACACCACCTGTGTTCCCCAAAACACCACCTGGGTTCCCCAAAACACCACCTAGGTTCCCAAAATCCCCACCTGGGTCCCCTTAAAAAAACCATCTGGCTCACCTTAAAAACACCACGTAGGTTCCAGAAACACCACCTGGGTTCCAGAAACACCACCTGGGTTCCAAAAAACCACACTTGGGTTCCCAAAAACACCACCCGGGTTCCCAAAAACACCACCTGGGTTCCCAAAAACACCACCTGGGTTCCCAAAATCCCCACCTGGGTCCCCTTAAAAACACCACCTGTGTTCCCAAAAACACCACCTGGCTCCCAAAAACACCACCTGGGTTCCCAAAAAAACATCTGGCTCACCTTAAAAACACCACGTAGGTTCCAGAAACACCACCTGGATTCCCAAAAAAACACCACCTAGGTTCCCCAAAACACCACCTGTGTTCCCCAAAACACCACCTGGGTTCCCAAAATCCCCACCTGGGTCCCCTTAAAAACACCACCTGTGTTCCCATAAACACCACCTGGCTCCCAAAAACACCACCTGGGTTCCCAAAAACACCATCTGGCTCACCTTAAAAACACCACCTGGGTTCCTAAAAACACCACCTGGATCACCTTAAAAACACCACGTAGGTTCCAGAAACACCACCTGGGTTCCTGAAACACCACCTGGGTTCCCAAAAAACACACTTGGGTTCCCAAAAACACCACTTGGGTTCCCAAAAAAACACCACCTAGGTTCCCGAATACACCACCTGGGTTGCCAAAAACACCACCTGTGTTCCCAAAAACACCAACTAGGTTACTAAATCTAGGTTCCTGAAACACCACCTGGGTTCCCGAAAGACCACCTGGGTTCCTAAAAACCCCACCTGTCTTCCCAAAAACACCACTTGGGTTCTCAAAAACACCACCTGGGTTCCCAAAAACACCACCTAGGTTCCTGAATACGCCACCTGGATTCCCAAAAAAACACCACCTGGGTTCCACAAAACACCACCTGGGTTCCCCAAAACACCACCTGGGTTCCCCAAAACACCACCTGGGTTCCCAAAATCCCCACCTGGGTCCCCTTAAAAACACCACCTGTGTTCCCAAAAACACCACCTGGGTCCCCAAAACACCACCTGGGTTCCCCAAAACACCACCTAGGTTCCCAAAATCCCCACCTGGGTCCCCTTAAAAACACCACCTGTGTTCCCAAAAACACCACCTGGGTCCCCAAAACACCACCTGGTTTCCCCAAAACACCACCTAGGTTCCCAAAATCCCCACCTGGGTCCCCTTAAAAACACCACCTGGTTTCCCAAAAACACCACCTGGGTCCCCTTAAAAACACCACCTGGGTTCCCCAAAACACCACCTGGGTTCCCAAAATCCCCACCTGGGTCCCCTTAAAAACACCACCTGTGTTCCCAAAAACACCACCTGGGTCCCCAAAACACCACCTGGGTTCCCCAAAACACCACCTAGGTTCCCAAAATCCCCACCTGGGTCCCCTTAAAAACACCACCTGGTTTCCCAAAAACACCACCTGGGTCCCCTTAAAAACACCACCTGGTTTCCCAAAAACACCACCTGGGTCACCTTAAAAACACCACGTAGGTTCCAGAAACACCACCTAGGTTCCCGAATACACCACCTGGGCTCCCAGAAACACCACCTAGGTTCCCAAAATCCCCACCTGGGTCCCCTTAAAAACACCACCTGGTTTCCCAAAAACACCACCTGGGTCCCCTTAAAAACACCACCTGGGTTCCCCAAAACACCACCTGGGTTCCCAAAATCCCCACCTGGGTCCCCTTAAAAACACCACCTGTGTTCCCAAAACACCACCTGGGTCCCCAAAACACCACCTGGGTTCCCCAAAACACCACCTAGGTTCCCAAAATCCCCACCTGGGTCCCCTTAAAAACACCACCTGGTTTCCCAAAAACACCACCTGGGTCCCCTTAAAAACACCACCTGGTTTCCCAAAAACACCACCTGGGTCACCTTAAAAACACCACGTAGGTTCCAGAAACACCACCTAGGTTCCCGAATACACCACCTGGGCTCCCAAAAACACCACCTTTGTTCCCAAAAACACCAGCTTGGTTCCCTTAAAAACACCACCTGGGTTCCATTAAAACACCACCTGGGTTCCCAAAACCCCCACCTGGGTTCCCAAAAACACCACCTAGGTTCCCAAATACGCCAGCTGGATTCTCAAAAGAACAACACCTAGGTTTCCCAAAACACCACCTGTGTTCCCCAAAACACCACCTGGGTTCCCCAAAACACCACCTAGGTTCCTAAAATCCCCACCTGGGTCCCCTTAAAAACACCACCTAGGTTCCCAAAATCCCCACCTGGGTCCCCTTAAAAACACCACCTGTGTTCCCAAAAACACCACCTGGGTCCCCAAAACACCACCTGGGTTCCCCAAAACACCACCTAGGTTCCCAAAATCCCCACCTGGGTCCCCTTAAAAACACCACCTGGTTTCCCAAAAACACCACCTGGGTCACCTTAAAAACACCACGTAGGTTCCAGAAACACCACCTGGGTTCCTGAAACACCACTTGGGTTCCCAAAAAACACACTTGGGTTCCCAAAAACACCACCTGGGTTCCCAAAAACAAACCACCTAGGTTCCCGAATGCACCACCTGGGCTCCCAAAAACACCACCTGTGTTCCCAAAAACACCACCTGGGTTCCCCAAAACACCACCTGGGTTCCCAAAATCCCCACCTGGGTCCCTTTAAAAACACCACCTGTGTTCCCAAAAACACCACCTGGGTCCCCATAACACCACCTGGGTTCCCAAAACACCACCTAGGTTCCCAAAATCCCCACCTGGGTCCCCTTAAAAACACCACCTGGTTTCCCAAAAACACCACCTGGGTCCCTTAAAACACCACCTGGTTTCCCAAAAACACCACCTGGGTTCACCTTAAAAACACCACCTGGGTTCCCAAGAAACAAACCACCTAGGTTCCCGAATACACCACCTGGGCTCCCAAAAACACCACCTTTGTTCCCAAAAACACCAGCTTGGTTCCCTTAAAAACACCACCTGGGTTCCATTAAAACACCACCTGGGTTCCCAAAACCCCCACCTGGGTTCCCAAAAACACCACCTAGGTTCCCAAATACGCCAGCTGGATTCTCAAAAGAACAACACCTAGGTTTCCCAAAACACCACCTGTGTTCCCCAAAACACCACCTGGGTTCCCCAAAACACCACCTAGGTTCCTAAAATCCCCACCTGGGTCCCCTTAAAAACACCACCTAGGTTCCCAAAATCCCCACCTGGGTCCAAAACACCACCTGGTTCAAAAACACCACCTGGGTCCCCAAAACACCACCTGGGTTCCCCAAAACACCACCTAGGTTCCCAAAATCCCCACCTGGGTCCCCTTAAAAACACCACCTGGTTTCCCAAAAACACCACCTGGGTCACCTTAAAAACACCACGTAGGTTCCAGAAACACCACCTGGGTTCCTGAAACACCACTTGGGTCCCAAAAAACACACTTGGGTTCCCAAAAACACCACCTGGGTTCCCAAAAACAACCACCTAGGTTCCCGAAATCACCACCTGGGCTCCCAAAAACACCACCTGTGTTCCCAAAAACACCACCTGGGTTCCCAAAAACACCACCTGGGTTCCCAAATACCCACCTGGTTCCCTTAAAAACACCACCTAGGTTCCCAAAACACCACCTGGTTCCCCAAAACACCACCTGGGTTCCCCAAAACACCACCTAGGTTCCCAAAATCCCCACCTGGGTCCCCTTAAAAACACCACCTGGTTCCCAAAAACACCACCTGGGTCCCCTTAAAAACACCACCTGGTTCCCAAAAACACCACCTGGGTCCCAAAAACACCACCTGGGTTCCCAAAAACACCACCTGGGTTCCCTAAAAACACCACCTGGGTTCCCAAAAACACCACCTGGGTCCCTTAAAAACACCACCTAGGTTCCCAGAAACACCACCTGGGCTCCCAAAAACACCACCTGGGTTCCAAAAAACACACTTGGTTCCCTTAAAAACACCACCGGGTTCCAAAAACACCACCTGGGTTCCCAAAAACACCACCTGGGTTCCCAAAAACACCACCTAGGTTCCCAAATACGCCACCTGGATTCCCAAAACCACCTGGTCCCAAAACACCACCTGTGTTCCCCAAAACACCACCTGGTTCCCCAAAACACCACCTGGGTTCCCAAAATCCCCACCTGGGTCCCCTAAAAAACACCACCTGGGTTCCTAAAAACACCACCTGGGTCACCTTAAAAACACCACGTAGGTTCCAGAAACACCACCTGGGTTCCTGAAACACCACCTGGGTTCCCAAAAAACACACTTGGGTTCCCAAAAACACCACTTGGGTTCCCAAAAAAACACCACCTAGGTTCCCGAATACACCACCTGGGTTCCCAAAAACACCACCTGTGTTCCCAAACACACTAGGTTCCTAACATCTGGGTTCCCAAAAACACCACCTGGTTCCCAAAAACACCACCTGGGTTCCCTTAAAAACACCACCTGGGTTCCAAAAACACCACTTGGGTTCCCAAAAACACCACCTGGGTTCCCAAAAACACCACCTGGGTTCCAAAACCCACCTGGTTCCCAAAAACACCACCTAGGTTCCGCAAACACCACCTGGTTCCCAAAACACACACCTGGGTTCCCCAAAACACCACCTGGGTTCCCAAAATCCCCACCTGGGTCCCCTTAAAAACACCACCTGTGTTCCCAAAAACACCACCTGGGTCCCCTTAAAACACCACCTGGTTCCCCAAAACACCACCTGGGTTCCCCAAAACACCACCTGGGTTCCCAAAATCCCCACCTGGGTCCCCTTAAAAACACCACCTGTGTTCCCAAAAACACCACCTGGGTCCCCAAAACACCACCTAGGTTCCCAAAATCCCCACCTGGGTCCCCTTAAAAACACCACCTGTGTTCCCAAAAACACCACCTGGCTCCCAAAAACACCACCTGGTTCCCAAAAACACCACCTGGCTCACCTTAAAAACACCACCTGGGTTCCAAAACACCACCTGGGTTCCCAAAACACCACCTGGGTTCCAAAAACACCACCTGGGTTCCCAAAACACCACCTGGGTTCCCAAAAACACCACCTGGGTTCCCAAAACACCACCTAGGTTCCCCAAAACACCACCTGGGTTCCCCAAAACACCACCTGGTTCCCAAAATCCCCACCTGGGTCCCCTTAAAAACACCACCTGGTTCCCAAAACACCACCTGGCTCCCAAAAACACCACTGGCTCACCTTAAAAACACCACCTGGGTTCCTAAAAACACCACCTGGATCACCTTAAAAACACCACGTAGGTTCCAGAAACACCACCTGGGTTCCCAAAAACACACTTGGGTTCCCAAAAACACCACCTGGGTTCCCAAAAAACACCACCTAGGTTCCCGAATACACCACCTGGGTTCCAAAAACACCACCTGTGTTCCCAAAAACACCACTGGTTACTAAATCTAGGTTCCTGAAACACCACCTGGGTTCCTGAAAGACCACCTGGGTTCCTAAAAACCCCACCTGGTTCCCAAAACACCACCTGGGTTCCCAAAAACACCACCTGGTTCCCGAATACGCCACCTGGATTCCCAAAAAACAACACCTAGGTTCCCCAAAACACCACCTGTGTTCCCAAAACACCACCTGGGTTCCCCAAAAACACCACCTGGTTCCCAAAAACACCACCTGGGTCACCTTAAAAACACCACCTGGTTCCAAAAACACCACCTGGGTTCCAAAAACACCACCTGGGTTCCCAAAAGCACCACTTGGGTTCTCAAAAACACCACCTTGGTTCCCAAAAACACCACCTAGGTTCCTGAATACGCCACCTGGATTCCCAAAAAAACACCACCTGGGTTCCCCAAAACACCACCTGGGTTCCCCAAAACACCACCTGGGTTCCCAAAATCCCCACCTGGGTCCCCTTTAAAACACCACCTGTGTTCCCAAAAACACCACCTGGGTCCCCAAAACACCACCTGGGTTCCCCAAAACACCACCTAGGTTCCCAAAATCCCCACCTGGGTCCCCTTAAAAACACCTGTGAAAAACACAGTGACCTACTGAACTGCTAGGAGTGCTGCTACTATCATAACATTGTCATTAACATTGTCATTACACTATCATAAGATTGTCATTAGCATTACACTAGCATAACATTGTCATTAACATTACACTATCATAACATTGTCATTAACGTTACACTATCATAACATTGTCATTAGCATTACACTATCATAACATTGTCATTAGCATTACACTATCATAACATTGTCATTAACGTTACACTATCATAACATTGTCATTAGCATTACACTATCATAACATTGTCATTAGCATTACACTATCATAACATTGTCATTAGCATTACACTATTATAACATTGTCATTAGCATTACACTATCATAACATTGTCATACATTAACATTACACTATCATAACATTGTCATTAGCATTACACTATCATAACATTGTCATTAGCATTACACTATCATAACATTGTCATTAGCATTACACTATCATAACATTGTCATTAGCATTACACTAGCATACTTAGCTGGACTTTGTGGACTCATGTTGATGACTCATCAGTTCCTTCAGTAAATGGTTGAGTGTGTGAGTGGCGTCCGCCTGGTGGTTCCCGGGTCGTGATTTGATTGACGGGGGCTTGGAGGCGGGCCTGGAGGTCGTCGCTGTATTCTAGTTGATGGGAGCTGGAGGAGGAGGAGGGAGAACACACATTGATGTCTCGGGATTTATTATGATTTATTGTGATTTGCGCGCGCATGTGTGTGCGTGTGTGTGTGCGTGTGTGTGTGCGCGCGCACGCGAGAGAGGCAGACACGGCCAGAGACAGAGAGAGAAAAGAGAGAGACACACACACGTATATATATATATATATATATATATTGTGGTGGAAGGTTATGGGAACATAATTCACTGTTTGTGTTTAGTGTGTGTTGCACCACGGACCAGTTAGAGTGCGGACCGTGTTGTTGTTGTTGTGGTGTGCTAGCTGGACAGTAGCAAGTAGCAGATGTGTTTCCCCTTTTGTGAAACCTAATGGAAAATAAAGTGTGGAGTTCCATACTAAACACGCCGCCTCCGACTCCCATTCATCGGCTCTCCACTGGTGACCCCGACGTTTTCGAGATAGATTCCGAAGACTTAGTGAACATGGCTGATCGCGATGTTTATATCAAACTGGGAACATGCCGCTACAGCGTTCCCAAAGCGTTCACCACCTGGGTTCCCAAAAAACCATCTGGCTCACCTTAACAACACCACCTGGGTTCCTAAAAACACCACCTCGGTCACCTTAAAAACACCACGTAGGTTCCAGAAACACCACCTGGGTTCCTGAAACACCACCTGGGTTCCCAAAAAACACACCTGTGTTCCCAAAAACACCACCTGGGATCCCAAAAACACCACCTGAGTTCCCTTAAAAACACCTGTGAAAAACACAGTGACCTACTGAACTGCTAGGAGTGCTGCTACTATCATAACATTGTCATTAGCATTACACTATCAAAACGTTGTCATTAACATTACACTATCATAACATTGTCATTCATTAACATTACACTATCATAACATGTCATTAACATTACACTAGCATAACATTGTCATTAACATTACACTATCATAACATTGTCATTAGCATTACACTATCATAACATGTCATTAGCATTACACTATCATAACATTGTCATTAGCATTACACTATCATAACATTGTCATTAGCATTACACTATCATAACATTGTCATTAACATTACACTATCATAACATGTCATTAGCATTACACTATCATAACATTGTCATTAGCATTACACTATCATAACATGTCATTAGCATTACACTATCATAACATTGTCATTAGCATTACACTATCATAACATTGTCATTAGCATTACACTATCATAACATTGTCATTAACATTACACTATCATAACATTGTCATTAGCATTACACTATCATAACATTGTCATTAGCATTACACAATCATAACATTGTCATTAACATTACACTATCATAACATTGTCATTAGCATTACACTATCATAACATTGTCATTAGCATTACACTATCATAACATTGTCATTAGCATTACACTAGCATACTTAGCTGGACTTTGTGGACTCATGTTGATGACTCATCAGTTCCTTCAGTAAATGGTTGAGTGTGTGAGTGGCGTCCGCCTGGTGGTTCCCGGGTCGTGATTTGATTGACGGGGGCTTGGAGGCGGGCCTGGAGGTCGTCGCTGTATTCTAGTTGATGGGAGCTGGAGGAGGAGGAGGGAGAACACACATTGATGTCTCGGGATTTATTATGATTTATTGTGATTTGCGCGCGCATGTGTGTGCGTGTGTGTGTGCGTGTGTGTGTGCGCGCGCACGCGAGAGAGGCAGACACGGCCAGAGACAGAGAGAGAAAAGAGAGAGACACACACACGTATATATATATATATATATATATATTGTGGTGGAAGGTTATGGGAACATAATTCACTGTTTGTGTTTAGTGTGTGTTGCACCACGGACCAGTTAGAGTGCGGACCGTGTTGTTGTTGTTGTGGTGTGCTAGCTGGACAGTAGCAAGTAGCAGATGTGTTTCCCCTTTTGTGAAACCTAATGGAAAATAAAGTGTGGAGTTCCATACTAAACACGCCGCCTCCGACTCCCATTCATCGGCTCTCCACTGGTGACCCCGACGTTTTCGAGATAGATTCCGAAGACTTAGTGAACATGGCTGATCGCGATGTTTATATCAAACTGGGAACATGCCGCTACAGCGTTCCCAAAGCGTTCACCACCTGGGTTCCCAAAAAACCATCTGGCTCACCTTAACAACACCACCTGGGTTCCTAAAAACACCACCTGGGTCACCTTAAAAACACCACGTAGGTTCCAGAAACACCACCTGGGTTCCTGAAACACCACCTGGGTTCCCAAAAAACACACTTGGGTTCCCAAAAACAAGACTTGGGTTCCCAAAAAAACACCACCTAGGTTCCCGAATACACCATCTGGGTTCCCAAAAACATCACCTGGGTTCCAAAAAAACACACTTGGGTTCCCAAAAACACCACTTGGGTTCCCAAAAACACCACCTAGGTTCCTGAATACGCCACCTGGATTCCCAAAAAAACACCACCTAGGTTCCCCAAAACACCACCTGTGTTCCCCAAAACACCACCTGGGTTCCCCAAAACACCACCTGGGTTCCCAAAATCCCCACCTGGGTCCCCTTAAAAACACCACCTGTGTTCCCAAAAACACCACCTGGTTCCCAAAAACACCACTTGGGTTCCCAAAAACACCACCTGGGTTCCCAAAAACACCACCTAGGTTCCTGAATACGCCACCTGGATTCCCAAAAAAACACCACCTAGGTTCCCCAAAACACCACCTGTGTTCCCCAAAACACCACCTGGGTTCCCCAAAACACCACCTGGGTTCCCAAAATCCCCACCTGGGTCCCCTTAAAAACACCACCTGTGTTCCCAAAAACACCACCTGGCTCCCAAAAACACCACCTGGGTTCCCAAAAAACCATCTGGCTCACCTTAAAAACACCACCTGGGTTCCTAAAAACACCACCTGGGTCACCTTAAAAACACCACGTAGGTTCCAGAAACACCACCTGGGCTCCTGAAACACCACCTGGGATCCCAAAAATACCACCTGTGTTCCCAAAAACACCACCTGAGTTCCCTTAAAAACACCTGTGAAAAACACAGTGACGTACTGAACTGCTAGGAGTGCTGCTACTATCATAACATTGTGATTAACATTACACTATCATAACATTGTGATTAACATTACACTATCATAACATGTCATTGACATTACACGATCATAACATTGTCATTAACATTACACTATCATAACATTGTGATTAACATTACACTATCATAACATGTCATTGACATTACACGATCATAACATTGTCATTAACATTACACTATCATAACATTGTCATTAGCATTACACTATCATAAGATTGTCATTAGCATTACACTAGCATAACATTGTCATTAACATTACACTGTCATAACATTGTCATTAAAGTTACACTATCATAACAATGTCATTAGCATCACTATCATAACATTGTCATTAGCATTACACTATCATAACATTGTCATTAGCATTACACTATCATAACATTGTCATTAACGTTACACTATCATAACATTGTCATTAACGTTACACTATCATAACATTGTCATTAGCATTACACTATCATAACATTGTCATTCATTAACATTACACTATCATAACATTGTCATTAGCATTACACTATCATAAGATTGTCATTAGCATTACACTAGCATAACATTGTCATTAACATTACACTATCATAACATTGTCATTAAAGTTACACTATCATAACATTGTCATTCATTAACATTACACTATCATAACATTGTCATTATCATTACACTATCATAACATTGTCATTAGCATTACACTATCATAACATTGTCATTAACGTTACACTATCATAACATTGTCATTAATGTTACACTATCATAACATTGTCATTAACGTTACACTATCATAACATTGTCATTAGCATTACACTATCATAACATTGTCATTAGCATTACACTATCATAACATTGTCATTCATTAACATTACACTATCATAACATTGTCATTAGCATTACACTATCATAACATTGTCATTCATTAACATTACACTATCATAACATTGTCATTAGCATTACACTATCATAACATTGTCATTAGCATTACACTATCATAACATTGTCATTAGCATTACACTATCATAACATTGTCATTCATTAACATTACACTATCATAACATTGTCATTAGCATTACACTATCATAACATTGTCATTAGCATTACACTATCATAACATGTCATTAGCATTACACTATCATAACATTGTCATTAGCATTACACTATCATAACATTGTCATTAGCATTACACTATCATAACATTGTCATTAGCATTACACTATCATAACATTGTCATTAGCATTACACTATCATAACATTGTCATTAGCATTACACTATCATAACATTGTCATTAGCATTACACTATCATAACATTGTCATTAGCATTACACTATCATAACATTGTCATTAGCATTACACTATCATAACATGTCATTAGCATTACACTAGCATACTTAGCTGGACTTTGTGGACTCATGTTGATGACTCATCAGTTCCTTCAGTAAATGGTTGAGTGTGTGAGTGGCGTCCGCCTGGTGGTTCCCGGGTCGTGATTTGATTACGGGGGCTTGGAGGCGGGCCTGGAGGTCGTCTCTGTATTCTAGTTGATGGGAGCTGGAGGAGGAGGAGGGAGAACACACATTGATGTCTCAGACATTTATTATGATTTATTGTGATTTGCGCCCGCATGTGTGTGCGTGTGTGTGTGCGCGCGCACGCGAGAGAGGCAGACACGGCCAGAGACAGAGAGAGAAAAGAGAGAGACACACACGTATATATATAATATATATATATATATATATAATATATATATATAATATATATATATATATATATATATATATTATATATATATATATATATATATTATATATATATATATATATATATTATATATATTATATATATATATATTATATATATATATTGTGGTGGAACGTTATGGGAACATAATTCACTGTTTGTATTTAGTGTGAGTTGCACCACGGCACGGTTAGAGTGCATACCGTGTTGTTGTTGTTGTTGTTGTAGTAGTGGTGTGCTAGCTGGACAGTAGCAAGTAGCAGATGTGTTTCCCCTTTTGTGAAACCTAATGGAAAATAAAGTGTGGAGTTCCATACTAAACACGCCGCCTCCGACTCCCATTCATCGGCTCTCCACTGGTGACCCCGACGTTTTCGAGATAGATTCCGAAGACTTAGTGAACATGGCTGATCGCGATGTTTATATCAAACTGGGAACATGCCGCTACAGCGTTCCCAAAGCGTTCACCACCTGGGTTCCCAAAAAACCATCTGGCTCACCTTAACAACACCACCTGGGTTCCTAAAAACACCACCTGGGTCACCTTAAAAACACCACGTAGGTTCCAGAAACACCACCTGGGTTCCTGAAACACCACCTGGGTTCCCAAAAAACACACCTGTGTTCCCAAAAACACCACCTGGGATCCCAAAAACACCACCTGAGTTCCCTTAAAAACACCTGTGAAAAACACAGTGACCTACTGAACTGCTAGGAGTGCTGCTACTATCATAACATTGTCATTAACATTACACTATCATAACATTGTCATTACACTATCATATGATTGTCATTAGCATTACACTAGCATAACATTGTCATTAACATTACACCATCATAACATTGTCATTAACGTTACACTATCATAACATTGTCATTAACGTTACACTATCGCGCAATATACTTGCGCGCGCATGTGTGTGCGTGTGTGTGTGCTTTGTTGATGCCTTGACGTTTTCCTCCCTTGTGTGTACGCTTGGCAAAGCGGCGTACAACGGGCTGTCGGGTTCGCTGTCGGGTGCGGACAAGTACCTCAGGTTGTTGGCCGAGTTCCCGGACCTGACGCCCACTTTCTCTGCGCCCACCACAAAGCATGGGGTGGAGCACCACGTCGCCACTGAGGGACCCCCGGTCTACGCCAGGGCCCGGCGGTTGAACCCTTCTAAACTCGCAGTAGCGAAGGCGGAGTTCTCAACCATGGAACGCCTGGGTATCATCCGCCGGTCTGACAGTCCTTGGGCGTCTCCTCTGCACATCGTCCCCAAGCCTAATGGCGGTTGGCGCCTGTGTGGGGACTACCGCCGCCTCAACGACACTACGACACCCGACCGCTACCCGGTGCCGCACATTCAGGACTTTTCGGTGCACCTGGCGGGTAGGCTGGTGTTTTCTAAGGTGGACCTAGTGCGTGGATACCACCAGGTGCCCATGCATCCCCTGGACATTCCCAAAACGGCGGTGATAACGCCATTTGGGTTGTTTGAGTTCCTGCGGATGCCTTTTGGGCTCAAGAACGCCGCTCAAACATTCCAGCGCCTGATGGATTCAGTGCTGCGGGACTTACTGTTTGTGTTCGTCTACCTTGACGACATACTCGTCGCCAGCACTTCTGAGGAGGAACACCTGTCTCACCTCCGGGCCCTTTTCACGACAGTTCAGCCAACACGGGTTGATAATCAACCCTGCAAAGTGTCTGTTCGGGGTGTTTGGCATTGACTTCCTTGGGCACCGCGTCACCAAAGGCGGAGCATCACCCCTGCCTGCGAAGGTTGAGGCTGTCACGGCGTTTCCACGCCCGCACACGGCCCGGTCACTCCGTGGGTTCTTAGGGATGGTGACCTTCTACCACCGTTTCATCGCCCGGGCCGCCCACATTATGCAGCCGCTGTATGAGGCATTGAAAGGTAAGGCCCCCATCCAGGAGATCGACTGGACGATGGAGGCTGAGGTTGCTTTTAAGGATGTCAAGACCGCGCTGGCTCAGGCGGCCTTGTTGGCGCATCCGTCGCCCACGGCCCCCATCTCCATTACCACCGATGCATCGGACTACGCCGTCGGTGCGGTGCATGAGCAGTGGGTGGACGGCGCCTGGCAACCACTTGCCTTTTTCAGCCGCCAGCTAATGTCCAGGGAACGCAGGTACAGCGCTTTTGACCGGGAGCTCCTTGGACTCTGGTTGGCCGTGCGGCACTTCCGATTTTTACTGGAAGGCCGTGAATTTACGGCGACTCGCGTCGACAGCGGCGGCTGACATAGCCCGGGCCTTCATTGCGACATGGGTGTCTCGTTTCGGCACCCCTTCGGATATTTCCTCGGATCGCGGTTCGCAGTTCACATCCGAGCTCTGGAACGCTGTGCCCGGGGGTTTGGGGGTTAAGCTCCACCGGACAACCGCTTATCACCCTCAGGCCAACGGTCTCTGCGAGCGTTTCCATCGCTTCATGAAGGCGCGATGGAGGAGGATCTGTGGTGCTCCACGGCTGAGATGGTCTACGGTCAGCCGCAGAGGGTTCCAGGGGATTTCCTCCCCAACGCATCGGCCCCCTGGTCAGCGACGGCCCAGCGAGTTTTCCTGCAGGACGCCGCTAAGGTTTTTGCTCCGATCCCCACTGCTCAGCACGGCACTCAGGTGTCCCTGGTTCCCGTGGGGCTTCGCTCAGTGGAGCACGTGTTCATCCGGCACGACGCTCACAGAGGCCCCCTGCAGCCTCCTTACGATGGGCCTTTACGGGTTTTGGAACACGGGGGCAAGCACTTGGTGGTCGACCTGGGTGGCAAAGCCGAGCACGTCTCGATGGACCGGGTGAAGGCTGCTCACCTGGACTTGGACCAGCCGGTGGTGCTGGCACGGCCTCCGCAACGGGGTCGCCCCCCGGCCTTGACCCCCGTCACCGAATTGGGGCCTGCAGTCCCACCTCCCCCAGCGGCCGCCCCTGTAGAGGTCGCCTCCCCGGCTCCCGTTCTCCGGAGTCGTGGTGGTCGGCCTGTCGTTCCTCCCCGCCGCACGGACTTTGTGTATGGGTGAATTCTGGGGGGGCTTGTGTGGTGGAACGTTATGGGAACATAATTCACTGTTTGTATTTAGTGTGTGTTGCACCACGGACCTGTTAGGGTGCGTACCGTGTTGTTGTTGTTGTGTGCTAGCTGGAGTAGCAAGTAGCAGATGTTTCCCCTTTTGTTAAACCTAAAGGGAAATAAAGTGTGGAGTTCCATACTAAACACGCCGCCTCCGACTCCCATTCATCGACTCTACAATATATATATATAATAACTTGAGACCATGAATAGCAACATCAACATTGAATTGGAGTTGTTCGCTGTTTCCTTGTTTGAAGACGCTGGTCCCTAATGAATGAATGAGAGAGCGAGAGCGAGAGAGCGAGAGTAAAAGAGAGAGCGAGTAAAAGAGAGAGAGAGAGAGAGAGAGAGAGCGTTTGCCTATAGTTCGCAAGTGTCACAACCAAAGGTCTGATGACCAAACAAATTACACCTGGACCGGGCTGTTGTGAAGCCAACCCGTCCAGTGAGCGCTTTTAAGCACAGGTCCCGGCAGGAATTTAGACAAAACGTTTGTTACAAGGGTAAATTATATTTATTCACTATGGGGAATCAAACCCACAACACAAAAACGCATCGCATCCACACACTGTGGCAAACAGGCAACCTCCACACTCCACTCTGGTCGGTGGCAATGACACAATGAGGCGCCCGGATGGGTGTCACATGGCAGGCTTTATCCACCCGTCCTATCGAGGCTGATTGCCGACAGCCGCCGCTCATCAGGCAATCAGCGCTCTCTAGAGGAGAGACGGGCGGCACCTGGGAAGGAGAAACAAAAAGGGGCCAATACAACGGTGACACATCAAATACAAATAACATATACTAACCTGATGTTTACAAACATGATAACAATGTTAATGACCCACCCATGGACGTCACACCTCCCCCCATAGAAGCGAACCTATTGGGTGAGCAAAACATTGTTACCTATGAACCAACATCCGATTAGTACCCCCAGACCTACCTCTGGACAAGGCATCGGCCACAACATTGTCCACGCCCTTTTTGTGGCGTATGACAATATTGTAGCCCTGCACCAGTAGGGCCCAACGCATCAATCGCTGATTGCTGTTGTACATCTGGGCTAAAAACACCAACGGATTGTGGTCCGTGTAAACCAACACCGGAATGGAGCTGGACCCCACGTACACCTCAAAATGTTGGAGGGCGAGGAGCATCGCCAGCGTCTCCTTCTCGATGGTGGAATAGTTAAGCTGATGATGCTTGAACTTCACCGAGAAGTAGCAAACCGGGTGATGCACGTCGCCCTCTCCCTCCTGTAACAGCACAGCTCCAGCCCCAGCAGCACTCGCGTCGACCTCCAGCTGAAAAGGACGAGCAAAGTC
The DNA here is from genome assembly GCA_027704905.1 of Muraenolepis orangiensis. Lineage (NCBI taxonomy): Eukaryota > Metazoa > Chordata > Actinopteri > Gadiformes > Muraenolepididae > Muraenolepis > Muraenolepis orangiensis. Next base: position 23,240,700 of record CM051009.1, read on the forward strand.
AGGGGCTGCTAGAACAGGGGCACTGCACAAAAGGGACTTTGCAGTCTCAAAGGCGCACTGACATTCCGTGGTCCACACAAACGGCACAATAGGACTACATAACGAGGTGAGCGGAGCTACCGCCACCGAAAAGTTCCAACAAAAACAACGGTAGTATCCAGCCATTCCCAGGAAGCGCCGAAGCTCACGCCTAGTGGAAGGGGCTGGATACGCAAGAACCGCTGTGACCTTCGCGTCAACTGGGCGGACCTGTCCATGTCCCACCTGTTTGCCCAAGTAGGTCACAGTGGCTTTACCGAATTCACATTTAGCGAGGTTCAGAGTCAACGACGCCTCCGCTAAACGTGCAAATACCACCCGTAAGCTAGCAATGTGCTCCGCCCATGTGTCGGAGTACACCACTACATCATCTAAGTACACATTGCACTTAGGCACATCCCCCAACACCAGATCTTCATCCTCACCACACAGATCTGTCTCCTACTAGCCTCAGTAGCAGTACTGGCCACCGCCGCAAAACAGCTAGACAGGGAGGAATCATTTAGCTGAGCAGAGATCAATGCTTGACGTGTCAGTGGTAGTGGCACATCAGCAAATTTAGGAATCATCAGCTTCCCTTGAACGCTACTCACAGCAACCTTCCCCATCTCGCCAACAGATGGCCACTCGTCCTTAGCGAGAGCCTCGCCACAGATAGTCACTCAACGCCAGACCTTGGTCTCGCTTCCTCTCCTGTGCCCTGGTGACCGCACAAACGGGAAAAACATCGGGGTGACTTTTGTATGACACGCTAGTGTGTTTAGCATGACACGCTAGTGTGTTTAGCATGACACGCTAGTGTGTTTAGCATGACACATCAGTGTGTTTAGCATGACACATCAGTGTGTTTAGCATGACACATCAGTGTGTTTAGCATGACACAACCTCCTCAATCTCAATCTTGGCAGTGCCAGCTCTTTTTGTAGCCATCTACCTGTTCTACAGTAGGGTCTGCCAAAAAGGCGTCCAAATTAAACGCTGCCATAGCCATCTCCTCTACCACAGAAAAATGACTACGCAACCGAGTCCTCAAACGTTAACACAAAAAAAAAAACGGAGGGAACTCACCTACAAAATAATCCGTGCGCGACCACAACACATTCAAATAGCCACGTTCCTTTTTATACACACTAACCAATCTGATTTAAATTACCACATCTACTACTAACAAAAAACAACAAATGTCGGTTCCTAACCAACTAACTAGGACCACCTGGTTTTCACTCTAACTATCCCAATTAACTACTCCCCTAGCGGGATGAGGGCTACACCTATCTTCAGTCGCTTACCGATATCATCGCGCACTCCACCGGGGTACACGACGCGACGCCCCCCCTCCCCCTAACCAACCAGGCGAATCCACCCGTTACCTATGTGGCATAAAATCAAAATGGTTAGGTTCACAACACAGGAACGAATTACAACGCGCAGCACGGAAACACAACAATACAATTTACCAAAGAAAAACGCTAAACCTACCTGACACGCTCCAATCGACAAGCCCACATGTCAGATACAACAAATGGAACTCTACAATTGGGCAAAGGAACGAGCCCCCATGTCACAACCAAAAGGTCTGATGACCAAACAAATTACACCTGGACCGGGCTGTTGTGAAGCCAACCCGTCCAGTGAGCGCTTTTAAGCACAGGTCCCGGCAGGAATTTAGACAAAACGTTCGTTACAAGGGTAAATTATATTTATTCACTATGGGGAATCAAACCCACAACAACACAAAAACGCATCGCATCCACACACTGTGGCAAACAGGCAACCTCCACACTCCACTCTGGTCGGTGGCAATGACACAATGAGGCGCCCGGATGGGTGTCACATGGCAGGCTTTATCCACCCGTCCTAACGAGGCTGATTGCCGACAGCCGCCGCTCATCAGGCAATCAGCGCTCTCTAGAGGAGAGACGGGCGGCACCTGGGAAGGAGAAACAAAAAGGGGCCAATACAACGGTGACACATCAAATACAAATATAACATATACTAACCTGATGTTTACAAACATGATAACAATGTTAATGACCCACCCATGGACGTCACAGCAAGATATTCCAAAAGCCGCGTGTGTGTGTGTGTGTGTGTGTGTGTGTGTGTGTGTGTGTGTGTGTGTGTGTGTGTGTGTGTGTGTGTGTGTGTGTGTGTGTGTGTGTGTGTGTGTGTGTGTGTGTGTGTGCCTATAGATCTCAAGATGTCGCACAATCCAAACGGCGCAGCGACTTCCAGGACGAGAGAGAGGAGAAGTTGTAAAGGAGCTGAAAGACAGCGACATGTTGAACCTCACCGAGCTGATGGGACGAGGACACACTCACACTCCTCCTGGTGTAATCCCCTCGGTGTGTGTGTGTGTGTGTGTGTGTGTGTGTGTGTGTGTGTGTGTGTGTGTGTGTGTGTGTGTGTGTGTGTGTGTGTGTGTGTGTGTGTGTGTATATATATATATATATATATAGATATCAGTGGTGAAGCGTGTCTATCACAACTGGACCTTCTGTAGACCAGGGGTTCCCCAACTTTTCAGCCCGCGACCCCCAACATAACAGACCCCCCCCCCCCCCCCCCCCACTATCACCGGAGGGGAGGTCCAACGTGAAGTCCAAGGGGGGGGGGGGTAATCGTGATCGCGAAAATTGTGTGTGTTTTTTTTCCAGCTGCAAATGATAGTCGTGAATCTGTCGGAATCAGAATTCCTTTATTCGTCACCCTTACATATTAAACGGACTTACATAATACCCCCACTTTGGGAACCCCTGCTGTAGTCATTTTATTAAATTGTATTACATTTTATTAAATTGAATTACTTTATTAATACAATTAATTAGATTGTTTTGGTTTCATCTGAGAGTTCCAGGGTCTTCTCTGAATACCTTGAAGGCCCTGACGCTTCACCACTGATATATATATATATATATATATATATATATATATATATATATATATATATATATATATATATATATTAAAAAGCATACCACCCAATTAACTTACTGAATGAGTCCATTGAGATGTACTGGCTTAGGAGACTTGATGTAAATCTGTTCTACAGTCTGTGAAATAAACCAGTCGATGGAGTGAATGGCAAATCTCCTCCTCTGCTTGTTTTGTTGTTGATCAGATTCAAGTCTGCACCGTTTGGAGGAAAAGTGCGACCCCTGGTGGTCAAAGTAGATCGTTGTTTTACCTCTTCTACTGAATCCATATTGTACTGAGAATGTACATATTCTACTGAATATATAGAGTATATTCTACAGAAAATGTCCCACGTTATTTCCATTTTTATTGAAATCAGAAGTGTTCAAACAAACTAAGATAAATGTTTAGTTTAACAATATATACAACATGATATGCAAATGAACCCTACAATTGTATAGAATGAAACCTCAAATAACCTTCAGGAGAAAACAGACATTGAACAATATAGTATATGTAATCATGTATAATGGGTTTGATTTTATAAGAGAAAGGCTTATTATTATGTCTTCATGAATGGAGATTTCAGAGAGAGAGAGAGAGAGAGAGAGAGAGAGAGAGAGAGAGAGAGAGAGAGAGAGAGAGAGAGAGAGAGAGAGAGAGAGAGAGAGAGAGACACACACACACACATACACAGAAAGAGAGGGTACAAGATAAAGAGAGGGGGAGAGAGGGTACAAGAGAGGGAGAGAGGGAGAGAGAGGGTGTACGAGAGAGAGAGAGAGAGAGAGAGAGAGAGAGAGAGAGAGAGAGAGAGAGAGAGAGAGAGAGAGAGAGAGAGAGAGAGAGAGAGGGATACAATATTTTTAAGTACAATGGAATGCTGACTCCCGATTCCCTCCCACAGTAAAAATTAACACAACTATAGAAATACTTTACACCATTAAAATGAACATAAAAACAACAGTAAAGTGAGAGGAGAGAGAGAGAGAGAGAGAGAGAGAGAGAGAGAGAGAGAGGAGAGAGAGAGAGAGGAGAGAGGAGAGAGGAGGGGAGAGAGAGAGAGAGAGAGAGGAGGAGAACAGAAACAATTGTATATCATTAAAACAAAAACATTGAGGAGAAAACTGACTTTGAACAATGTAGTATATCTGATTATGTTCAATCACGTTAGTTGTTTATGTTGATTATTTTATTATCTAACAAAGGTCCTAGACTTTTGGATTGACAGGTGAGATGATCAGAGGGGTGGAGTTTCTACCACCATCATGTAAACCTGGATTGAGGATTGGATAGAGAGGCTCACTGAAGGTGCAGCCAGTAGCAGAGTAGATATGAGCCCTGGCTTCCACATCATAGAAGGAGACCAGACCTGCGTCATAATCAACAAACACCCCCACCTTCTGGAGCTCAGCTCTCACAGGGAGACGGACAACAGGGTTGTCATTAAATCCCAACTCATCCTTGAGGAAGTAAAGAATCCAGATACCATTCTCAGGGGTGTGTGTTTTGATGAGATATTTTCTGTTGACAGACTCTCTGGCCACTCCTAACCCCCATGAAGTCTTGTCTTTAACCTGGACCTCAAAGTAGAATCTCCCTGAGGAGAAGCTCTGCCTCGTGAGAACATCTAGATACTGTGTAAATCTCTTAGGGTTGTCTGGGAGTTTCTTCCCTACATCTCCATCATGTACTTGTTTCCCATCATCAGACAGGATGAGCTGGGGATGAGCTGTATCATGATCTAGAGTCACCTCTACTCCATACTGCTGGACCCTCTTCAGTTCAACACCACGCAGCTTCTTCATGTCCATGTTCAGTGTCTCCTCCAGCTGATCCATGGATCTCCTCAAGGCCCCTACGTATGACGGAGGATGGACCTCCAGTCTCTGGTGTGTGGAGGATTCTCCGGGGATCTGAAGGTCTGGAGGAAGTGGAGGTGGTCATCAGTGTGTGAGAGTGGCTTCACCTCTGAGCTTCTATTGGTCAGATCTTCTATTTCCTGCTCCAGCTCTTTGATGAGGCCTTCAGCTTGTTTCTCTGTGGATTTCAGTTTGTCTTTAACCGTTTGGTTTAAATCATCCCGACACTTTTCAATGCAGCGCATCAGAGCAGCGAGGACCTGCAGACCATCGGCTATCTCTCTGTCTGAGTTTATTTTGCTCAATTCTACTGTGTTTATGATCTCCTTAATCTTTTGTTTTCTCTCCTGGATCATCTGCAGAACATCAGACTCTATCTTCTCCAGCTGGACCATCTTCACTTCATATTCCTCCTTTAGAGGTACAACAGGGTGGGACTTGTGGCCTGTCTCTGTACAGATTTGACACACACACACCTGTTCAGTCTGGCAGAAGAGCTCTAGTATTTGATAATTGTGTATCTTACACATCCTGTCTTCCAGACGGTCCATAGGCTCGACCATCTGATGTCTCTTCAGGCCTGCGACTCTCTGATGTGGCTCCAGGTGGGTGTGGCAGTAAGAGGTAAGACACACTAGGCAGGACTTCACAGCCTTCAGCTGGGTCCCGGTACAGACGCCACAGGGAACTTCTCCTGGTTCAACACAAGGCTGCTGTTTTTCTGGTACAAACCGTCTAACCTGATCAACCATCTCTGAAAAGAGGGTATTGACCTGTAGATCAGGTCTTGTGTGGAAAAGCTCATTGCAAACAGGACATTTGTACTGGACTTGGTCATCCCAGAACTTTGTAATACAGGCTCTACAGAAGTTGTGTCCACATGGTGTGGAAACTGGACTATTGAACACCTCCAGACAGATGGAACATGAAAGGTTCTCTTCAGACCAGGAAGTGTTAGCAGAAGCCATTCCTAGACACAGACGACATGGTTTATGTATTGAGCTCCATTATCCATTCCATTATTTTTGTAATTCCATAATGGGAAAAGAGGGTTTAACTATAAAGTATATAAGCATATAACTCTTATAGTTGTGCTGTTTGACTCACCTTGTTGTGGTTTCTGTCTGTTTTGTTACAAAACGCGTTGTGATTTTCTCCTGGAAGAGAGAACTGCTCTGACGTCAGGGCCACACACACATGGCTCCGCCCACATCCCATGGCCCCGCCCACATAACCATGGCCCCGCCCCCACTCTTACTTTGGGCGAATTCATGCTCTGTGTTTAGGCTCCACTGACGGTGTGTGTTCTCCTCTTCTTTGTGAAGTTGAAAGATGGTCAATATTTAAAAGACGAGGCTGAAGTGGACAACTTATTCGCCTGCTCCTTAGTCTATCCGTCCACCCAATGGCTGCAGTAACAACATGTGGCCTGTAGATGGGGCTATTTAGTGACTAATCTCTACTGTAGACAGAGGTCTCTTTGGAGAGATTTCTAAAATGGCTGATCTGCTATGAATACTCTCTATTCAGAAAATAAAACCATGACTGTCCAGTTTGCATTGTGGTGGCACTTTGTGGATAGTTGTCATGACTTTACTGTAGGATATGTTATTTAGACTTTATTATCAAGTAAGAGAATACAGTATTAATAGAGATGATATACCTATCTATCTACCTACTGTAGGTATGTCTTACTACCTATCTATCTACCTAGATATATATAACGACCTACCTGTGTATATCTAATAACTACAAATTGTACTATTCTACTATTTCCTATTCAACTAAATACATATTGTACTGAGAATGTACCTATTCTACTGATTACATATTTAAATGAGAATGTACCTATTCTACTGATTACATATTGTACTGAGAATGTACCTATTCTACTGATTACATATTTAAATGAGAATGTACCTATTCTACTGATTACATATTCAAATGAGAATGTACCTATTCTACTGAATACATATTTAAATGAGAATGTACCTATTCTACTGATTACATATTGTACTGAGAATGTACCTATTCTACTGATTACATATTTAAATGAGAATGTACCAGAAAATTCACAGACGTTTTGTCCATTTTTATTGAAATCAGAGAGAGAGAGAGAGAGAGAGAGAGAGACTATGGAATGCTTCTCCACACTCCCTCCCACAGTAGGACATTCTAAAACACAATATTATAAGAATACTATACACAATAAAGTCAATAATGAACATAAAAAGAACAATAAAGTGATTGATGGATGATATGTGGATGTGATGTGTCAACATGTGCCAGTTAATATCCATGTGACCGTGGAAGAGACCCAAGCATGAACCCCACAGACCACAGCTAGTTGCCCCCGGCGACCACAGCCCGTTAGTAATGAGGTATTAATAACACCATTCTCCTCATCCTGTCTGTGGTCCATGAGGGACATTCATCACCACTGATGAAGATGGACAATGGACAGAGAAATGTTATAGCTAGCTCCAAGAGATGGGCTCCCACGCACACCTGTGATCCCAAAAACACCACCTGTGTTCCGAAAAACACCACCTTGGTTCCCAAAAACCCCATCAGTGTTCCCAAAAACACCACCTTGGTTCCCAAAACACTACCTGTGTTCCCTTAAAAACACCACCTGTGTTCCCAAAAAACCCTCATATGGGTCCCTTAAAAACACCACCTGTGTTCCCAAAAAGACCACTTGGGTTCCCAAAAAACACCACCTATATTCCCAAAAACACCACCTGTGTTCCCCAAAACACCACCTGGGTTCCCAAAAACCCCACCTGGGTTCCTTAAACCCCCACATGGGTCCCTTAAAAACACCACCTGGGTTCCCAAAAACACCACCTGGGTTCCCCAAAACACCACCTAGGTTCCAGAAAAACCACCTGGGTTCCCCAAAACACCACCTTGGTTCCTCAAAACACCAACTGGGGTCCCCAAAAACACTACCAGGGTTCCCAAAACTCCCACCTGGGTTCCCTTAAAAACATCACCTAGGTTCCAAAAACCCCCACCTGGGTCCCCTTAAAACACCACCTGTGTTCCCAAAAACACCACCTGGGTTCCTAAAAACACCACCTGGGTTCCCCAAAACACCACCTGGGTTCCCCAAAACACCACCTAGGTTCCAGAAACACACCTGGGTTCCCCAAAACACCACCTGGGTTCCCCAAAACACCACCTAGGTTCCAGAAACATCACCTGGGTTCCCTAAAACACCACCTAGGTTCCAGAAACACCACCTGGGTTCCCAGAAACACCACCTGGGTTCCCTAAAACACCACCTAGGTTCCAGAAACACCACCTGGGTTCCTGAAACACCACCTGGGTTCCCAAAAAACACCACTTGGGTTCCCAAAAACACCACCTGGGTTCCCAAAAAAACACCACCTAGGTTCCCGAATACACCACCTGTGTTCCCAAAAACACCAGCTGGGTTCCCAAAAATACCACCCGGGTTCCAGAAACACCACCTGGGTTCCCAGAAACACCACCTGGGTTCCTTAAAACACCATCTAGTTTCCAGAAACACCACATGGGTTCCCAAAAAACACCACTTGGGTTCTCAAAAACACCACCTGGGTTCCCAAAACCCCCACCTGGGTTCCCTTAAAAACACCACCTGGGTTCCCAAAAACCCCACCTGTGTTCCCAAAAAGACCACTTGGCTTCCCAAAAACACCACCCATGTTCCCAAAAAAACCTACCTGTGTTCCCAAAAAGACCACCTTGGTTCCAAATACACCACCTTAGTTCCTAAAAACACCACCTGGGTTCCCAAAAAAACACCACCTATATTCCCAAAAAACACTACCTGGGTTCCCTTAAAAACACCACCTTTGTTCCCAAAAACACCACCTGGAGAGTGACAGGGGGGGGACATTCATCACCACAGATGCAGGGTTCTGTGTACATGTTCCTCTATTGAGGATCTCTCCCACATTCCTCTCACACGTGGATTACCTGAAGGAACGTGTGAGAGATCCTCAAAAGACGCCAGGCACTCATGTAGCGCTCAGAGGAGCAGGCGGCTTGGGAAGTAAAGCGGCCAACGGGTAACACACGTCATGGACACGCCCCTTTGGAACCATATGCTAATGATATGCAAATAGTATATATTTATATATATATATATACAGGTAAGTAAGTATAAGTATTTAACAGGTAGTGATCAGGGATATGCAGTTGTGTAGAGGATTGACATGTACGTTGTAGCATCTAGGTCCTTACCTACTGCTCATACTGGGTTTACTGCAACATCTGCACTCTGGTTACACGCTACATTAGTTTCTCTGTACTGAACTTGTGCTGTGAAATGACAATAAATGTGAATCTAATCTATACTACGGTGACCTTCTTCTCCCGTGCTTACGGTGATATGTTAACATGATGTTAATGTGATGTTGAGAAGGTGACGTCACTACGCAGAACACGTACTCTGCTCCACCTGAGTCCCCAGGAGTGTGTGAGGCCTGAGCCTCAGTGTGTGGTGTGTGTGTGTGGTGTGTGTGTGTGTGTGTGTGTGTGTGTGTGTGTGTGTGTGGTGTGTGTGTGTGGTGTGTGTGTGTGTGTGTGTGTGTGTGGTGTGTGTGTGTGTGTGTGTGTGTGTGTGTGTGTGTGTGTGTGTGTGTGTGTGTGTTCATGTGAGCCAACTCAATAAATCCGCCGGACGGCTAATAAGTTAGCAGGTTCAAGGATAGTTTTAATCCACAGGCAGTGGCCTACTGAACCGCTAGGAGTGCTGCCACTATCATAACATTGTCATTAACATTACACTATCTTAACATTTTCATTAACATTAAACTATCATAACATTGTCATTAGCATTACACTATCATAACATTGTCATTAGCATTACACTATCATAACATTGTCATTAACATTACACTATCATAACATTGTCATTAGCATTACACTATCATAACATTGTCATTAGCATTACACTATCATAACATTGTCATTAGCATTACACTAGCATACTTAGCTGGACTTTGTGGACTCATGTTGATGACTCATCAGTTCCTTCAGTAAATGGTTGAGTGTGTGAGTGGCGTCCGCCTGGTGGTTCCCGGGTCGTGATTTGATTGACGGGGGCTTGGAGGCGGGCCTGGAGGTCGTCGCTGTATTCTAGTTGATCGGAGCTGGAGGAGGAGGAGGGAGAACACACATTGCAAAACAAGTATTTAGCTCTCCTGGGAGGGAGGTAGAGGAGTTCTCTACACAACTGGTTCTCCCTCTGAAGTTCGTTATCGTCTGTAGCCCCTGCCACATACCCCTCATTTCTCCTCCACTCTGTCCATACTCCCGCTTGGCAGTGACGATGGTCTTACGGAGGTCGTAACGGGCTCTCGTATATTCCTCCATATTCCCGGAGCAAAAGGCGGCGTTACATATATATATATATATATATATATATATATATATATATATATATATATATATCAGTGGTGAAGCGTCAGGGCCTTCAAGGTATTCAGAGAAGACCCTGGAACTCTCAGATGAAACCAAAAACTCGAATTAATTGTATTAATAAAATGTAATACAATTTAATAACATTTAATAAAATTTAAATAAAATTAATAAATGAGAATCGTATCTGTGTTATATTACAGTGTTACGTTGATTTGTTTGTCTTTCTCGGTCCATGCACGACGCATTTGAGTGGTTTTGTGTTGGAAAAACAATGCAACCAATCAGATATTTTTCTGGGTTGCTGGGAAGAATATCCTTCAACCAAAGTATTCCCGCTGACATTGGCCCTTAGACTGAATGAGAGCGTACGTTTGGATTGACAATTTGATCAACCAATCATATCGTGATTTGTAGCCAATGGGCGTATTCTTTTAGATTTCCCCGCAGCTCAATAGGGAGCTAGAAGGTGCAAGGTGGTGGCTGGCGCGAGAGTGGATCTAGCGTAGTGTTACGTTTTCTACGTTGTTTTTTTTTACGTCAAAATGGCAACAGGTGAAGATGATGTCGTTGCGGATTTATTGTCTGAACCATTTTCAAGACGACCATTTAATGTTAAGATGGACATTATTAAAAAAGGCCGTCCAACACCTGACAATCTGGAGCTGACTCAAGTAGTTAAAGCAGGCTATGTTCGCCATTTTCAGAGTAGCAACTGGGAACGATACCCGTGGCTAACGGGCTCTACTAGCCACAAGAGGCTCTACTGATGGGAGTGTTGCTGTTTGGGACCGACAAGAGAGCAGGGAATTGGAACTTATTTTGGATCTGAAAAGCGATCATCTTTATGACCTGATGGTGGTCGAACCATTCATCCAGAAGGACAGGAGAATGGATTTGGTCTTTAAGTGAACATCATTGGTGAGTGACACTCATTTGTCTTTGCTGGTTTTGTCTCAGTGTTGCGTCTCGTTGAGCTGGTTGTTGCATTTTGTTTCCACACACTTGTTGACTGATTAGTTAATGGCTGACTTGGGTTTGTTAAGCATTGTTGTGCATTTGAATTGAGAGTTTGGACTTGATCTTTCTTTGCATCGCTTAACGTGAAAAGACTTGACGTAACTAAGAGTTACAAAACCGCGATCAATAATCACCTAATTTGCATATGTTTTGTCATTAGCACTTTCACCTTTTCACTTTCATTTTGACAGGTGAAAGTGCTAATGACAAGACATATGCCAGAGACATTTGGTGATTATTGATCGCTATTTTGGAACTTAAAGTTCCAAAGTTACGTTAAGCCTTTTCACGTGAAGCGTGTTAGACCGTCCCTTTCACCGATAGCCTGTGTGGTGGTCTGTGGTGGTCTGTTACTTCACTACATGGACACTGCTTTACAACTATGGTACACTTGGAAATTGGCTGCGACAATCTGATCTGCCTAAATGATATAAGGCATAAAGTGACTCCTCCGTGACGTCCGTCTGACTAGAACTGAATTTTCGAATGGTGATGGTGGGGGTGGTGGTCTACAGCAGGGGTTCCCAAAGTGGGGGTCGCGGGACCCCGAGGGGGGGGGTCGCGGACCCGGGGGGGGGGTCGCGGGACCCCGAGGGGGGGGGGGGGGGGGGGGTCGCGAGATGATTTCAGAATCCTCTTGATGTGACCATGAGGTTTTTATTGTTAATAATAACGTGTGCATAGATATTTTTATATATGTACGGGTGACGAATAAAGGAATTTTGATTCCGACAGATTCACGACAGTATCATTTGCAGCTGAAAAAAAAGCCCCACACAATTTTCAATATCACGATTACCCCCCCCCCCCCCCTTGGACTTCACGATGTTCTCGATGGTGAAGATCTGTGCACACGTTGTTTTTAATGTTCCAGTCCCTCCGGTGATAGTGAGGGGGGGGGAGGGTCTGTTATGTTGGGGGTCGCGGGCTGAAGAGTTGGGGAACCCCTGGTCTACAGAAGGTCCAGTTGTGATAGACACGCTTCGCCACTGATATATATATATATATATATATATCAGGGTTTCCGCTAGGATTTTTTCTTGCCGGTCAAATTCGAAACTTACCGGTCATGTTTAAAAAACAGTCTATATTACAAACGCAACTATAATGTACACCTAGATTGACAAAATAATGACAAAGACCTCAAATCAATTTGACTATTTAATGAACAACAAAACAAACAAAAAGTACGAATGAGCAAAACCTTGTTAGCCGCAAAAATCTAGGCTATTTCAAAACACCTGTAACATCTGTAGTCCATTTTAACATAGGCTACATGGCATCACATTTACCCTGTAGGCTACCAGGCAACTTTTTGCTTTCTCCTTAATTTCATTGCGGCAAAGTCCTCTGCTGCCGAGCTGAAATCAAAGGTGTCTAATGTGTCTATGCAGCTTGCAATACGCATAAGTCCATCACTCTCTCCTCCTCCAGACGACTCTGCAGTGATGTTTTCAAACCATTCTGCAGGGAGAAGCCCCTCTCTGCTGGCACGCTTGACACGGGCAGAACACAGGCCCTTTGAGCCAGTGTGGCCCAGTCGGGGTACAGCTCGCTGAACTCAGAAATTAGCACTTGGCAAGCTGTCGCAAACATTAAAGCCCCATAGCCGTGGAGCGCTGTCATCACTGCACCTGCATCACGTCGGGCGCGCTTGACGTCATGAGAGGAGCGGCAGCTGATTCGGTCACTTCATGACCAAAACCCAACATTATTACCGGACATTTTGACCGGCAGGTTTTTAAATTACCATTTTTTTTATCATTTTTACCCGCTAAAAACCGTTAAATACCGGCTAACGGAAACCCTGATATATATAAAAGTATACCACCCAATGAACTTACTGAATGAGTCCATTTAGATGTACTGGCTTAGGAGACTTGATGTAAATCTGTTCTACAGTCTGTGAAATAAACCAGTCGATGGAGTGAATGGGAAATCTCCTCCTCTGCTTGTTTAGTTGTTGATCAGATTCAAGTCTGCACCGTTTGGAGGAAAAGTGCGACCCCTGGTGGTCAAAGTAGATCGTTGTTTTACCTCTTCTACTGAATCCATATTGTACTGAGAATGTACATATTCTACTGAATCCATATTGTACTGGGAATTTACCTATTCTACTGTAAATACATTGTACTGAGAAAATATATATTATACTGAATACATATTGTACTGGGAATGTACCTATTCTACTGAATGCATATTTTACTGAAAAA